>VXBB01024470.1:127534-229052 GCA_013399915.1 Illadopsis cleaveri | reverse complement strand
TTTTTGACTGTTAGATTCACTGGTATTGCACAGGGATGTACTTTATCATAGACAAATCGTGCCCATGAGTGGAAAACAGAATCAAGGCACTCTATAAAATAAAATCATGTTATCCACCCAGAAACATGGGGAATCAGTATTGTTATTTGTTTTACAAGAGAGTTCAAAGGTGTCAGTGCTAACGATCAGCTTTAGCAGTGCTCACCACTAAGCAAAAAATATTAATAGCTTTTGACTCCCAAACCTCACTATGTGTGCTAGTGAATAAATAAAGTGCGTAAATGTGGAAAGATAATTTTTCCAGGGCCAGGTAAATAATTGCATTGCAGCCTAGAAAAGGAACTTGTATCCCCTGGAATACACTCTAGGGCTGTAACCTATCATCAGGGAACTGTAACAATTGCTAACGTTTCTCCAAAGCAAGCAAGAACTAAAATATTGCCATTTCTCTGAGCATAAAGACTCATGTATTGGCATCATACATCTAGATGTATAAACACAAACTGCACAGTGAAATTTCTCCTCATCTTAAAAGCTGAGGTTATTTTAAAGGTAGCTGAATGCTGAAACATTTCTTGGTTATTCCATTTATCTTGTTTCTCAGTTTAAAGAACATATCAGACAGAAAATAATTTGAAAGTTCACATAGAACATTTTGCTGGGATGTCAAATGTTAACACAAGAGGGAAGTTTAATTGCTCTGCTTTTCAACCTAGTTCTGATAAAGGACTAGCCAGCCTCTAAGTGTCCCATTCAGAAATGCTTTTGGATTGTTTATGTCTTCTTTCACCAAATTTCTATGAAGGACAATCTTGAGCCATCTGGTGCCTATTTAATTTTTAACCACCTCTCACTTGGAATATTTCTTTCTTTATACTTATTTTGTCTTAACAAATTGGCCATAAGCTAAACTGCACCATCTGTGACTTCCAGTAAATACAACTGTTGCTAATGAAATTACCCAGCTTCATCATTTTGATTTAAATGCATTGCCTGCTTTTTCTATGACCTTTCATTGCTTGCCATCAAATCACAGCTTTCACACATTTAGATACACACTCATGTAGGTCAGGCTTCAGGAATAAATCTTATCTGTGAATCTCAAGAAGCCTGGCCAAGCTTGCTCAGCAGGCTGGCATGAGCTACCACAGCCAGGGCCATGCTAAGAAATCATTATGGCATTTGTGACCATGCAGCTCAGGGGCTGAGCTCAGTGTGTTCCATGCTCCAGGGCAGATCCCCTGCCATGTGACCAATTGGTCACTGCTTCTTGTTCTCTTGCCTCCCATTTGTTTGACTGACTGAATTAA
The DNA here is from genome assembly GCA_013399915.1 of Illadopsis cleaveri. NCBI lineage: Eukaryota > Metazoa > Chordata > Aves > Passeriformes > Timaliidae > Illadopsis > Illadopsis cleaveri. Next base: position 227,742 of record VXBB01024470.1, on the reverse strand, counting down.
TGATTCTGGATGCACTAGCCCAGTCTTTTGGCTAGCCTGTCTCTTATTCAATCACAGGACAAAACTGACCAGATTGAACTGGAGGAAGAGACTGGGACCATTACCTTAAAGAAAAAGAGAAGGAAACTAAGGGAATCAATGGAGGAGTAGAGGTGGAGGAGGGGTATATCATCACACAAATTATTTACAAAGCATTTCATGTATAAAAGTAACCTGGTGTGATTAATTTGAACCAGCAGATTCCATTCCCTTACTCTCACATTAAACTGGATGGTGCCAGGCTTTTGAAAACTGCACCACAAATCCCATCAGAAGGAGAAGATACAGGTGAAATCTCTTGGTCAGAAAGTGATTTACTCAAGTAGGTTTTCATCAAGTAAGATACAGATGGTTCAATGGCCATTTACATGACTCATGCAGTGGTTTTCATTCATGTCTTTGATACCAACAAAGCCTCAGTCCTTCAGAGAGATGTAGTCCCAGTGAGCTGAAAAAAGGAGAAGGAAGTATCTATTTCACAGGTACAAGAATCTATTTCAGAGGTCCCCAAGGTGCTCTGCTAAGGCTTTGGCTCCCTATGGATGCCCAAATACCATCCTGAAATTGTCATGGCTAAGGCCAGACTTTCCAGCCTCACATCCAGAGGCACAAACAGTATTCTGGTATCTGTTACTGAAAACACCAGTAGGTCAAGTGTAAGAGCAGATCTGAAAACAGCATAAACCTGCTGTACCCCTCCCCAACCTCCTCCTTAGAAAACTAGGAACACCTGTCAAAAAAAAACATGTGCAATGTTCTACAGTGTGGCAAGACCAGCAAGAGGTGAAACATGAATGCTGGAAGAATTAAGGAATGAGCAGCCAGGTTCCTAGGTCCCATAAATTATTGGCTCACTGTTAAGCCACATATCTGCACCAGTTTGTGAACCCTCTGCCATGGGTGAGGAACTGAAAACCCTGGTGCAATTTGCATTCTAAAATGAACCCTTATTTCCAGTCACTGTAAATAAGTAACTGAGTAAAGAAAGATAAAGTAAATCAATTTAATACTTAAAAACAATATATGAAACTGAAGAGCTCAGACTAACTTCCCTTAAATAAGAAAGAGGAAAAGCCAACAGAAACTTGCAAAGCTCAAAACACAGTTCAATATTTAATCATTTCTCTGCAATCTAATAACTAGCCAGCACTAGAAACATAGAGGCACAGAGAGAAGTTCCTCTGTACATTTATGCTCCCCACAGCAGATGCTCAGGATTATGACAACAGGCCAATGCAGGCACTGCAAACAGCTTTGGGTGTGGAAACTCAATTCACCAAACCATCTAGTGCATCCTTTCCAAATGGACACATCTTCAGTGGACTCTCCCTCAGGGCTGCTCAGCACTTCCTTCTGCTGGAGTCAGTGATGTATCAGGGCCACAACCCACCCATGCAAACTCCTGACAGGTCACATCCTCATGCAAGTGCTGCCATAGATGAGCTGGGCTGGAGGACCCAGGAGTTAGTAGGTGAGTTCTGTTTCTCCAGAGAGATATGTTTGTAACCAGATGGAAAAGCCAGGCAGAATAAGAGCAGATGGCAATTGCACTGGCATTTATTTTAAGATTTCAAAGGTAGGTACATTTAACAAAAAAAGGGGTTTTGTAAATATTCTGGATACTTTCTTCTTGTCAAGGAAGGGAAATTACTTTTGCAAATACACTTACTAGTTTTATTTAAACTTCCAAGAAGCCTGGTAGTATCAGCCAGTCTTTGCTGCTCCTATTTCCTATTTTCAGCACAAAATACATTGTTCTATTGCTCCCAAAACAGCTGTCAGTGCAAACTACAAGTGAACACATTTTATTTGCTTACTCCACTAGCACAATCCCAGTAGCTGCTCATAAAAAATTAGAAAGCTTAATAATTCATTAACCAAAAAGCACTTTTTGCTTTAGCTATGACATAGTACTTTAAGGAGACCAGCAAAGGAAAGGCATTCATAGTTTATGCCTGGAATTAGATATTTTATATTGGACTGGATGATCTCCAGAAGTCCTTTCCAACCCTATCAATTCTGTGTTTCTGTGATTTTGGCAGTGCAATAATTTTCATGATGTCTGGCAACATGAAAGTTTCTGTAGTATCAAGCTGATACACAGAAACCAGTCTGTTAAAGGAAGCAGGAAAAGAACAAAGAAAAAATCTGTAAAAGAACAGCATTGTTCAGTGCTGAAGACTTCCAGAAGCTGGCAATACTTTTGTGTACATCCCACAGAAACTGTTAAAATCTCCCAAATACAAGATGCTATATGGCTACCAGTAGATCAGCTGGGTTCCTGTATATTTAAAGTAAGAACTGAGCTGAGGAAAGAAAAAAAAAAAAGGAAAGTGTAGACTCCAGCCAAAACCTCATATCCTCATATAAATCAAATGCACTCAGCAACTCCCTTCTGCATGGAGGTGCAATATTCAAGAGGTAATCACAAAAAGCCAAGCCAGGACTATAAACCAAAACTTCATAAAGGGAAATGGTACATTTCCCATGGGAAGAAACAGAGCAAAAGGAATGTACTGCCAGAACTGACTTGTTATGAATAGACACAGAGACATCTGAAACCCTCAACAGTTTGGGCTTCACAAGTTCTAATCTCTATCAGCATGTCAACAACTGATAACAGAAAATCATGCTATAATTCTGTATTTTTTTGTTTGATGGGACTGGGTTTACTGGCAGAGATAAGGCTCTGCAAAGCCCTTCCCACAGGCAGACACAGCTAAGCTTTCCTGATTCCAATTACTCTGCACTCAGGATGTCCCACAACACACCCCTCTTACAGGGTTGGAACATGATGACATTTAAACCCTCACAGCTCATGGCTATTACAGCTACATGGATTTCTTTGGCAGTGTAATTTTTTTTAATATTAAAATAAAAATACTAATCTTGTTCAGTAGCTCCCAAGAGATTCAAAGCTGTCTTGTCCTGCAGCATGAGCGATATGCATCCAGCTGAACAACAAAATACTGTGTAATCAATTGTGTTTTATCTGCACATTTAAGTATCAAATGTTTATCATCGTGCCCAAAGGAAAAAAAAAACAACTCTCCAAAAAGTACCTCAAGTAATTAGAATGATCCAAGAAGAATCAGAAACTCAAATATCCCAAAAGCAATTATGAGCAGCTATTTTTATGGCTAAAGTTATTTTATGAAAATTATTATGCCACTGTTATCACAGTTTATCAGCCTCCGATGCTCTGTGTGCCTTTGTATTTCCAGACAAGGAAAGGAGGCAGGCTGATTGGAGAGAGCTGCACCCAGAAGAATAATCTGGGGTAGGAAATGCTGTTAGTGTTTTGTAACACACATTTCTCAGTATCAATGGAGGTACATCAGGATAACAGGGTGACAGGGTGAGCTACCCAGGCAGCACAGCTTCTCAGAGCAGCATTAACTCCTTCCACAGATGTGGCCAAGATAGAGCTACAAACAGCTTTTACTGCAAGTAGGAAAACGTGAGGCTGCACCTTGGTTGAATTCAGGTCCAGCAAATTTTGGTATCATATTTTAAAGTGAAAAACTAGTTTAAGAAGGAAGCTGAGGGGAGGATTAAGTTATGTCTTGTTATTTGAGGTATTCTTTGGGAAAAAACTGTAGGCAGTTTACATATGGTCTCTCATGGAGAGGTTTCTCCAGGAGACAAGTTTATCTCTGAGTTTAACAGCATAAACAAGACCAAATACTGGTTTAGCATTGCTAATATGACAGTTTTTAAACAGTTTTTTTATTTCATCCCCTGCTCTCTTCTGTCACCACACCGTGACTGTAACAGGTACTGACAGGATAACTAATTACCCCTGAAGACAGACTTGTTCAAGGCAACACAGACCCCAAGTCTAAGTTTCAAAAGTTCTAAATTATGGAACTGGAAGTCTTCCTAACTACATTTTCACTACTTAATGAGAGTTTGAAATGGTACAAACAGAGCTGGCATTTTAAAGGGCAAGCACTCTGACCTTCAATTCAGAAGGGGAACTTTTCCCTCAAAAAATTGAGGACACACATTATTCCATTAACATCAATTACTTTTAATAGTTCACAACACTAATTTTAAAAGTTTGGTGTGCTGGTTTTATTATTATTTTCCTAATTCCCATTTATATTCATTTATATTTTTTCATTTGATATTACTTCTAGTTAAAATTTTCCCTCTTAATTCTTACCTCAACCTTATGCTAATGTATTGATACAGTATAGATGCAATATAAGAGAGGTTTAAATTCACACTTTTAAACCACTAAGACAAATCCATTTGGATTCAAACATTAACTTGGAATTTTCCTATGAACTCAGCCCTCTGTTTTCTGCACCTTGAAAGGACCAAGTTGGCTCAGTGTTTGTCAGGACAGACATGTAAAACACACTGGTATGACCGTGTTAAGTCAAGATAGCTCATGGTTCTTTTAACACAAATTAGCAGAATCCTAGGAGAACAATTCCTTGAAAATCAAGGTAAGAAGCATCCAATAAGCTCAGCAGACCTCAGTCAGCTCAATAGCATCTCAAGAAGACATTCCACATGTAAGCCTCAATGAGGAGTTTCTCTTTTTCCTAGCTGCTGGCCAGTAACAATGCAGTTCATGAAATAAAGCTGTAATACAAGATTCTGCTAGCAAAGAGAGCAGACTCTTCTTGTGGCAGCTACCAACACCTGACTGGCAGTTTAGCTCAGAGGGTGAGCAGAAAACCCCTCTTTGCCAGTTCTGCCCATAAGCCTGACCTTAGGAAGAATGTGAATGAATTTTGAACTGATTTTATTTAGCATAATCAATTTTTTCACACTGTGAAACCACTCTAGTTCTTTTGCTGTATGAAGAATGCATGAAAAACTCTTCACAAAGTATATAGATCTCTCCATATGGATCTCTCCTCTTTTGGAAGGGTTGTGAGTGGGACTTCACAATCAATTTTCCAGTGGAACAGAGGATCCCAGTCTGGAAGGGTTGCTCTGAGGAGGAACTCTACTCCTGAGAACACACAGAGCCAGAACCTCATACACCCAACTTTAGTTATTGTCCACACTTCTGTGTCCATACACATGTCCCTGTCCATACACTTCACCACCTGCTTTCAGACTGAAAAAAACACACTGATAATATACACGAGACTCTTAGAAATAAGAAGTTATATCAAATTTTGCCAAATAAACAGCCCTATTATCTGCTGAAATGTTTGACTTCAGAAATATTAAGGAGTAGTGTTCGGGAATATCCTTCATGCTAAGGAATTCTCAGGTTTTGTGCCTGAGTGGCTTAAGGACAGTTACCTCAAAACCTGAGACAACCAGACTGAGTCAGAATGTTGTGAAGGATAGCAGCCCCCAGGATTTGCTGATCTGATATTGCAACTTCCTAAGAAAAGCAAATGCAATTTCTGATCTGTGGTCCTAAAAAGAAAATTAATTATGGTCTGGATGAAACTTAATGTGAAAATTAATTGATAATGCTTGCTCAGTAAGAGAAATATTCTAAATGTAGCTCTTTTTCCCACTTTTAATGGTTTCTGTAACATTTCCATAACTATTTCTGCAAGTAAGAACTGCATTAACTGTCATCACCTCAAGGCAGTAAGTTCAGGCAAGGTATTAAAATCTAACTCGCCTTTTTCAGCATTCTTTGTCCTTCCTGGGGAAAAAATGAATAACCTGGGTTTATGTTAAAAAATATTTCTAATTGTAAATTGTTTCACGTGTGCTTATTAAAGATCTCTGTTGAATTGAATTTCAACAGGCACTTGAATTTCAACAGCTAAGCCTGAAAAAAACAACTTTGTACATGCAGTGGAACACTTAAAGTTTTGTTCTGTTTTCCTAGCTTAGTTACTTTTTAAAGTTATGGGGTTTTAAAATTATTTAATTTTAATACCTCTTCACTATTTATGGCTCTTTCACTTATGATTTCACAGTATAATAGCACAGAGAAAATTAGCTTTGTATTCCTAGAAACAGTAGCAGAGCTCAAACAACATGCAAGATGTTCTCTCATGTTCACAGGTCTGAGCCAGATACCTTTCACATTTAAATAATCTGCAAGGGTTTGGAGGGACTTGCAGATGGAAGATGAGTATATTATTAGACAGGAAATTAAATCCAGCCATGACAGGAAACACCCTTTTATTTTTATCAATATAAACTCTTATTTGTGTCTCCAGAAAGATGAAAGGAATACACCACACCACCCAACTGCATTACCAAAATGGCTCTATTGCCTTTGTGCATCATCTTTGACTTTTCAATCTACCATGCTTATCAAAAATAAGCAAATTTGATCCTGCTAACTTTCATATGTGCATGTGCCATTAATCACCTTCTTCATTATATATCTTCCAGAGATTCTGAACAGCAGACACTGAATGATTTCCAGATCTTCTGAATGATTTTTCAGATCTTCTGTTTAGAACCTTAAGGCAAACTCATTTGTTCTTCCCCAATTTTCTCTGCAAAAAGTGGGGGTTTTCCTCCAGAGAAATGAATAAAACTGTGTTTATATTACAAATTTGCATAAACCCCTCAGTTCTACAGCTGCTTAGTACTCCTGGTAAATACTACAGGTAGAACACACCTATAACTAGCTAGATTTTAGCTTAAGGTGGCTGGTCTACACATTTCTTCAGGAGCACCTTCTCCTTTTTTAAAGCTACTATCTTTTAGATCTTCAAATTGCCGTGCAATATTCCTATTTTGGGAATACATATTTTTACTCGCGACAGAGAATTAGATCTAGTAAAACACTGTTTCTACTTTAAAAATAAAACCCCCAGAACATAATCAGCAGTGTGTCTGGTGATGCTTTTTCAGAGCATCACTTACTCATTATTTTGTGTAGAATGTGTGCAGGAAGACAGTTTGATGTTTAAGTGGGACTTGACTCAGCTTTCAGAAAAATAAGCTTACAAGTACTTCATCAAGTCTTTTTAGGGGATTAGTTTGTTTCAAATATATCCTTATTTGCATTTCAAGTTACCTAAAAGAAACTGCTATCAGCGTTTCAAAGTGGATAAAGCCAGACACTTGGTTGTGAATCAAGACATTTGATTGAGGGGAAGAAATATCCATATAATAAAAGAAAGACACAGAGTCACAACAACAACAGAGATTTGCTGTGCTACAAGATACTCTGTTACACCGTGGCATGAGAATTCTTACCTACTGAAGGAGGTGATAACAGAGAAATTTCCATGGGATTGAAACCTAAAAAAATGAGATTGAAAGAGGCTTGGATCCACTGTGCAACTTCAGCAAGTTTTCTTCACCCACGTGCATTATCTGCAAGTCCTTAAATTTGTGACAGGAGCAGGGAACAAAATGATAACTCAGGGAATAAAATTACAGTGCCCAGGAAATATACTGCAGAGAAAAAGGAAGACAGCTGGTGCCTGTAGCATCCCCCTGCCTTGTCTTCCTTTCTGAGAGAATCTGGAAAGCTTGAGGAGAAAAAGATCATGCACAAAAGAACAAACTTCCTGTCATGTTTCCTACTCTGGTTTTTGCTGCTGGCTCTGTCCCCAGGAATCTGTGATGCTGTGCAAATTACCCAAGGCAGAAACTCTGTGGTTTCTGTTTATTTTTCATTTTATGGGGGGTCCATCTTGAGTAATGTGATCCTCAAAATCTGAGCACTGTTAATCACTATAAGAGTTGTCCCTGCAGTTAAAAAAACCAGAAGATGGGTAAGTGAGGTTCTGAAAATGTCACCATCCAGTAAAGTGTGTACCAGACTGTTGCCTGCCCCAGCTGCCCATTCCAAAACTGAAAGGAATGCCTTCACCTTGTCTAAAAGTGGCATTCCAAAAATAAATTCTTAACTGTGAATGATGAATTCCCTCATGGAAATCATTATTTCCATATTCAGTACAGTGTGAGTACTGCATAGTAAATAGGACATGAGCCTGTGCAATAAGGATAAAATGAAACACTGAAAAACTGCTCATTTGTTGAGTTTGAGTATTCTGCATAGGAAATGGAATGAGGTCCTGCAGAAAAGGTATGTAATTACAGAATTAAAAATCACCTTTTAAGTGCCTTTTCTCATGAGGAGGCCAACCTGAGGTTGTCTGGGAACATCTTCATTTTGACATGTTCTAATTTGAACATTTGCCTTCACAATATTAGAGACAAAATGAACTTCACTGGTTTATATGAAGTGCTTTGCACAGCTAAAAACTTGCAAGTTTCAGAATGTGGGCCCATTTCACTGGTTAACACACTCATGATGCCACTCAATAACTGGGCTGAGTCCACTAAAACAGAGGAAGTGGACTAAATTCACACCTACTGAGCACTCCCAGGGTGAGTATCTAAGAAGTGAAGACTCTATCTATTCAACACTGCTGAAAAAAAAAAAGTTTAGTTTCAAAAGAATTTATCTAGAAAAAGGGAAGTGGATCTGGCAAGAGTTTGACATTGCTGAAGGCATGCACAGGTGGATGAAACTGCAGGCCAGGTCAAAGGAAAGAAGAGATTTATGTTGTGTGCAAACAAAAGGGCAGAAGAAAAATAGCCGCTCAGGCTGGGCTGCACTGAAGTGAGTGAAACAGCTGTTCATACAGGGAAGGAATGGTCAGGTAAGACAGGTTGGAAATAATAATCATAGGGCCATCTGCTGCCCTGGGACTTTGCACCCTCAAGGTATGAAACAAATTTTGTCTTCTAGGAGCTCAAGCAGTGTAGCTGTTACAAGCCTGTCAAGTAAACAATGCCTGAACAGGGCATTGAAGTTATCTGAGTTCCCTGTAAAAGTTGCTAAACTAGTTTGACTTCAAGTCAAAACCAAACTGTGTCCTTTTAACCAGGTTTTCTATTTTAACCAAATGCTCTGTGAACAGAGAATACATTACATGAAGTGACACTACCATTTCCTGCTTAGATGGAAGAATTAACAGCCACTTATTTTGTCACTTCCTAAGGAAGATATATTCATATATTGATGCTAACTTTTCATTTTCACCATGACTTTTTTTTCAACAATGATTTCAACAAAGAACTTTAAATAGCTGGAATCTCTGCTGCAGGTATTTCCTTGACCTCTTATCACTTGGTTTCAAACTTTAGAAAGCAGTGGAAAAGCTGTTTTGAGATAAAAACATTTTCTTAATAAATTATTGTTTTCATCCAAATCATACAATTTGCTACTGTCTTGAGAAGAAAAAGAAGGTGTCATTCCATCTCCAAAAATTTGTGTAGCTCTGTAAGCTGTTTCTGAGATCACTGCTCATGACTACTCGACTGGTAAACCCATACTGCACTGCAGGAAAAACACAGGGGGGACTTCAGAGATGGAGTGAGACCTTGGATGGATTAAAACCTGGCCAACTGGTCTTCTGCAATAAAGCCTGTCCCAGGCTGCAGGTACACAAGTTTGAGTCCCTTCTCTTGCTTAAGTAGTGTATGGAAGCATCAGAAGGCTGCACACCAGCTGACAGCCACAACTCCCAGTTCTACCTTTCCTCATACTCTAACCAGCTAGAGAGGTGAGAAGCATGAATCACAGAATCATTTAGAGTCATAGAATGATGGTATTGTTTAGATTGGAAAAGCCCCCTGAGGTCACAGAGTTCAATCCTGAACTCAGCACTGCTAAGCCCACCACTAAACCATGTCCCAAAGCACCACATCTACATGTCTTTTCAGTAACTCCAAGGCTGGTGACTCCAGCACTGCCCTGGGCAGCCTGTTCCCTCAACAACCCCTTTCCTGAAGAAATGTTCATAATGTCCAGCCTAAACCTCCTCTGGTGCAACCTGAGGCCATTTCCTCTCACCCTGTCACTTGTTACTTGGGAGAAGAGACCGACCCCCACATCAGCACACCCTCCTTTCAGTAGCTGTGGAGAGAGAGAAGGTCCCCCTGAGCCTCCTTCTCTCCAGGCTGAACACCCCCAGCTCCCTCCCCTGCTCCTTATCAGACTTGTGCTCCAGACCCTTGCCCAGCCCCTCTCTGGACTTGCTCCAGCTCCTCAATGTCCAGAACAGGACACAGCACTGAGGTGTGGCCTCAGCAGTGCCCAGCACAGGGGGATGGTCACTGCCCTGGTCCTGCTGGACACACCATGGCTGGGACAGGCCAGGTGCCATTGGCCCACCTGGGCATACCTGGGCTTATGTTTGCATGCTGTTACTATCATTACTAAAATGAGCCTGGTTCTGTATTTCTCAAAAAGAGCTGGAAGGGTATTTTACCATTTTACCATTTACAACTGCTCATTGCATTTCAGGCACCAAATATTTTTGCATTGGCTCAATGCAAACTGCATTTGTCAGCCTGAAGAACTGCAACAGGCACACCCCTTCTCCAGCTCCCCTGCAAAGGAGCCTTGGGGTGTTAGGCTGGAACAGACTCCAGGATAGGGGTTTTTAAAAGGAATTTGGACAGACATGACCTTGCATTTGGTTTCCCTGCTGTTTGCAGCCATCTTTTAGAAAAGGCACTTTCAAAATTACGTAGCATCATGGCATATCAAGTGCAACTGAAAAGGAAAGACCATTCATTTAATTTAGTTTATTTATTCAAGTTGCCCTGCTGGGATGGGGAGAAATGGAAGAAGGAAGTGGGAATGACCGTGCATTAACGAAGATCACAATCTACTGGAAAAATAGCCAGGGACTTTGCTCTAAGTAAGGAAGCCTGCAGCTGCTGAGTCTTGCCAATACTAATGGCTATCATTATGGCCGTTTGTGAAAATAAGCCAAATCTTAGATAAATCAAAGCAGCTGGGGCAGAGAGATTCATGATGCAACCCTAATATCCCAAAATACCACCCCACTATCTCACTTAGCAACCACTGTTAAAATAGTGTGACACACAGTCCAGACACTGGGGTTAAAGGGCAGATGTCAGATGAGTCAAAATAGCCAAATCCAACACAACAGCCCAGGTGAGGCATCAGTGTTGGCTCTGTGAATTTTGCTGAGTTGGATTTTGTTTTGGCTTCTTTTGGCCAACACCACAGGACAATAGCTCCTAAGTGACCTTTCCAGACAGGAAACTCCTCCTCAGATCAGCTATTGCCACTCAGCTGGTACAGAGATAAAATATCCCAAGTCAGAAATAATTATGCAAATGACAGAGCAGTCAGGCCTTGCATCCCTTAGAGTAAGTGTGCAGTCTCATCAAGTGGGAAATCCATTCCAGCAGCACCAGAAAAATTTGTTTGGGATAGTCACACACAACTAGAGTTTATTAATAAGCCCAACACACAGTGTGTATAAATGTTTTAGCATTAACAAGGCAAAACCATGGAAATCATGTTCCTTGAGTAACATCAAATTTTGGACAATCTTCAAGCTAGAGGCTAAGCCAAAGGCAAATACATTTGCTGTGGGCATTATTTAATACAGATTTTCAGCTTTTCTTAAAAACAGAGTATAGCAGATATTTAATTCATTGCATCTGAAAATTTGGAATGTATATGGGAGAAAACTGTAAAGCAACAATCAGAAAAGAGTTACTGAAGTCACCAAGAGTATTTTTACCCAAGATTCTCAATCATGAAGCATAAAGTTTGAGTAAGCTTTTTCTCTTTTCCATGCAATTTAATATACTGCATCACACAGTAGAGAAAAGGCCTCTGGACAATCTACATGAAGAAACAACTGGTGAGATAAGAAAATGAAGGTTTTAAAACTCCTCATATATCCTGCATATTTCTATTTGTTAACAATTTTTTCTGGAGACAAACCAGTGGTAACTCTTCCTTAGAAAGTTAGGATACCTGCAAGTTAAAAAACTGAAGCCACAAAATATATTAATTTCTTTTCCATTCCCCTGCATTTCTACACCACTGGTCCCTCACATTGAAGAATGACATTTCAGATATTAATCCAGTTTGAATCCAGGACAAATCAGTGCTTTAAGAACAGTATTGTTAGGATTATAAAAATAATTGGTCAAGTAAGGATTCAAGCTTCCTCAGTTTTGATCTCTGATCATATTTTCATTCACTTTTAAAATATAAAGACAGATATATACAGAGAACTGCTGGTTTAACAAATACCAAGAACAATACAATACAAAGAACTCCAAGGAATTCACTGCTCAGTGGTAACAATATTCATGTATTAGTGACTTTTAGATCTATGTTCAGTCTGAGATCTTTCACAATAAATCATCCTATAGGTAGGTTACCTGTGAAGAGATCCCTTTAAGAATCATAGTATTTGAGGGACCTTGCAAGTTAGTGAAAGTGACCAACATACACATGACCACATACACATAAACATTTGACCTGCAATGCAAAGATGCATTTCAAGTTACTGTTGAACTTTTATAGTAGAAATTCTTTGTGCTACTGCTGCTCTAGAGAATTTTTTTTAAATTATCAAGCGAGAATTTTTATTTAAAATATCATAAAATAAATAAGTAACCACATTTTTATACATATAAAATAAATTTAAAAATTCCTACTAGGGACCTTCCCTGAAAGCCGTGATATTTCAGGACTTTTTAAAAATTACTTTCTTGGTAATTTTCATTTATATCTTTTTATACCTGTTGATAGAGCATGCAGTCCTCACTGAACTGGATTCCTTTGCTCAAGGAAGTAGGCTCACACACATCATCAAAGAAATGCCAGACAACATTGCAAATTTGTCTTGCACATCAATAACACAAAGAGAGATTCTGCATTTTGCATTTTTTCCTCCAGTCCGGGGACAGGGGACAGGAAGAAGGAGAAGCCTCATGACAGCTCAAAGCTGCACAAAGCAGCTTCCCCTTGTGTTCCATGTCCCTGTTTCTTTTTGGGAAAAGGAACATTTTCTAAAGCTCCAAGGAGCACAAATGCAAGGACAAGTCTGTTCTTTCCCCTGACCTCTCTAGAGCCAAGTCTGCTTCCTTCATGCACATGCAGAGAAATAGAATTGACTTTAGGCTCCAAACCAAGTTCAAAAGATTAGCCTGTGGAATGAGCACTAAGACACCAGGAAAACTTTTTTTCAGCCTTCCTTGATGTTTTCATTTAATTCCTACTAGCAGTAACAGAGTGCATGGATGTATGTAGACAGGCTGCTAAAGCACTGTGTGGTAGCTAAGGTTTCATCTTGCTGTTGCCTGATTTATTCACAGTTAGAGGATAAATAGATTACCAGCTCTGTGCTCAGGAATCTACTTGGGCTCACATTTTTAACACCACATAACTATCATCTTCAGCAAGCTTTGCATCACCTAATTTACAGGGTATTGCTGTGAAACTAGTCAATCCCTTCTGTAACTTCTGGGAAGGGATGGTTGTTCCTTGTTCTTGTTTCTAATTGTCTCTAGTCTTCTGGACAAATTCATTCCCTTTCCCTGTGGGGTGATAACTGACACTGGATGGAATAAGATGGGGTGACTGAAACAGCAGCTTTGCCACAGGTTCCTGTGTCAGCCACAGTAACAAAATCAAGATTCATTTAGTAAAACAGTACTTACCAAAATCTTCCCGCTGGACATGGGGAACAGCTTGTGTCACATTGCCTGCTTTGCCACCAGCATCTACACCACAGGCACCATCAGGACAGCTGAAAACAGCCCTTGTCAGCTTAACAGATACTTAGCATCTGACATACTACTATAAAATAGCTATCAATAAAACAGCTTTTAAACAGAGACAGTAGAGAACTGCATCACATCTTCAGCAGCCTTTTCTGGTGTGCATGTTGGCAGCAGAAAAAGAGGAGAGGACAGCAGAGCAGAGGACTGAGAGCAACTGTAGAGCCAGCTGAGTTGGATTTGCTGCTGAACATGAACAAAAGCTTCAGAGTTGCTTTTTCAGTTGAAAGCCAAACATGAATTATGGCTCAGATATGACCACACTACAAGTCAGCAAGGCTGGAAGTCGCTGGGATCATGCACTGCATAACACCTTCAGTACCTGCATCACCTCTGCACACACACAAAGAGCTGCTCAGCAGCTGGGATATGAGCTATGGAATAGATTATCACAGGTACAAATTATACTATTCCCGAGTTATTCACCAGATCGTCTTACCAGCCATATTTATATTTCAAATATGTTTTTTGTTTTAATCAGAAATCAGACCTGTCCCTTGCCCCATCAGAGCATGCAAACCACTCCTCTAAATCATCTTTGGCAAGTTTCCTACCACAAAACATGTGCTGGACAGGCAGTTGGGTGTGCTATGGCCACAGCTGATTCATCTTCATCCTACTGTCACCTCATGTTCCCCAACCCCTGAAGCAGTGACATTATCCTTCAGCTTACCTTACAGAGCAGTTAGGAAACACCCAGCTTTGGTGCTCTTCAGCTTTGCCTTACAGTGCCTCTGAACTTATTGGAATTGTCAACACTATTGAATATGATATTTATGGCACACTTCAAGCTCATGAAAAAAAAAAACAAAACAATCATGGCAACTTCTGCCTATCTTATTATTTACATTAATGCATATTCATCTCAACTTGTACAGGAATGCATCAATTTACAGGGGCAAAATTTGTATTTCTTCGCCACAAAAGGTATAGCATATTGCAAATTTTCACACTGCAAAATGCAGTAATTTTTTTGTGGGTAGAATCATTATGTTTTGGATACCCTGGTGTGTCTGTATCTACTAGAAGACTTCTGATTCTCTGGCTAGATCCTTAATTTCCAGACAGATTTTTTAGCTCTGTTCTCCAGCTTCTTGCTTTAATTAATTTAAATTAAAGTTCTTGCACTCTGTTTCCACTAGGAGAAAACAAGAGGTAATCTGGTTTTTCTGTGCTATATAACATCACTTACAAAGAGAACATACAGAACAATCATGGCTGATTAGGAAAACAACTCATCACGCACCAGAGAGAACTTTTGTTCACAAACCGAACAATTTTAACTTGTTAAAATGCTTAGGATATGCTTGCAGACAGCACCTTCCCATTGATCCTGACCCCAGGAGGGTTCCACCTGGCTGCCTCCTGCTGCCCCCAGGCTGCCCATTTGGTTGTGCCAGTACCACCGTCTGCAAGGCCAGGCTGTGCCTTGGACAAGGAAACTGAACCAGGCTAAGGAGTGTTTTTTTAACACTTACTTGCTTTGTTCACTGCATGAACAGTGGTGATGCCACAAGAGAACAAACTCTGTGGGCAAACATTCAGCTCCAGCAGCAGCAGGGTGATCACTTACTGAAGCAGTCACTGCATTTACTCACATGGCAGTGACTGGCACCTGGGGGAATTGCCAGGGATCTGCTATCAACTCCAACTGTACTGCCATGTTCTTGGTGGTGGTTTACTATATCACTGGCCCTGACAATTGGTAAACCAGCTACTGGATCCCTGTAACAGCAAGAATGAAGCCATGTTCAAGGTGGACAGCTGGAAAGAGATAAGAGGCAAAAACTAGGAGTAGAAAGCAGAATTGAGCAGCAAAAGCAGCCTGTAAAGACCAATGAAAGATAACTCTTTACAATCAAACAAGATACAAACTACCTGCTGACCCAACTCATGCTAAACATGCCTTGGGAAGGCTGACCTGAAACAGAGACTGGACAGAGCTAGAGAATAAAGTAAGTATTTATTGAATGGCCTCCAGGATCCACCTTGGGCAGGACTAATAACACTAAAGCTGTTGTGAATTCTGAGATTCAGGTTCAGGAAGGCCTCAACTGTAATGATGCAATCAGACTCCAACTCAAACATCATGCCCCACTTAGGTTCTTGCTCTTCACTGTGAAAACAATACTGGAAGTGCAGTGTCAGATCTCAGATTTGGATCAGCTTATGGCAGCCCAAATGCTGGGGGGACAGTAGGGTGGAAATAAAGAAGGTTACATTTAGTTCAACAACCTTCAAGGGCTCCAGCAGGAGTGGGAGATGTTCAAGCTTAGTCAGCCATTTGAGCATATGGCTACACATCCCTCCATAATTAATGAGATCATTCTGAAATCTGCATTGAAGCTATAGCACTCCTTTTTACTCCTATCAAAACCAAAGAACATTTTTCACATCCAGCTGTAAACATACTGGGTGGGAGCCCAACAGGACACAAATGTGGAACCTGGCATTTTAGTGTCTCCCCTAGTGTAGTTTGGAGTTACCCAAAATCAAGAAAAATTCTGACCATGCTTTTCTCAGATGCAATATAGCAGAAAATTCAAAGGTTCTTTCTGTAACAGATTAAGCATCAGCTAATGCTGAAGCCCTTTGTGAAATTTAAGTGGTGTATTTGGTTTATTGTGACAGTGTCACTGCTCTGACATGCTTGGTGTGTATGTAGGACTTGCTGTCTTCATAGAAAAACATTGCCCTTTTTTTTTTTTTTAACTGTCAGTGTATCTCGATCACCAGAAACAGAGCAATTATTCACAAACAAAAGTGGTTTTAAAGTTCACCTCCATTTTGAGTGATGAAACCAAATCGGTGCACTGCTCCTGTTATACACAATTCAGCTGCCATCGGTGTAACAAACATTCTCTTGAAATAAGGAAATTCTTTATAAGTTTTCAAAAGCTCATATTCCTACAAACCCAGTCACTATGTGCTCCTGTTTTCACAGATTTGATAGAAAATTACCCAAGAAGGAATTGCTACAGTCTGCTAATTGAACTTCATGAAATAAACATGAACATTCAACAAAAACAAAGCAAACAAACCAGAACTTAATTCCTTAATCCCTCTAAAAGGCCCTCCATTGCTAGCTTCTCTCCCGAGGCTAATGCAGGATCCAACCTGCAAGATATTTTCTACAAACAGATTGTTCCACATAGAACACTGTCTCCCTGAGACAGCTTCCACTCTCACTGCCTATGTGCAACCAAAATGTGGACCTTCACAGAAATAACGACTCAGCAGTTGTCTCTCTATGGTATTTAAATTTCAAATAAATATGATCAGAAGAAAAGACAACTTGGTTCTTTCTCAATGTTTCTGGATTTCTGTAAAGGAGCCACTGCCAAGAATTGTGGTCTAACAGAACACAGAATACAGGGTCCTTGTGTGGAGGAATTTAATACCAAACCACAGAAAACTTGTTTTTAAAGTAATTTTATCATCAGGTTTCATTAACAGCATCAGCCCCTCCACAGGCTTGTTCTGAGCAACAAAGTTTTTGCAAGGTAGTTACAATTTGGTATCACAACTTCTTTCTGAGAACTGCCAGTGCTAACCCTTCCTAGTGAAAAGGAACACTACTCAAAAATACCTTTCCAGGTGGTCAAGAGGAAAAATGCACACTGTGTACAAAAGTAGCTTCAGCCCAAACCAGAACTGAAGTCCAGACTGATTGTTCAGACCTTCCTGCACATAATACTCTGTTTGGATAAACAATGGCAACTGTCAGGTGCCATCCATCATTTACATTATGTTTAGAGCAAACCTTAAATCATTGTCTCTTTGGAAAGAAAAAACAATTGAGATAGATAAGGAACTGTCACGAGCAGAAAGCTCTGTAATTGAGGCTTTTCATGAGAACTTTTGAACTTAAGCAGTGGCTGGGCAAGCCATGGAGATTTTACACATCTGATAGCTCAGTAATAGACATGTATCTGTAGAAACTCTACCCAGGAGCAATGCTGTGAGCTTCACTGTGAACTAGAAATAAGTCTGGGAAAAACTATGCATCATCAGAGCAGAAGCCAGTTTTCTTATATATGAAATAAAGGAATTAGAAAGTGATTTTCAGCACATTGAGGCAGACTGAAGGTATAATAAACGGTGCTCACTGGCTTAGCACTGACAGTAGTGAAGATAGAAACAAGTAAAACACATGTAGCTGATTTTTGGGTTTTAAAAGTTTATGGTTTTTTTTAAACTTTGTAAAAAGTCTTTGAAGGAATTTGCTTATTATCACAGAGCTATGATTTTAACTAAGTCAATGTAGACTTCAAAATGCACAAAATAAAGAGTTCTGATTTTAAACATAACCTAAAAATAGTCACTGCTTTTATTTACTATCCTTTTAAAGTTCTTAGGAAAATTCTCCAGATAAGCATTATATCTTTTCTAAAAAGGAGCAGCTAGCCATCTCCATCTCCTCTGCAGATCAGAACTCCGTTTTAATTCTCAGACTGTTACAGAAATATCTCACAAAGAAGAAAACAAAGTTTAAGCAGTTTGCTGTCCCTACAGATGGCCAATTCAAATGCTCAAACACCCACACAGGAGAAATATAGCTCCAGCCTCTCTAGAATACTGGTATCTTGAGGAGAATTCAGCACTGCCTCATGTTCTCCATTCCACAGTATCATGCAAAGACTGATATACTCAGCAGACAATTTTTTTCCTAAGGCTTAATATGAAAATGTAGGAGGAGCAGGTTGAATCTAAAACCCAGCTTAGATTCACAGCTATGAAAAAAATCTGATTTCCTGTTCCAGTAATACCTTTTGCACTTTTTCCTTCAGCATCCACTAGGACAAAACCACGAAGTTTTGAAGGTTTCATGATACAATCAAAGAAAGAAAAGTTTCATCAGCACATGGTTACTTGGAGTGTGGGAGCCTGGTGCTCTGACCGTCGAGGGAAGAGGGAGAGAAGTGTCTTGGTTTGATTTCACTTTTTAACTCAACCCTGTCTCTTTGGAAAGAAATCAATGTGTCAACATATTTACCCTTTTAACTAATCTGCCTTCCCTCCCATTAACAAAACAGTAACACAACACTTCATTTCTGAAAATTGAACAGGAACGCTCTTTCCTAAATTTTTGCATGCATTATTTGGAAGGCTAACAAGCCAGTGTGTTTAATTTTTGTGCCAACCCTGACAGGCTTGGCTCAAGATATTCAATGAGCTTTGCATAAAATTCTTAAGTTTTAAACTTTTGCTTTTACTAGGATTGAAAAAACACATTTCAAAAAACAACTATTCCAATTTTTGTGTGCTGCTGTTGTAATAGGGAACTAGATCTGATCAAGCAGTGAGTAGGAGGTCTGGATAGCAAAGAATCACTTTGTCTTTAAACTTATTTCTTAAAAAAAAATAATTCAAGTTTGACATAATCCAGCTGTTAAGATTTCAGGGACTATTTTTATTAAAATATTATGCAGCAATTATTACTGTATTTTCAAGTGCCCCACAGGAACTCTAACTAATTGTTACAGAAGTGAGGGGCAAGGTATAGGAAGAGATAGATGTATTTGGCATGTTTTAGTTCAGCATCAGCCAAAATGAATGTGTGTAAAGGGATTAATATTTTCTGATGTTTGTAAAACATCAAAGGACTGACAAACATCTATCATGCCTTGTTGGTGACATACTTGCTCTGTCAATGCACAGAATCACTTGAACAGAGATTTAACTGGAGTTAACAGTATTTACATTAATTACATTTGATTACTTGACAATTTTAAACATCAAATACCAGTCAGTTACAAAAGCATTGCCATCCTACTTGCCAGATGGGAAGCCAGAGTGTTTAAGGGTGAGGCTTTCAAAAGCACATAAAAACTCTGCTGTAAGACACCCTCCAAGTCAACGTTAGCAACTGCACACCAACCCCAAAGTAGCACTGTCATCCCCAGCTCTGCCTTTCTCAGTGAAAAGCAAGTGCCTACGTCAACCACCTGGGAAAGGAAACTTTAAATGATTGTGAGCAGTGGCTGCAGCATTGCTTATCAAGTGGCTAAGATACCTTCCATATGTCTTGTTGCAGGAGTCTGCTGCTCTCACGGCATTCCAACGTTCCAAGCTCAAAACAGATTTTATGCTCCACAATACACTATTCTTGTCACAACTTCTTTGGAGGTCTCAGCTACCTCATCTTGTATGTCACTTAGCTTCTATAAGCTGGCAGGATTTTAAAAGAGATAAAACTCTCTTAATTTCATAGTCTAACATCACCACTATATTCTGACACAGACAATATGAAGTAGCAGTCACTAGCACTTGGCACCTTCATCATTCACACAAATATTTTAGTATTTACAAGTTTCAATACAGGAGTAATTTTCCCTATGATCCACTCTTATATTTACTGTAACTTTATGAAAGAAATGTAAAACTATATTGTGCTTCCTCCTCCCCATTTTAGTCCAGAGTGAATGCTAAAAATAGGGTTTGTAATTGTCTTAATTATAAGAGGTTCTTCCCAACCCCTTATCACCTGTAACAGAATAGGCCTGGTGGAACAGCTGAATAATATATTATGCAGGCAATCACTTATGCTATGATCTCCACCTGGATGCTTAAAGAGCAGCACATTTTCTCAAGAAAAGCTGATAATAAAAGTATTCACCTGTGCTGCAAGGACAATGCTATTCTTCTGTCCTGTATTGCTTTGTATCTCATCAACTGAATCTGTTTCAGGTTCCACCAAAAATGCACAATAAGTCTCTTAACTGAACTGCTGGCCATTCAGGTGGCCCCAGTACAGAGACACGCTGTGCTCTCGGACCATTTTCTTCGTGTATTTCTAAACATGAAATGTGAAGATGAAACATGAAATGTGTGTCTCTCCCCAGATGTGCTCAGGAAGCCAGTGGATACCTGCCCTGCCCCCAAGGGCACAGGTACACTCACACCTTTGGCAGACTTCGCCCTGCAAAGGTTTGGTATCAATTTATCTTCACTAGCTGCACTGGTGACTGCATCCTAAATCATGGCCTGTTTACTGCCCACTGGCAGCTCTTTGACTAATGTCATTGCAAGGACTTGGAGGTTTCATGCCTGCTTGGTGCTCATGTGGCAGAGGCCTTTGAAAATGCCACACACTTGTGGATCTGCTGGTGGATTAATCAATAATCTGCCAACAGCCTCTGTGCTAGAATTTCCCACTCCTGTCTTTGTTTCCTGCTTCTGGTTTTGGGGCATTTTGTTGACTCCACTCTGCCAATGAAAGCATTATTAATCTACCCCAGAAGCAGACCTCAGCACACTGAAAAGAATAGAAGCAATAAAGCCTCTGAACCTCCTATCAGACAACACTGGAGCACTTCAGCTCGTTTCAGCTTCCAGCTGATATTTTTTTTTAATTTTTTTTCTAGTACTCAATTCTTCAGTGTCAACCAAAATGGAAACACTGTAGAAAAGAGTCACTTTTCAATTAAAACTTCATTCAAATGAAACTCCCCATTTCAGCATGCAACTTGAGTTAAAAAACATTTACTAATCCTTTAGCATTTCTATCTTTGGCCATGAAACAGCCAACATAAGAGCTAGAGGTAGAACATGTAATACATCTACAGAGCAAACTTAAAGAATTCCTCCACTGACTTTTATCTGTGACCAAAAAAAAAGTGTTACCTCTATCTAAGGCAAAGTTTCAAAGAACATCTTACAAGTCAAATATGACATCTAGGTTTTATTAAGGTTTTAAACTTTATGAGTACAGATTACAGAAAGCAAGCACTGGAGTCAGAACATGATTCTCAAGTCTCTTGGCCTACCCAGGTTGCTCCACTTTTCATTCTCCATTCTCCCTTTGTTCCAAGCTCCCAGATCCTTCAAATGTCACTAGATTAGTCAGGCATGGGCCACAGAAATTGTTAGAAGGAAATGACAGACCATCCAGAATTTGTTACTCATGTTACCTCCAGTGTGCCAGTGCTACCACAGCTGGCTCGGTCTGCCTTTGAAAGCTTTCCCTGAAAAAGGGCAGATATAACCCAGGCACAATTCACAATTCCAGGAGAATTCCATGAATAAAAAGGCCACATTGGGAACTAAAATACAATCTTTGTGTTACTTGCTGGCTACCCAGGATCCATTAGATGGGCCACAAAGTCACAAGGGGTTTTCTCCCTCTGGCTGGGATGGGAGCAGCTGGGCAGAGTCCACAAAAGGAGTAAGGCAGCAGTGTTGGTGCAAGTGCCTCATCTCTCCCTTTCCTGTCTTCCCCTCAGCTCTTAGCCCTAAATGCCACAAGGTTGGAAATTGTGAGTGATGGCAGAAGGGTCTGAGCAGCCCTCAGAACCCAGCACAGAGAGAACTCTGCCTGATAACACCAGAAATAACCTGGTTTAGAGTGTGTAATTCCCCTACAATCAAGACTGTCCTTTCTCCCATATGCCCTTCTAGGAATATTTTCTCTCACTAAATATTTTTTTGTCTGTAAAAGATCCAGCCAAATTATTAAATATTCAGGCAGCCTCACTTTGCAAAGAACTGGGAAGAGACCTTTAGAAAGAAGGTACTGGAAAGGATCCTAAAACCAGAAAGAGACTTGCAACAAAAAAATACAGACACAAAAAAAAGCAAATGAGCTTCGGCATCTTAAGTTCCTGCATGCTGCAAAGGAACATCCACGACACTCTGAGCCCTGGAAGCTCAGGGGGTGTGAGAATGGCTCCCACAACTGAATCACACGAGCTGAGTGAGGACTCATTCTCTTTATCAGCAGCTCTTAGTGGCAGCCTCTAAAGCAAGAAGCAGAAGTCATGACCAAAATACAGAAGAGTATTTCTGATTTTTAATTTTTGTTTTGTTTGCAAGTATTACTCTTAGCTTTTTAAATAACTATTTGAAACAGGTGTAGTATCTACCATAAAGTACTAAGATAAATTGGATTTTTATTAATTTTAGCTAAACAGCACAAAGTACACAACCCTGTTAAAGAGTTCTCTGATGGCTTCTTGGGCTGCCTTAGGTCTCTCTGAATTTATCAGATCCAGAGAAGGAAAACAGGATATTGCCTGTTACACAGCCACCTGCTGATCAATAAAACCATTAACAGAATGAACATGTAAGTAAAAACCACACGGAAAAGCTTTCACACTAAAACATTCCCCACTAAAGAAATCTGTACCCATGGAAATCTGCACTAATTCAGATTATTTATTACACTGTGCACAAATAACATGTGAATGATCATTGTAGTATGTTTTTTCAAGACTTGTAAAACTCCAGATTTGGATCAACAGCTTGAAAAGCTTCTGACAGGCTCTGATTTACTGCTCCATGCTCTGCACTGACCACATCAAGCAGGTGATTTTAAAAGTGTGGAGGCAGGAGGAGGGTGGGCAGGAAAGATGTAAGACAACAGCAGTACAATACAAAGGTTCATTCCCCCACCTTGTGGGTTACTACTGGAACAACAACTTAGAGCAGCATCCCTTCATTTGCAACCCTGACAAACTCATCTGTGTCATTCCACACAGATTTTTGCCGTGCTACAGCCAGTGTCCAACCTGAAAGCATCTTTGCAATTAACTCAAAGCTGATGTAAGTAATATGCAGTTTTATTTTTTAAATTCCACATCAACTTAGAGAATGCCCACTCTTGATGTTTATCAGCATCACTTACTCAAGGTTGGTGCACTCAAAGTGTGGAGAAGGTCCTACAAAGTTAGCTGTTCAACTGTTGGAAGTTTTTCATTATACTAAACCTACATTTTCTTATTATTGGATTATCCCTTTGTGCTGCTTCTACTGACAATTAACCTGCAACAATTCTATGGGAGCAGCTGCAGAAGTCTTTTTGGATTCCTTATGAGCACCTTAGTGTAATGTCATAGACCTTGAAAAGTCAACAGCAAGTTTCTTTTCCAACAGCCAGAGGTGAAGATGACAAACACAAGAAGCAGCTTTATAAGCACAATCCAGTCCTCATACATCAGCTAAGCCAAGGGCAGATTCAGGGCCACATTTATCAGTGCAGAGACCAGACCTGCCCAGCTCAGTGATTTAGCTGTAAAGTTTTTATTATATGTGAGAGGAATGTATGTCACACCTGATGGGGAGACATTTCAAATCCCTGGAAACTCACTCCATTATTTAGCACACAAAAAACTGCTTCTCTACTTTTCAAGCCTTTTGTTTTGGAGATTTTTGCAGACTTGTACATCTTTACTGTCCTTGCCTCTGTCTAGAAACAATCTGGACACATACACAAGACCAGCACTGGAATTTGAGTGCTGTCTTTTGAGCAATAAAGTGCATTTTCAGTGCTCCATCTGCTGACTCCAGTAAAGTACCTGGGAATGGCTCTACCTCTCTGAATGAAATCCAAGGGGAAATTTCTTTTCCTTGTTAAAATCTAACAAAGTTACTGTTTTCAAGTACTGCTGTTGGTCTTGACAACTAGATGTTTTCCCAATTACTGATGTAAAAGGACTTTGTGACAGGATACCAAATTAGCTTTTTTAATAATTTGGTTTTATTCTAAAGACCTAGCCATTGTATGGACTTATCACTATCCTGCTTTCACCTTCCTTCACTCCCAACCTACTGTGTCAATATTATGGGGCTCCTCCCATCTCCCTTTTTCCTGGGACCTCTATGCAACCTAAAGACCAGATCAGGACAAACAATTAACAATCTCATTTCATAATAAATAATATAAAATGTTGTCAAACTAGAGGTTTACTGTTGACTTACAGGAAGAGTGAGGATACAGTGAACTGAATCAAGTTTTAAATTCACATGTTCCTTTCAACAGGTCAGTTTTCTCCTTTTAAGAGTTATTTCTCCTTTCATAATTCAGCTTTTCTCCCTCAGACAATCGAGGTAACTAGATTAAGCTACCACCATGATGATAAATATCTAGAAAAATCCAAAACAGAAGCAAATTGCAGCACAGAGACAATAAATGCTGAAGTCTGGAGATCTGTGTATTTGCCTCACTGTTACTTAGTGACTGTGCCATTAAGATCCATAATCCAAGGGATGGAGTTGCATTAGGATCATTAGTAAACCAAAAAAATATTCACATAACTGGAACAAATTTTTATTAGACATCTAGTTGTATGACAACTTTCCCCCAACTTCAATCTGTCCCTCTCCTGCTCTGTGGCACCACAGGTTAAACTGGAACTGCCCTCTCCCTCCAAAGCATACCTTTGTCCAGGAAATCTTAATTAACAAGCTTAATAGCTTGTAAACAAAGCTGAATAAAAAAGCTTTGATTTCTCCAATGAAACTTGCAGTTGTATGTGTTGATTCTCAAATCCTCTGCTTGTTTCTTACATTAAAACTTCTCTGGTCAGTCCACTGGCATCTACTCCAAATTAAGTCTTCACACTCACATTTGATTAAATGTGACTTTAAAACCTGTTGAAATATTTTTTTCAAACAGATGTTAGGTTTCAAAAGGTTTCACAAGTCAGTTTACACTTTTAAAATTAAATCTTTTAAATTTTATTTTAAAATCTTCTGAGTGACCCAAGGCACCTTTATATAAATAATCCTTTTTGCCAAGTACAGTCCAAGTTAGGATATACCTACTGTAATCTCTGTGTTACTGCACTACAACAAAAGCTTATTTACTGCCAGCAAAGAAATAAGAACATTGGTACTTGATTGTTAAGCTGAATTACTTATCCCCTCCTTCTATTTCACAATTTATCCCCTTCAAAACTATTTATTCTCTTACTACTAAACTGCTCCCTATTCTGTGCCTATAAAAAACCAAACAATCCTCCAGGCTCTGCAAATTTTGAGAAAATGGTGAGAAGTATGAAGTTCTTTTGATGCATACACTTTATCACTGGAAACACAAAACTTCATCTCCTGGGTAATTTTCTTTGGTGTTGGGGGGAGAGGGGGTATTTTAGATTTCCTGTTGTGACAGAATCCCAGATCAGCAGGATGTCCTGAGCCTGCACAGTCCAGGCACAGTCAGGCAGAGAGTGCTGCCCAGGACCACCTGGACTCAGGCTGCAAAGATCTGCAATGATCCCACAATCTGGGGGGTTTTAAGAATGGTCTGATGCTGTTTGTTTCTTTAAAATTCCACATAAGCACTTGTAAGTGGTTGGCTTATTGTAATTCTGTAGAGAATGACTGGCAGTACCCAATGAATATAGGGTCATTTTGAGAGGAAAAAGTCTAAATAAAATCCAATAAAATTCTCATTGAACGAGAGCCTAAAATCCCCTTCAATAGTTAACATTACTTGTCGCCAGATTGGGCAGAAACTCAATGAAAATTATCAAAGTGAAATGCTCCTTAAAGCTCCCAGTTCAGTGGAATTGACAGCACTATCCTGTGAAGAAGCACACAGAGCCATTACCTACTCCAAAAGTTCTCACATCATTCTCTCTTTTTTTAAAGAATTCAAAATGTAAGCACAAGCATATTAATATCTTTTTCAATGAAACAGCTTGACTGTATTATCATTTTTCTGCTGGTGTCTTTTTTAAATGGTTACTAGGTCATAGATCTACACTGAGGAAAGCTGTACTGTTCTTTACCTAGGGGACAACTGAGCATGCCAGGGCAGGGAGGGCATGGCACAAAGGACTGAGCAAGATTCAGAAGGGTTTCAGGAGGCTACAGCTGGAGCAAGAGACTGAGAAACAGTCACAAGGACTAAACATTCATCCACACCTTGTGAAAAAAAAAAAAGCTTTTGAAGAGCTGGAGAAACCTACAACGAGACAGAAAGCAAAGGAGTAACTGAAGCAAAGCAAGGACCCAGGCCTGACCTAAATGCTTGGAGTTCTAATTAACACTAATTTTACTGTCTTAATATTCACTGAAAAATGGCCCTTGAGACAGCAAAAAGCTTCTGGGTGCTCACTGAAAGGAAAAGGCCAGGAAGATGTCAACAGCTTGGCAATCTGGTGAGCTCAGTAATACTGAAAAACTCAACAGCTTCACAGAGGCATAAAATCTTTATGGTATGGAAAAACATTTTGTTGCCAGATACTTTAAAAAAATGAAACAAAACACAAAACAACCAACGACAAAACAAAGAAACAAAAAACACAAACAAACAAAAATCCCACCAAAATCTTTGAAAAAGCATTTCACTTGCATCACAGCACCTGGTTGAAATTCATCACTCAAGATTGTCTGAAAATATACTGTTACCCTCTTACCCCAACAGATCATACAAACAGGATTTCATTCTGCAGTTGTTCCTATGCTGGGCACACAGGCAGGGACTAGACAAGAGACTCTCCTTGTTCCTTAGCTTTCTTAGCCAGCACTTCAAGAAAATGCACCAGCTTAGGGAAAGAACTGGCAGGGAACAGGAAAAGAAAGTTCCCAAAGTTAGAGAGCAAAGCTCAGGTAGAGTCAACAACATTTGCAGCTGCAGAGGATGCAGCCATGCCAAAGGGCACTTTAAAAACAAAGCAAAGACAGAAGGAGCCATGGTAAAGAGGAATGGAATACTAGAGGCAAGCCCAGGACAAGCACTGGAAACCCACTGATCCCAAACATTCATCTTCATTTAACCAAGAAATGGAATTCCTCTCTCATGTCCTCCTGATCCAAGTGGTAAAGAAGGTCTTTCATTGTCTTTGTAGGACACAAAAGAAAGATGAGAGGCTACAAATATTTCAGAAGGCAAAGAGCACAGAAAAAAGGCTTTATTGTCTAATTCTTACTATCTTTTATAAGGTGTTCCCATACAGACTTAACATGGTTGGTGAATAGGAACAACACCTCTCTAATCCCCTTGGTTAAATTAGAGAAACAGCAAAACACCGCCTGGAGAAAGATTGTTTGGAGAAAGGAGAGTTGTTTGCCAAGACTGTTTTGAGAAGAAGTTTGCTTGAGAAATTTTTCCTTGGGAAAAAGTTAGCAGCTGCTAGCAGGCTAGAATCTCTCAGACCCAGAAATATCAGGCCCACACATTCATCCTCCAGCTGGAGGTCATCTACCAGCTCAAATTCAGCTGGCAACCCAAACTGCAAACATGTGCATTGCAAAATAAAAACTACTGCTTCTTCAGACTATTTTAAATAGGAAGTTTCTTCACTGAGCCTAATCACATATAAAGTGAGAAAATGAAATGTCTACTGTTTATAATTCAAGCCAGAAAGTTTACCAAAAGCAAGAGGAAGTATATAAGGGAATCAAGCAGAGGACTGGAGTCAGAAAAGTGTCTACAGAACTGTTTTAAGCTCCAATTCACCTAGAAAGAGGCACATGATATGTCTGAACATGCACCAGGTAGACTAAAGTGACATCTATTTTTAAGTATGAATTAAGAGGCAGTACACACACAACTGCCCCTAAATGTCAGAAAACAAGATGCAAAAACTGCTGAACTGTAGAAAGCTCTTTTTACCTTTATACTACAATTGCTTTCATACAGTGTCAGTGACATGAGGCAAACCAACAGCACATATTGCACTTAAGAAGCAACAAAACTTTAAATCACAGTACAAATATTTGCATATAAAATTTATTGTCATTTTTTTTAAAACATGAACTTGATATACATACAACCTGGACAGCTAATTTATTCATTGCTTGAGCAGAGCTTTCTTGAAAAGAGGTGATAGCACAGAATTAAAGGCTGTACCACATTTTTTCCTGTGTAGCAAAGTGGGATTAATAGCCATGTGCATACAACAATAAAATCATGTGTGCAATACTCTCTGCAAGTTCTGTGTTTGGCAGCTTACTTTCAAATGTCTTAAGCTTTCTAACTTTGGTGAGCTCATAGGTACAGGTTAAAAGTGCATTTATACAATGCGCCACCCCTTAAGTGTACAGTTTAAAAATCCAGGCCTGGTGCACTGTATGGTCTGTAGAAAAATATTGTCATTTTAGTTCATCAAGTTTGTATCTACAGCTATTATCTACTACAAAATAGAAGAAATAGAAATTATTCTTTCCAAGAAAAGGAAATTGGAAAGGTCAAATTTTGACGAGTTTTCACAAGGACCCTGATTTTCTTAAATGATATCCAAAGACTGAGAGCAAAGGCTCCCAGTTCACTGATCACTGAACTCAAATCTGTTTGCTCATCTAGTCCTTGACTCAGTCACCTATGGATGTGCCTTGTGCTAAGAATGGATTTTGTCTCAAGGAAGTTCATGGGGTTATTTGTATCAGGCACACACTTTGTGTTTAAATGTTGTGGTAAACTGAATGCTAACAGCCTTCAGAAAGAGAAACTGCAACAGAAACGTTGCATCAGAAGTGAGTTTTACCTTAATGAGATGATATTCTTCCAGTGGAGTAACCATACTCTGAAATATGGAGAGCTAATTTCTTAGATTTCAGGTTTTGACACACAATGCTAAACCCAGTGTGTTGTCCCTCCTGGAGAATTCCTTAGGCTACAGTGACACAACCAAAACCATAAACAGGCACTTGACAGGTGAATAATATTTCCCATTTTTAAAGTGCAGATTTTCATTTACAATGTGACAACATTCCAAAGTAAACATTTCCAGATAATGATAGCCATTTCTTTCACATATACTCCTTTTTACATTGCTTCAATGCAGTCTTTTCTAATACTAAACACTAGATAGATAAAATTATATTAGCTAAATTGTGTACAGTAATTTAAGGAGAATGTTGTCTAAAATAGAGTTAGTTGTTTTTTTCAATCACAAATAGAAGTACTTCATCTGGAAAAACACCAGAACCACAATTACTACTACCACCAGTCTGTAAACCATAACCTTAGAGTGCAAATAAGATAACCACTTCATTTTAGAATCTCTGACATTAAAGAAGGCAGAAAATAAAATTTCAGAGTGGGAAAACATTTTATCAAAAATTGTAATTTTTAAACTGAAATGCATGTTTTAGAAATCCATTGTTTCCAATAGATGCATAACTTCTAAAACTAAAGTGTTAATGGCTGTTAACTTGGAAAGAAGATCTCAGATATTTTATCTTTACTTTGTGACCAATGTTTCCATGTTGCCTCTAATCAATTTCAGGGAGAAAACTGCATACCAAACATCAAACATGACAAATCCTGTCATTATCAAGACAGCATTTAAGATTTCCTCAGCTGTGAGGAAGCTCTCTTCACCAGCTTCTCTTGCCTTCGTGTTGTCTGGGCTTCCTGAATGGCACCACAAACCCACTGTAAAACAACACAGTGAAAGCAAAAAACAGTTAAAGCACTTCTCTTCCATAAGATGCTACTAAAACACAGCTAATTCAACAAACACAGGCTGGTCTAAGTTGGATACTTAGCTCCTGATTCACATGCACAATATTTCTGAACAGAAACAGAAATCCACAAAAGCTAAATGGGTAGTGTTGCACTTGAGAGCAGAAAAATCCATTGTTAATGTATAGATACCAGCATAAGCATTAGCAAAGGGAAGTGGAGTTAGGAAGTAATACCAAAACAAGGTAATTAAACACAAGGAAGAATCCTTCTATTGTGACCTGTGTGTTTTGTGCAATGCTCCAGCTTTGGCCATGCCACTAAGATACAAACTAAAATGATTTAAATGACTTAATTCCAAGTGTGATTTGGACAACATGCTGTAAGAGAATGCTGAAGGAACATTTTTAGACAAGACACAGTAAAGAACTAAGATAGACTCTTCCAGTATATAAAATGCCTCAAAATTATAGCAATTTTTTTCCTTCCCAGTCTAACCCATTCTTTCAGGAGGCTCAATCAATTTAATAGCAGCAATTTGGTCCTGATTCTGATTCCACCTGCTGACTTGCCATTTACTGCAGCTACAATTTCAAGCATGACTCCAAGGCACTGTGGATCCAATTGATTTCACATTTGCTATCAGGGAGAACACCTCCTCTCTCATCACCTGATACAACACTACAGTAACACACATGGTTTCCTAGGTAAATTTTTCTGTTCTTGAAGTACCCTGGAATTTATCCAAATTGTTAGATCACCTCAGGTAAGTTACCTGCAAGATCCAAGCATCCACAGAACAAAGGCTCACAAAATACTCTAGCCTCCCCAGCACCAACAGGAACAAACATTTACAGATAAATGGTAGAAAAAACACGTGTGGGGAGGGAGGAGGGAGGAATCTAAATAAGCCTTTTCATCCAAGGTCCACTTGTCCTGCCTTAGGTGATCTTGGAATAATGAGGAGGTATGTGGGATCCTACAGACTATAGGGGATTTAATACAACCTCGTACTTTAAATACTGGAATTGTTTTCCTTTAATGAGCTTTAACATACAAACCCTAAGACTATGTAGCTTCAACATGAAATTATTATTGCATAAATTCTCTTGAATGATTTGGACTGTCTGGTGTCATCATACTCTTGGTAAAACACATTTTTCAACACCAAACTATGGTAAATGGTCCTCAGGCACAGCAGCCTATTCTCTTGTTAACAAGTCTCTGAACATCATCTTTTTTACATGCTGAGTTTCAACAACTGCCAACAATATCATAAGAAAAGAAGATTAAAATAATAAAAAAAAAAGAAAAAAGAATATACCCTTGCTGTAGCTTCGTCCCGAAGCTGAACTGTCTTTACACATTCATGACCTGTACTGTCCCTTCTCTGGAACATCTTTTGATCCTGCTGCAGAGGGGAACAAAAATGTGCTTCAGATGACTCACAAAACAAGAATGCAGGATCTGATACTTAAATGGCTTGAATGCCAACTTCAGGTTAGATTTCAACATGGTCTCTGTTCAACACTGTCATACTTTCAAGAAACTTTCAATAAATCCTGTCACACAGTCCCTTAACTAGCAGTTAGAACCATAAATAAGTTAAAAGCATGTATGGACCTCTAGTGAGTATTAAATAGAAGAAAATTTACATGTTCTTCTTACCAAAACAGTGATTTTTAAAATATTTCCTTCGTAGGAGGGATAGCGTGTGAATTCTTCAAATAAGTAATCCCACTCTGTTGTTAAATGGCCTATGATTTCCACTTCTTTCACATATATCACTCTCCTGGTCAAGAAAAAAAAATTCATAGTCAATTTCTCCCTGGGACTAGACCTTTGCTAGAAAAACTAAATAAAATGAAAGCGTTTGTTTAAGAAGGCATTTTTAATGTGGATTAAAAGTATCCCCTCAGTCAGAGTGGACCCATATTTCCTTAATACATTCTGAGACAATGACTTGGCCTTTAAAAGTCATAGATGATCTAAGACATCACCCAGTATGAGCAGGCCAACAACTGGGATCAGGAAAGAAGTGTACATTTATCCAAGGCTGCAAACAACTGAATTGCCCAATTTTCATTCATGGCCTTTGTCAGTGCCTGGAAATCTTGTCCATCTGCAGCCTGAATTCTGAGGTGTGCTGGTCATTATTGAAAAACCACACTGGGAAGCCTCCATGGTCTTATTATGGATGAGCCTCTCTCATCCATTCAGGCAAGGTGCAAACTGGTGACCTGTGCAATGTGGAGATCCTAATCTTTTCATTATTTAAACATACTTAGAGTTTTGAGTCCTCGAACTCAGGAATGCCAACATCTTGAATTCTAAAACTTGTCAGATGAGCTAACTAATAATTTTCATGCTGGCACAAAGACTTCAGACTTCATTTGGAATATTCTTTAATTAACAAGATTATAAACATGTATCATCAAAGTGTTAGCTTGACTGCAAACACTCGTAACAACCTAATTTGAAAAATCAAAAACGAAGAGAAAAAAAAGAATTATTTCCTCCACTATGATGAAAGGGTCACTGATCTCAGAGTAAACTGTTTTCCCAAATTAGTATCCAGCATTGATATCACAACTAAATTACACTTGCATTAAGGAAACAAAATAAAATATCAAAAAAATCAAGAAGAAAATAGAGAAGGAAAATAGATAGGCAGAGAACAGCAATCAGTTTAGACTCAGTCAGATGTCTAATCCCCAAGTAGAAATCATGTCAAGCCCTCAGAAAGCGTTCAGAATTTTATACCTGTTGGTAACAATAAGGTTTGCTCTTCTGCCTCTTGGAATTGCACAGTGGTGTCGATACACCTCTTTTTCCAACTTTCTGATGTGCAACTTCTGAAACAGAAACAGAAAATAATTCTGGAGCTGTACAAAAACAAACAAACAAACGACCAAACCAAACCAAAAAAACAAAAAGGAAAAAAACCCACCAAAACCCACAAATCAAATTGGTGTCTTGAATTCAAAAGCCTTCTGAAAAGTTCCCTCATTGTTAGTTCTTTAAAGGCAGGTTCTCACAGTGCTCTCAGTCCTGCAGCTGAGTCACTGAGAAGTCTGATCTGTTCCACTCCAAGGTGGAACACTGACACTGCAGTATCAGAGTATTTCTTCAGCTTTGATTTCTTTTCTGTGCCAGTAATTGTTTAATAATGTTCATTCTGCTACACCCCATGCTGCAGGCTTCATTCAAGAGTGAAAAGCCTGCAAAGGTCAAGTATTTTTATAAGGTACATGACTCAGACCCTCCGAAAAACTCTCAAGATACAAATTCTCAATGCACCTCAAGATCAGGCTTCTGAAACACTGAGCAGATATGAGTATTCAATACCCAAAATACAAAGGTGCATGAAAGTGCAGATTAAATTACTCATCCCATTTTGATTAGACAACTACAATCAAGTGACAACCTACAAATACAGAAAAAAATTTGAAATAAAGTACTGAAGTGCTCCTAGGATTTTTTGGCAATTATTCTTTTTTTTTTTTTTTTTAAAGTTTTCCCACTCTGTACATACTCTTGAACTAAAGTATAATGTTTCCTAGAGCATGTCACCAGGATTACAATATTCCATCAAAAACACAGACCAGCACAGAAGCCAGGCTCACAGTCAGCCCCACATCAAGCTCCCAATAAATCCCACTGGATAAAAGGCAGCAAGACTCACAGGGTGACACCTGAACGTATTTGTGGGAAAGGAATACACATCAAAACACCATGCAGAAAAAGATAAAAGTAGGAAATTAATAACATGCTACCAGTGGGAACCCAGCCTCAAAGTGGGTATGAGAATCAATCTGTGTCAACTACTGGTTTTCCTAATAGGCAGTAAGTCTTTAAAAGAGACACTTATAAATAATGTTTAATTAGCAAAAATTAGCAGGACAATTAATTATATAAGTATAAAGTCAATGCATATTAGCTTTGTACCCTCCAGGTCAATACAAGCACCTTTTTTATGATATAATCTGTTTGAAGGGAAAATGGGCAGCTCCTGTGCAGAAACATGGGGAAGCACAAGGAAGAATGCACACACTTCAGATCAACCATTAGCAAATGGGTGCCCCAAAATTGGTTTGATGCTCTTCAGAGCAAAGATGACTTTCAGTTCATTTGACAGCTGTTACTATGGAATTCAGCCTCTATAACAGTAAATTCCTCAAGTTCTCATTCCTCAAGTTTCTGACAAACTAGTAACAATAACCTAAAGAGGAAGGACTAAAAATTCAGTATGTTTTTAGTTCTTTCTTGTAAATAGCCATTTCTTTTTTATTTCCTTAGATGGACCCATAAAACCAATGAGGACAATAGAGGCTGCACTTGACTCCACAGTTGTCTGTGATTAACAGGTTGAACTCTATGTAGTTTAAGTAACCAAAATTAAAAGATCAGCTTACATAAGAATCAATTAAAAGAGGGTTTGACATTTTTTTTAATTTGCATTTTATTTTCATATATTCAAAAGTTCAACAAATATCTTAAAGCATCATCATACATCACAACTGACTCCAAAAAATCCTTTAATCTCAAAAGTGGATGAATATTCAAGAGCTGCAATCAACAGCATAGTGTTTTCCTAGACTTGCTCCCTAGTGATGTTATGTTTTGAAATACATTTTAATCCAGCATTTTTCAACAACCAGAACCACAGAGTTAACCAATATCTTCTATAAAAAAATATCCCTTTCTGACCATCTTAAAAATTTCTGAAACTGTACAATGTACATGAAAGGAAACCAAGATGCCAGAAAGACTGCTTATCTCAAAGTCTTCTCAAAACATTAGAAGAAACATGGCAGCATAAGACTAAAAGGAAAATATGAACTCACATTTTATACCTGAACCTTAGCTGCTTCAAAAACAAGTAAAAAATTGAAGAAATAGAAAACCCACCACCATGTGAAGACTGTAATTCAAAGGCTGCAATCCATATTCTGAGTCCTTTTGTTGAATATGAAGAAATTAGACGTGCCACATATTTAAACAGATTTATTCATAAGCATGTTTCTCTATTCAAACTCAAAGCTTCGGAGAGAAAGCCTGTTTCTCACAACTTCAGAAACAATCCCAATAGTATTTTTAGATTTTACATGCAATATGTTACCAAAGTAAGAGTTCCCACTGAGGCCTGTGCCTAAAAGATGCAGTATTTCTCAAAGCTATTCTCAATACACCTGATAGATGCCAGCACAATGTGGTGGCATTATGTAAAAAGGGGGTTGCACTTGATGTAAATTACTCCATGATCTGCACACTCTTAAAATTTAGACATCTTTATAAAAGCTGTTATTTTTATGAGCATACTACAGTACTTTGAAGAAGTTAACTCATTCTTATTTTACATGGAAATGAAAGAACCAATGCAAATTTACACAGCAGAACAGTGAGTGAAGCAGAAATAGAATCTGCAGTTTCCAGCATAGTCTATGCTCTGCCACACAACACTGTCTCACCACCCTGATTCAATTATTCATGAGGTGCTCTGCATTCTTTATAAAGCTCCATGCTTTAACTGGGAAATGAAACAAAGTAATGCCACAGGCATTGAATAATGTATGAGTGACATCATGGCAGCCCTGAGGAGCTGGGTGAGCAGCAGCCCCTGGCTGGGCACAGCCCCTGCAAGCACAGGCTCCCACCACCTGCTCAGGCAAACCTCACCTCAAACACTCCTCACATCATGCTTAAAACTCCTGAGAAGTGACTCCTTGGAAAACAATTCTCCTAAAGCTGCCCTATTCCTTTGTTCTCCAGCTATGCTGTGCATTCATGCCTCACAGCACACATGGTGTACTCCTCATGAGCTGAGGTACAGGCTGCACCAGGGCAGAGCTGACTGCCCGGGCTGTGAACTGCTGAGCACACCCTACACAGCCCACACACAGATCCAGCACTTCTGGGACCAGGAACTGCATGAACAAGTTTACACAACTGAACTGATCTAACTACTCCACCTGGCTATGCTCCTCAGTTTGCACCTACTTTCCTGTGGAAAAAGTACCTTTTCTTTTAAAACCTACAACTTTGCTCCTCTAAGACAAGCTCTAATGCCTACATTTCACACAAAAGTAATTAAGTAAAATGTTTTTCCATCCAATCACTGGATAGTATTGAGGCATCTGTTCATTAAGGTAACCTTACAAGGTTTCCATTCTGTGAGCCTGTATTTATTTTCAAGGGACATATACATTAAGGGTAGTCAAAGTAGATGAGAAGGTGTGGGTTCTGGTTAAACTACTTGTAACATAGGACCAAAACTGGATCCAAAAATAACCAGCACTTGGACCTACTGCAATTAAATTTGCAAATGCACATAGAACTGACTTTGACTCATCTTTTTCATTAAATATCCAATTCCATGTAAAGACACTGTCCTGTCTTGCTTTACATTGCTTGCTAACTTATATTAGCAAACAAAGCCTTCCCAACACTGACCTCTAGCACAAAAATCAAGAACAGTTCATTAAACCTCTCCTGCATTCCATTAAGTGACTTGTTCAAAGAAAGGAACTGTACTTAGTGAACTGTATAGAGGTTCGTATCCAGTTACAATCTACACCTTTAAGAAAAATACAACACTAGATGTGGAGGAACTCCATAATATCAAATTTTCTGTGTTGATTGTGCCACCTTTTCCTTTTTGCTAGATATAAAAAACATAGTAAAAAAACAAAAAAAAAAACCAAAAAAAACCCCAAAAAAAACACCTCAAGAAGAAAAAAATTGACCTTGTTTAGTATATCACAATTTCATTTAATCCTCTAAAAAATTCACTAAATGTTTTCTTGAATAATTTTAAATTGACCATTACATTCTAAAAGGCATTACCAGCAAAGATGCTTCTGTTCAACTTTTTTTCCCACATGATAGGCAAAAAATTTGCTCTGACAACAGCTTGTTAAGCTTAGCTTGCTAATTTCTAAGATGCTGTATTAGTAATGAAATTTATGGCATTGCTTAGTATAGAAATACATAGATACTTATTTATATATGTGTGTGTGTAAACTCCTGTTAACAGCTGACAATTTACAGTTATTTTTTTTAATGTTGAAGAGCAAAGCCCCTGAAGATTCTGTGAATAAAACCCAGAGTCAACTAAGCTGGCTGTCAGTCTTAACTGTGCAAAGCTCATAAAGAACCAGTAGCAGTAACTTGAAGGCATAGTGGGTCAGCAGATGAGTAGCTGACAGGCCTAAAGCATAGGACAGAAAACACAAGTACAGGTTTTCTCAGCATTTCTATGAAAACAGTGCTTCTAGGTCATGAAATTACAAGCATCTTCCCAGAAGGAAATTCCATTCACTATAACTATTTCAAATTCTGCTCAAGATGTTGCTCTGCCCCTCTGTCCACAGCCCTACCTCTAGGAGAGCACCAATAAATAAATGAACTCAGGACCTAACCTACCAAGATTCTTTTGTCCAAGTGCCTTCTGTTGTTGCCATTCATAAGGAGCTAAGCATCCTCAGAAAAATAAATCTACAGGAAAACCCTCCCTGTCTCTCCCATCTAATCTTACTGAAGATGGTTATTCCAGTTTGTTTTCTGAGCCTGGACAACATGAAACACCATTTTATTCAACTGCTACACAAAAGATAGGGAGGAAGGGGAGAGGACATGGTAAATGCAATCATGCCCTTTATCTAAATACTTAAGGCAGATGAAAAACCGTGACAGAAACAGACAAGAAATATGGAAACTGTTTACTCCATTATTCCAGTTCTTGCTGCATGCCAGGAGAGAAGGAGAAAGAAAAGAAATGTTAGAACTAGAACAGGGAATAAGGATTAAAAGACCATGTACAAGCGAGTAGCAAATATCCAAGTTTTGATCTTAAAATGTTAATGCAGACAGTTAATTTACTTTTTAGCAACAGAATAAGCATTTAAAGCTAAGTATTAAGAACACAAAGTCTGAAATACAAATTAACCAGATTCTGACTAGCAAGAACTTGAAAACTCATGTTGTTCATCTTCCATATGTTAGGCACATCCACACGAGAAAGCAGGCTAAATGTCCACACAGTGCCTGTAGCTATGACAGATTGCTATTATGAACAACATAAGGAAAAACCAAACAGTGGTATTTTGAAAATTCATGCAGTTTTTTTAACTGCTGATACAACCAAACAATTCAAGGTCTATTAATCTTTTTAAAAAGTTGCTTAGTCTGTAAACCAAGCTCAGCTTTGTTACAAAGACAAAACTTTGGAACTATCAAAATGGGGTTTTTCACACATTTAAATCTTAATCCTAATAATTTTTAATCCTACTACCTCCTTCCTGAGCAT
This sequence comes from Illadopsis cleaveri, assembly GCA_013399915.1. Taxonomy (NCBI): domain Eukaryota; kingdom Metazoa; phylum Chordata; class Aves; order Passeriformes; family Timaliidae; genus Illadopsis; species Illadopsis cleaveri. Next base: position 189,730 of record VXBB01024470.1, on the reverse strand, counting down.
GAAAAGTGACTACAGAACATAAAATGGAGACAACCATATAACAGCAATGCTGCAGTTTCCATTTTGCATTCACCTTACTCCAAGCGCTGGGCCTTCCCTGCTATCCAGGCTTGCTTTATGAAATAAGCTGGGGCAAACTTTTACTTCAGATAATGACTGCCACAGATTGATTGCAATTTAATCCTGTATGGAACCCTGCAGGTTAGATGTAGCAGATTTTCTGAGGGATGAGCTGCCCAGACCTGAGTTACCCCAGCTGAGGCCTTGCTGAGGCCTAACCTGAGGCCTTGAAGCCTGTGACACAGTTAAAATTACTCGGTAAAGTTGTGGCGCAGTTGAAATTAGATATTAAGGTGTCAGGGAAAAATAATGGGGTTTTGAAGGTCTCTGAGTGGAGTTGTTAGTAAGCATGTGTTAGCTACCTTAAAAGTAAGTTCAATAACGTGTGTTTGCATTCTTTTCTCTTCTGTGTGCCAATGAAAAAGCTACTGACTTTGTAAACTATATAGAAAAGTATATAAGCTGCCATTTTAGACGAAATAAAGAAATAACGTAGTGGTGACTATATTGGTTGGACCTGCGTTTGCTTCGACCCAACTCTCCCTATAGGGCAACTCTGGCAACAGTCAGAGAATTTTCACTGTGTTTCCAATGCAAAACATACCTCAAACAAATCATACCCCTCAGCTTCCACCCTGTTGTAGGGCCGGATGATGCCATCTTCCCGGATGAGGCGTGGGGGACGGAGATTTGACACTTCTTCAGTTGATTCTGCCACCCTGCCATAGTGCAACATTATTCTGGTAAGTTTAATACAGTCCTGAGTTTCACCAGTACATCTTTAAGAAGTCACCCTTTCATTTGCCACCCATCCCACTTACATACTCTGGGTACCCTGCAGATGTAAATAGTACAGACACACTGTTAATAATAAATTAAAAGTTGCACTAGCCAATTATACAGCTACAGAATAAGCTGGAGAAGTTTATTCCCAAATGTAGATAATTTACTAAGGGTTCTCAAGTTTATTAACACAGTATCCAAAGGTTCCATTAAAACAGGAGGAGCCCCTGATGTGCACTGCTAACCGAATTTCAGACTGGGAAGTTTTACTCTGAAAATTTCAGTGGTCTGTTTTTCACAGCAAATTTAACTGACATTCCTCCTCAGGGGAAGGAGCAAAATGAAAAAAACAGGTTAGTTATTGTCTACCTGGACTACAACCCTGCAATGGGTTCTCCAAAACAGCAATTTCTTCCTCATCACAAAATACATTTGCTAAAATACATTGGCTACTAGACATTTCTCAAGCTCACATATCATTCTGCTTTTTGTATTTAACAAATAATAGTGTGGCACTACTGGAGCACTTTACCACCTGCTATCCAACACAGGGGGAGTACTTCAAAACCTCCTCTTGCAGTGTACCTTTGAATTCCCTGGAAGGTACTGCTTGCCATGTCTACAATGCCTCCCGTGGGGCGGGCTACCACTCCTACAAGCCCCTTTCCAATTCCTTTAAAGAATCCAGCTGCACCTTCTTTCTTAGCCCCTTTAAAAGAACAGAAACAGAACAATAAATGTTTTCATTATCTACTTAACCACAGAATTAAACTGTTGCTGCTACAGAGGAACTGTTTTGTATTGGAAACAGCCCACAGCCACTGATTGCATGGAGTCCTGCTGTACAAAGAGCTGTCTGTGGAAAGTCTCCCAAAAAAAAAAACCATGCTCAGAAACCACTGTTCACTTAACACCTTACCAGCCCCTGAAGGGCCCAGGACTGAGATCTTACCAAGATTCTCCTTCTCACACTTTCAGTCTGAACTATAAGCCAAGAGGTGAGTTTTTTATAGGTTGACAGCAATAACAAAATATTCTGAAGACACCAAGATGCACAAGTATGATAGAAGCTAACTATTTCTATCTCAAAATGACATGGTTCTGGTGATAAATAACTATGGAAGAACCAAAGGAGTGTTCAGAAAGCAGGTGTGGTCACCCTCCCAAGAGACAAGGACTACATATCAAAGTATCACTCAAAAGGTATAAAATAATACAGTTACAATGACTCCCAGCATTTAAATCACTGCCACTTGAAGGTTAATAAGAGACACTTTATCTTTCTCAGCTGGTGATTTTTACTTTATTATTTTTACTATCTTTATTCTGGCTTCAGACAATAAATTGGGTACTAGAGCAGGCCTAACAAAATATATCAGAGACAACCCCTTCTTAATTCACACACAGGTTTAAGAAGTGGTAAAGCAAATAACAGATATAAAGATATTTGAGGAAATCACGGTGTAAATTCACATTTGAATAAGAAATGGAGAAATCTTGCTATACCTTAGCATCACCATACTTGGATTGAAATTTCTTAACATTACAAACTAAATTGTAAAGTGTTGAGAAACCACTTAAGCAGTGCAGTGCAGCCTTTGTGCTTACCTTCTACTGGTTTAGTGATGATGCCTGTCACACCTCCAACAACACCCTAAAACAAAGATAATTAAGGTCCCAATAAGAAACTGGAATGCTGTCAATCCAACTGTGCAACCTGTTCTCTCACAACCTGATTTTAAGACTTTATAATGTGAAGTTCAGTATCAGAAACGCTGTTTGCCTGGGGGTTTTGGCTTTGTTTTTTCCCGTTATATTTTTTTTAAAAGTATTACTCAGGGAAAGACTTCAATGACACAACTGACTGCAAGGTCAAGTAAGGGCCCAGTTACCTTAATTACCAAACATTTGTGGAACATGAGTAACTATTTATTTATTTATACACTTCACAGGAGAAATTGGTGTTATTCCCTGTTCAAGATCCTAACTTCAGTTCCTCAGGTTGACCAGAAACATGACCTCAAACACTACAGCTGATGCACTGCACTGAGTCTCCTACAAACCCACTGCCTGTTTGTCTCTTCTGTTTAGTTAATTAACCAACAAAAAGGATATCAAACTTTCAATTTTCAAGCAAGTTGGCACATCAAACACCCATCTCCAAATCCATACCCGTAAGAGGCCTTTTCCTCCTTTGGCCAGGCTCTCCCCAAAGTCCTTTGGCTGCCGGCCCATCTCCTCTCTCCTTTTCTGCTGAAACTCTTCATCCAGAGTAATGGCAGCCAAGCCCTTGCCAACAGTTCCAGTGATCCTGGACACCATCCCTGCTGCCCCACCTGAGGGAACAGGGCAGAGAGCAAAAGTCACTGTGCTTTCACAGCTTAAGAGCAGACAACACACAGGAAGCCAAGTTCATAGCAATTTCCCTTCATATTCAGTTTAGATATGATGAATTCACACAGAGCCACACATTGTCCATGAGAAGAGTCCAGAATCTGCTGTGATATCCACACATACAGCAATAGGGAACACTTCCAGCACTTCACTACATGTTACATAGCATAATGGATGAAATAGCGTTTTCTCTAATTACTGTCAAGACACTGCTAAACAAAAATCTAAGGTAATTGCAACAGAACATTTCTCATGCTTCTCTGGACATTTTAGGATCATTAAAATTATGCTTCTTCTTTATCCAGAGCATGTTACTAATTTAGTTATATATGCAATTTTTCTCACATTGGTTACAGACTCTACAGATATTTAGATGGTCTTAGGTAAATTATGTATGAATTATATGTATCACAAACACTGGCAACAGTATGACAACCTTAAATACTCCCTAGAAAAATAATGTGGGAATTCACCAAAAAAGAACATTATGACACATACCCACTGTGTGCCCAAGAAGACTTCTAACACCAATTACAAAGCCTTCAGCAAATTCTTCAGGTCCTTGAACAGCACCCTGAAAATGAAATTTATTAGGAATAGCAGAAAACTACACAATGACACATCTGTTTCAGGAAAAACTAGAAATCCCTTTACATTGATGCAAGTAAGGCCATCTGAATAGGTTATTTCTTTGAAATTCACATTAAAAAATTACTGCTGCCTGCCTGTTCAGGGTGTGGAGTACAGTGACAACAAACTATAACCCCACCAGTACATTCAATCAGCCCTTTATAAAGACACACTTAAAAGAATCAGGAACTCATACCTGAAATGGCTCATAGAAGAAAGCTTCAACTCCCTCAGACAAACCTCTGATCAAACCAAATGGATTTCCAAGAACATCTAATCCAAGTACAAGAACATACATCTGTTTCAGGAACTAAATGATGAGAGGGAAGAAAAGAGGCAAACAAGAAAAGCAGTGTCACGAGCTGTTGTCACACATGTCAGAACCTAAGCCTGGTTCATTTTTAATTTACTCCCCAAGTAAGGTATTAGAGTGCCCAACTAAGTATTTGGTGAAGAAAAATAAAATCTTCTTTAAGACACACACTCAAAATTTCACACGAAGGCTTGACTAAATAAGCTTACTTGTTCACTGTAATGTCTAATAACTCTCATCCTCAGTTGATCTCTCTTGTAGAACTGGTATTTAATTTCAAAGAAAGCAAGTCTGAAAGACAAGTAATCATACATTAGTTAAAGACACCCTTCCTCATTCAAATAGTTCTCTGCTTTCCTTCAGAGAGTCCTGGAGGCTATTGCCTTAAAAAGGATCCCAAACTCCATCTTTCTTCCATTCCTCCCTTTCCCCTAAGGCTGCATGAACTTATACTACAGTCAGTCAGCAAGGTTCACCATGGATCCAATTATTAAGTGCACAGCAGCTTTAGTCAAAGTATTAAACAAAAAAACCCAAACAAACAACCCCAACCAAGTTTATTTGCTTACTTGAAAATAAGATCATCCACATCTGTTAGAGTAGCTCCAATACTTTTCAACAGCAAATTCAGAGAATGGATGGCTATCATCTGTTCCCCCTTGTCTGATGCTTCTCCACCAGATGACAGAGACAAACTCAAATGCAACTGTCAAGGCAGAATTAGTGAAAGAAGACAAATCAAGACCAAAGAAAAGCCAAAGCAGAGCAGAGAGGTCATGTGGTGCACATGTAAACAATTCAGTGATGAAAGTTGAGGAAAGCTATCATTTCATCTACTGATGGTTTTTCTTCCCACGCTCCAAAAAATTCTAACTGCTTCAAGAAAGACATGAAGATAATCCCATGAAAGTGTATTTTAATACAATCCATGATACATTACTTTATCCAGTATTTTATCTGGCCTTCAGCATTATTATACCCATTGATTCTTCCCACTTAGTTATGCTTAAAGGTCTGTTTGTACTCATGGGCAACACAGGAAGTTTTCCAACAAAGTATCAAATTCTAGAAAATGTAAAATCCCCACCAGGGATGTATTTACTGTAATGAATTAATTGGATGTTTTATTAACCTCTCAATAATCTCTCTATTGCATACCTTAATTGGAGAAATATGGAAATGTTCAAAGAAGCTGAGCATTGACAGGTCTGTCAGGGAAGACTCCATTAGCTCGGTGTTAAGTGCATCCACATCTTGCTGAATTAATTTAGACTGGTTTCAATGTTAAAAAAAAATAGGAAGTTAATCTCAGCCATATATGTAATACAATTAATCATATTCTATCTAAATGTGTTTTTATACACATATAAATTAACAGTAGAAAAAATAATCAGAGTTAAATACAGTTAACTAAATAGTTAAATGTGAGTGTACTAATGAATCCAGGGATAGCAAAAAAACCCCAAACAACCCATAACAAACACAAAATTTCTGGGTGATTTTTCCATTTTATATTATATTGATATCCACCTAAATTCCTCAATCACTTATGGTCCCACTCCAGCAAAAGTCAGTTTGTCTCATACATTACCCTTTGTCTTTCATCTTCTGGGTCTGTAGATGGAGTGAAAAGTTCACTAAGTGCTCCTAAAAACCCTTGATCAATTTTCAGTGCCATTTCCTGGATAAGAACCATGAAGTACCTAAAATGGGAAAAAAATGCATACTTGTATAAATTTAACTTAAATATTACATGCTTAGCCTACACAAGTGAAGTCTTGCTATGCAATGTTACATACTAAGACTTACAATCCACAACATCAACTGTCAATTTATAGTTAGAAGTGCTTACTGGCCAGCACTGCACAGCAGACACACAATTCTGATACTGTAGTACAAGAAGGAAATAATTCTGATTACTAAAGAATTTGCATAACAGTCCCTTCACATGGTCAGTCCTTATTTTCTAAAAGTAAGTTCCTTTTTGAACGATTTTTTTTTACTGGAGACATTTAAAAACTCAATCTGAACCACTCAGTCAGGAGTGGTTTGGATAGGAGAACAAACTTTAGAACAAAGTTCCCTTCTGAAATGTATTACATCTCTAAAATCAAATTACAATACACTGTTACACTCACTTGAATTGCAGGACTTGGCTGTATTCATTGAATCTAGTGATGATGCTGATGTCAATGAAGGGTTTTGGTTCTAAAGAGAAAAAAACACTTAAATTGCCAAGCTCCTGCTTTCAAGGCTGAATAAATCTGATATTACTAAAGGCTTTCTCTTACCTGAATCCAAAGCAATCGACTTGGGAGGGGCTACAGGGTGAAACACAACAGGAAACATTGATCCTGGTAATTGATTATCAACCTAAAAAATTATTGTATAATTACAAGAATATTTTAGTGACATGATAATCAAACACGGTTCCCATTTTAGAAGGCTTGAAGTAACTTGTTTATAAATTGTGTTCAAGAGGAATGTCCTACTTATTTGGGTGGAAGGAGGAAAGAGCAAAAGGATTGATAACATTGTGGAATGTTACTCATTCAGTTATAAAAGGTCAGATAGTTCCAAGTGCTGCACAAGGGATGCTTAGAGAGGTTCACAACCACAAAGATTCACTCACAAGGTGTGCAGCTGATGGCACACATTCACTGTATAGTGAAAACCACCTCCAGGCAAAAGTAAAAACAAAATGAAAGATAAAAGGAAAGAGCAAAGTTCCCCACTAACTGGTCAGAAAAAGCACCAGACTCCTCAGTGAAGGGCAGCAAATGGAGATGAAGATGGAAACGATGACTCAACATTATTTCCTCTAGCACTGAACACTTCTCACTAGTACCAGCTAAAGTGCTCTACTGGCAAATTTAACAACACTATTAGCACTGACTGGACTATACTGGTCTGCTGGAAATGTTGCACATTAATTCAGTGTTAATATTATGTGTAGATACATTACTGCATACCTTTTAGCATATTTAAATGTCTGCTCTCTACTTCTTGTTAGACAGGCAGTTTTTGTACTAAAGGGCTCTAGACCCATAGACATACCCTGTAAAATAATGTTACACTTCTGTGTAAAAACTACAGTGAATTCTGAAAAAGGCTGAGGTCTGTTTTAAAGCACCAAAACACAGCTTTTTAGAAATAAACTCTCCATCACAGCACCCTGCTTTACATCAGCACACAGTTTTGTGGAATTCTTTCCAGACTACTTGCAAGATCCTGGGATGACAGTTCTGCAAAACTTTTTCACCAGAGCACCCCTGCTACTCTGATGTAGCAAGCAAAGCACCACACAAATAAGATCTGGAGATACTTCTTCACATAAATAAAATCATAAGCCTATCATAAATGTGTCTGTTTAGTTTAGAAACCAGGGGAAAGCTGGTACCTGCAGCCAGTACAGCTGAGCCCGTAAGCTCCTTTGGTGAGGTGACTGCTTGAATTCAACCTGAATTCCTGACAGGAAGTTACGGCGGATGCTGCACCTGACGGGGAGACGCATTTCCATGGGAGACTTACTAAAATTCACCTGCAAATACAGGAAAGCAGAGCTAAGATACAGTTTGATTTGGGAAACAATAAAATGGTACATTGCTAGTTAACAGACTAGCAAATAAATCCTGTGTTTTTCCTTATTATCAGATCACAAGCTACTGAATTCACCTGCAAATATAGAAAGCAGAGCTAAGATACAGTTTCATTTGGGAAGTAATGCAATGGTACATTGCTAGTTAACAGACTAGCAAATAAATCCTGTGTTTTTCCTTATTACAGATCACAAGGCTACTGAATTCTCCATCTAATTAACTGCATGGAAAGTAGTGAAAACCACCAGTTAGTCTGACAAGGACATTACATTGCAGCTTTAGTTGTCCCAAGCAGGAACCTCTGTGTCATCCAGGTAGCTGTTTCTTCATGAGTTAAATATTACACTGGCATAATTAAAGATATTTATATGCAGCTGACTACTTTCCCAACAGACATTTTTCCCCTGATCCTGAAACTTTGAAGTTAAGAGAAGCAGAAGCATAAAGCTCTCCTTTACTGAGAGTGAAATGTAATGACCTACAGATAGAAGATTGGATACCATGTACTATAAATGCACTACTGCAATGGTCAAAACTCAATTATTCAAAGAGCAGAGGGTATATACATGTTTTTCAAATGAAAGGATGATATAGGAAACAAGCCTAACTATGGTACTATAAAACGGTTGTATTTGGCTTAGCCATTTGAATACACTCTTTATGCATGGAATACAGGTATGTATAATTAATGTCTGAACAAGCTCAGGTAAGTGGATTAGTTTCAAGAATCCTTGAACACTGCAGACTCCTTTACCATATCAAGTAATGGGAACTGCACCTTATTTAGAAGCTAAAATCAAAACTTCTACAAAGAATTTAGGGTATATACCAAAAACACAGGTGCACAACTAACATGCAGACACAAGCAATCTTTTCTACCACACAAAAGAAAAATCCTTTGAAATTCTTGCTTCGTAATACAAGCCTGGACAATACCTCAGTACTGCCTCAGTATCACCACAAGACAAAAACATTCTATTGTGTAAAATATGTAACTATTTAAATAAAAATCTTACCCCTTGTTTCTGTTTCTCTTCACACAGTACCTATCCCAACTTAGCAAACCAGAAATCTGTTTTAACTGTTGCACTTGTTCTGCAAGCATTTAAACACTGAAGCTCAATACAAACCTCAGTATTGCTGTCCAGTTTATGCCAACCAGGACCTTGAAAAGCACTCTTGGAGAGATACTTTTGATATGCTTGTTCCAATAGGTTTATTTGCTTTTGATTAAATGGTTTCCATTTTTGCCTCGGTTTCCGTTCCCAAACAACATCAGAACTGCAAGACAAATAACAAAGTAAACGATTTCAGAGTATTTATACCTTTTGAATGCCTGCAAATCATGTAAAATGTATTCTTCTAATTTCTCAGGCTCAGAAAACCCTATTATGTCTTCTTTTAATATAAGCTAAAAAAAGGAGGCAGTTAAATCCTATTGTTCTAATTCCAAAATAGGAGTAAATGCAAAACTTGCATTTGTAAATTTTAATTTTAAAAGTTTCACTTAATTTAATTTGAAACATATCTCCTTCAACTCTATTGCCAAAATTAAAATATGCTGCCAAATTTTGATTATTCAAAGGAATATTTACACTTCCATGTGCAGTACCTAGTAATTCCTATGTAAGAGATTTCTTTTTTATTTTCATTGTTAACTAGAGAAAGTCCAAGACTGTGGATTGACAAGTTGATTTCCTGATCAGGTTGCTCCAGCTCCTCTGCTTGTCGTGCTTTAGAAACCAAGGCCACATCATCTGTGAAAAGCAGCACTCGCTGGCGTCCATCCAGGAAAGACACCCAGTGAATCTGAATATTTGCATTGTAAGCAAACTGGCCACAGTCATCCTGTGTCAGGGGAGAAAAAAGCATATTACACGAGTAAATCCCTGATGTTGCTCTATGTGTATAAGCAAGTTTACAGACAAATACAAACCAGAACTCAGTATTTTTCCTGTTTTCACAGTTCACTGCATTGTCCTGACTTGGCTGCACCTTGTACCCTAACACTGGAAAGAAGCTGGAGGTTGGGATATTTTTTTCCCCTTTTGTAAACTAAATATTTCAGCAATATTTGTGGTTTAGAATAATATTGGAAATCATTAGGAAACAAAGGCCTTCAGAGCAAAGCAAAAGGCTTGTAATCTTAGTAATGGCAGAAGAACGCAATAAATCATATGTCATGAAACAGTAAAACCAAACAATTTTACTAAGATCTCTGCTCTTCAAAAGCAGATACTCCTTTTTTAATTTGTAAGGCAAAATTGAGATAATTAAAGCCCTTTTCTCAAAAGCTCCAAAGAATCATGGATGTAAACCATAATTATATGGTAAGGAAAATGGTTTTAAACTAAAATAATTTTTAAATGTGAAAAATTTGACCCAAGGAAGTGCTTACACAGTAAAGCACAGTTCTGTCTGAGTTCAGGTGTGTGAAATTAAACCCATTTCCAGTACAACTCAAGTCTGCTTTCCTGTCCCTTCTCTTAGCTACTAATATTTTTCAGTTTTGTTAACTCTGTGCTACTCAACAGAAAAACCAAGCCATTTCTGAAGAATTCATTTTAGTGTAAGGTGCAAATGGGCAGCTAATTAAAGACAGACACACTGGACTTCATTGAATCAAAACATCTAAAATCTTGTTTCCTGACAGTAGCTGTAAGTCTCCTACAGGATAAGACAGATGTAAAGTTACTAAGGAAGCTTTCTCCCCTATAGTTTTAATTCTGGAATAGTCCTAAATTGGTTCAGCATTTACTCCTCCCCTTACAAAATTTACCTTAAGTAGGTCATGTTCACCAAACCTTTGAGAGTAGCCCCAAGTCAATATTCTTGGTTTGGTTGGATCTGTCCAGGCAAAGAGGCATACTTGCCTTGGTTTCAACTCCATTTCCTCTTGTAATCCACTGCAGGTTAAAAGAAAAGGAGAAAATAACAGCATTCACTGGTTAAAAGCACTGATGGAAGTGATGCAAGCAAACCCCAGTACTAAACACTCCATCCCTCCAGCAGTGAGGCATGAAGGGCCTGAGCCATTCACCAGTCCAGCTGAAGGTTCATCAGCTCTTGGTGACATCCATGTGATATTTGGTGATGTTTAACCACGATATCCCCTGGTTAAATGAGCAATGGGGAGTTGTTTCTGTCACATACCTCTGTTTATATCTGAGAGAGTCCCATGGGGTGTGGTTAACAATCAGAGCTGGGGCAGCTCCCTCGTGGTAATCCGTGAAGCTTATCACAGTGGAATGCTCCGAGACATTCACATCCACCAGCAAGCCCCCATTCTGAGAGGAATTAGACAAAGCCCAGTATTGGTTCTATGCATTAATTCAAGTTAGAACTATGATAAGCTTTATATCCAAACATTTTACTGAACATGGTACCTTTGTAAACACATTCCCTAATGATAAGCTAGGGTGAGTTCTGAAACTATAATATTCTTCTTTTGAGTCAAATTAATTTAACCATGAACTGTATGTCTCCAACATGTAATAGCTTATCAAGAAATCCCACAATAGAATGTATTTTCGTTACCTATTTAAACAAACTGAAGGCACCCAAGACATACCCTCTGCAAAAAGCCCAAGATGTCAGAGGTGCAGCACACCATTGTAACTTAATAGCAGTAGAGCTGTTCAATTTCCTATAAGTTTTTCACAAGTAAATCAACTTGACTACACAGCTATGAAAACATTAACAACACTGTAAACTTGATTCATAACTTTTTTTATGCAACAGAACTGAATGAAGTGCAGTGTACCCATAACTTAAGGCACAAGGTTTTGATCTTGATGATTTCATTGAGTCAAGCTACCACAGGGCTAAAATGGAGAATTAACAACAGACTACACAAATCAGTCTCACCAATTCTTCCAGTTTCAGCAGAGTACCATTATCCTGGGCTTTAAACAGGAATGGTTTAGATGAGCTTTCATAGCCAACTACTCTTACACAAAGTTCACCAGATGAGGTTTCAGGCCAAAATGGAAGACACTGTAAGACAAGAAATACACGACTAACATTTCATATTTGTTCAATATGGTAACCCAGAAGTAAAACAAACAGGTTTGTGTGACTATTTCACGTCTCAGTTCTTTCCCAAGCATCTCCTGATGAACACATCTACATCTACTAAGTTACCTAAACTGAAGGACTTGGTTAATGTACAATGCATGTGCAACGTGCACTGTTCAAGCTCCCTTGGGATGTAAAATATCCATGTCATGCCACCAGAAGAGAACTGCTCTTCCCTTAAGTGACACCTAAATACCAGTTATTTGTCTACAATGATATCAAAAGGAAAAAAAACCCCATGAAACGTTACCTCTGAAGATGAGATATAATTCCATCTATTAGTTGGAAGAGAACCATTAGGACCAATTTCTCCAACTTCAAGTTCCAGAGAAGATTTGTTTGCTATTGTGTAGAATGGAGTGAAGGTAACTATCCTGGTAAGGTTGAAACTGCTCATTCTGATGCTAACTCCAACCTGTTGGACAAGGGGAATTTGAGCAAATCATCAACAACAAACTAAGAAGAAAAGTCAGGATGGAAAAAATAGAAAAGCCAACATCAGTGTAATTACAACACCTAACACACAACACTCCTGCTCTGTCCACCTGAAGTATCAAAAGGAAACATGCAGTAAAATCAGCAGATTATGCATCACAACTAACACAAGAGTAAACTGACAGGCTTAGCAGTAGCATTTTACAGCTGTAGCTTTTGTGGGGAAAATCCACCAGAAATGCCTCTAGAGTAAATCAAGACAACTTCAAATGACCATTATCATCAGAAAACAGTTAAAGAGTACATGAAAACACAGCTCCCCACATCTCTTTGCTCTGCTCAGTTGTGGAAGTGTAGTCTTGAATAAGGAGTGCAGATCTAAACACTTGCAGACAATTGTGAACAATCATCTCCACTATGCACATTCATCATTGTGTTTTCAAACAGCTGAGTACTACACAATTGTAGAAAAGAAGTCAAAGCAAAAGAACCCAAAGAGAGCTTCACAAATCACTGAAAAAGATCCTACCAGATAGTCCATGGTATTAGCTGAACACCTGACACATCCATAGCTTCCTACAGTATCAAGGGAAAAGCTACTGGACCAAGAACTAGTTGAAACACAGAGCTGGATCTGCACACAAGAAACAACAACAGGCAAAGTAATTCAGTAAACTAATTTTCATTCTGTAGGTAATGCATTATGGAGTGCAATTATATCACATATAGCAATGTAAAGACACTTTGATGCTTTTAGCACCTTTCATAAATTAGGACAATCTAAGAATGTAGTATCACTATTCATATTCTGATTTATTAATCTGTGATTGAGTTCTGGGAAAGATGTTACAGTAAAAGGTATCAAAGCAGAGTAGTCCTCACTGACTCATGCTCAGGACAGCACACATCAATGGGAAAAAAGCCCAGAACTTTGTGATGCTTCAGAAACTTGAAGAGATGGAAGAAAACAATCAAGTTAACACTGTTTTTCAATCATTTCTTCAACTATTGTTAGGTAAAAAAAGTTATTTAAAAGGAATGAAGGGTCACTTCCAAAAAAACTTCTATTGCAGTACTCTTCACTTGACCATGTAAACATCACATCATACCAAAATCAAAAGGAACGTGTTTAACATAAAACAGAATATTTACAGTGTGCCTTTTAAATGCCCAAGTACCAAAGAAACCAGCAGTCCAATTAAAGCCCTTAGACTTCAAAACTACATAAAAATATTCCTTATATAAAATGTGCGTGTGTCTTCCCCCTCAGAGCATGCCCTAAAGACTGCCATCTAAAGCAAGCATACCTTGTTCTTACTGAAGATATTTTTCTTTTTAAATGAAAACAGAACAATATCTCTGTAGTCTGCTGGATGCTTGACGTGAGTATCTTCAGCTCGGTACTGGAGAACACGGGAAGTCTTGTTGATGATCCAGTAGGGGCTGAACACGGACAGCACCATGTGGCTCCCGATGCGCCTCGCGTGGATGTAAACGTCCACCGTCATCTCTGAGGCAGAGTGAGATGTGAAACGCACAGGGAAAAACTCAGGCATCCCCTCACAGATTTTAAGATGGCCATTCCAGTCTTTGCCTTGATATTTCAACAACACAAGCTCCATTATTTCTCCATTGATTCTTGAATGAAAAACATCTGCAGCACTCCCTTCAGTTAATTCACGGGCTTCTGCGGTTCCCTGTAGCAGAATTAGACAAGGCAAATTAAGTTTTCAACAGATAAAATGTAGGTGTTGAAGAACCAGCATTTTATTCTCTTGTAGGATGTAAATTTCAGATACATTTCACTTGAGACTGAGCTGGTGAATAATTTGAGATCAACAGCACTTTACTTGCAGAGCAGTAAAGACTGCTTAATTCTGGATTTCAGAAGGCAAACTAGTTTAACATATCTCCTGTTTCCACTCCCTCCCTCTCTCCTCCATGATTTCCAAAGGATTTTGGCAATGAGTTCTTATTCATACTCTTACAATACTGGGTGTAACACTGTACTGGACTATGCTGCAGATGTACAGCCAGGATTTTTCACACTAAAGAACCCCCATGGCACAAACCTGCCAGTTCTGCCATATTATTTGGTAGCACAACTTTGCTCAGGCAATAGCATCTAACAATAGCTTTCTAATTTTTACTGATAAACATTTTACTACTAAACAGTATATTTTACTGTATGGAATAGTGGCCAGGCTTGATTAGCCCAGGGATGCAAAGACAATAAGCACAAACCCCTGTACAGGTACAATGCCTTCAGAAACAGATATGAATTCCTGGTTTCTAGCTCCTCAGTCAAGGCAGCAGCATTCTGTTCTACATTCTGTTACTGCAAGTACTGAAGTACAATGGAGGTGAGGAGAACTGGGAATAGTACCATTGGGATGCTGGACAGAAGTGAAAGAAAGATCTAAATGAATGCCATGGACAGTTATGCAAGTAGGACAAAACAGAACAAACAAGGATGGTGGTTCTAAATGCTCACACCTGTTGTATTTACTAAAATCGCTCAGCCTTAATGAAGAAATACTAGGTATTGAAAATACTGAACAGACAGGAAAACGGTCTGTGTAACATCCTTCAAAGGATCTTCCCAGGCATGCAAGTAAGACCTCACAATAGTGACCAGTAAAGAAACAGTCAGAATGGAGAGAATTTGCATTTTCTACATAGAAAAAAAAGCTCTAGAAATTACAGACGCTTTCTCTGATACCTCTTCTTGTGAAGCTAAAGACAGCTTGCAAAATACAAACAGAATCTCAGAAGAATGTAAAAGAAAAAGCCTAATCCAGTACAGGATTCCTGTTAAAGGTGCAAGGCAGAGCTGGCCAGGTACACACAAATTTAAAACATCCAGAATCAATTATCTGCCTCATTCATTTACAATAGAAAATACAAAACCCAACATTCAGCATCTTCCACACTACATTCACCTTCACTTCTAAGTAAATGTATTCTTACTTGAAACCAAGCAAAGGTACAAATAAAACCATAAAGTAACTTACCTCAAGTAAATATCTCAAGGAGTATGGTAGAAGATTCCTCACAGTCAGTGTAGAGTAAAGGTGGATAATGTAGGCAGGATCCAACTCCTCTACAGAACTTGAAATAAAATTCAGGTCATCAGGTACAGCTGTTGAGCTGATTATTAGAGGCAAGAAACTGGTCTCAGTGGCTGGGCACTGTAACAAACACTTGACTTCATTGCTCCTGTGTAGCTCTTCCCTCCAGGCAATGTAAGTTGTTGACTCCTTGAACTGACCCTCAAATACTCCTGTAGGTCGGACATACAGATGGCACCTGTAGGAAAACAGCAGCAATGGTACAGGATGGCTTTGCACTGACACCTAACTTCACCCATTTTAAAGTCATGGCTAACATGCTGAAGTGCTTTTGCAGCACACTAATTACCTAACAAAGACAGCACTTTGGAGTTTTAGTCCAGTCAGAAAGACTTCCACGTGCAAATTAAGGTTTCAAAATTAATGCTGTGTTTGTGCATCAGTGTCACACAGAGACTGGCCTAGAGAGCAGAGAAAACATACCTGTATGAATGCAAAGGAACATGAAACTCTTCTTCTGGCTTGGATATGCCAATTGGCTTCAGACACTTGGAGCCTTTAGCCAGTTCATAGATCACAAATGGAATTGAGAAATGGTTCTTGATCTAGAATCAAAAAGAGTAATTTTTCATTACATTTCTGTGGCACAAATTTTTAAGGGAAAAAGTATCAGTAACAACAACGAAAACCAACACTAGTAGATTTAACCAAATTCCTCTAGAAAACAGACTTGAGCTGTCTTAATACACAAGTATATGAGAAAACTCTATTCAAGTGCCATGAACTGAAAAACACAGTTAAAATGTCATGTGACATAAAAAGCATCCCCAGTGCTGAGGATTCTAGAAAGCCAAACAGAAAAGAGAAAACCAAAGGAAAATTCATGTAACAAACAGAGCAAAATACTTACTAACTGGCCTTTATGTAATATTTTTGAAAATTATGATCTTGAAAAAACAAATTACGGAAGAAAAGGAACGTGACTCATTGAAGAACAATGTTTTCATGTGGGAAATGGATTTGTAGAGAATTTTTAAAGCCTGACAGAAGGTTCACATAGTATGCATCTGTATGCATAGTATGCAAACTTTGAGATGATAAATGCTGACTTAGAAATGTTACAGAATAGGCCAGATATTGTTGAGAGAGAAATGGAACTAGAAACAAGTTTTAAAGGATGGCTTTGCAAATAAGATGAGATACTTCTGAGAAATAGAATTACGAAAGGTGCATTGTAGTAGGACCCATGAGGGGTAATTTTAGATGACTGGCTTTCAGGTAGTAGAAGCTGATAGGCCAAGAAACGCTTACAATGTATTGTAATTAGGAAACAGTTTGGCTTCTGATTGTGATGGCGTGAATTATAACACCTGTATTGACTCACCCTTCACGTGAGACTGAAAATGGAATAGAAGTTTTTAAAACACCTCTCAGTTACCCCATCTCTGGGTCAGAAAAGGGCACAATCTGACACTTCTAGGGGTTGGTTTCTGTGCTTGGTTTTACCTGCAGAGGGGAGCGCACAGTGATGACTTTATTTCCCTCCACAGCATCGATCTGCACAACGATGGAGTCCGAGGCAGCGGCTGCAGCTCTGACGTTGTACAGGCGGCGGCCGGGCTTGGCCACGGGAATGCTGAGCACCTCCTTATATCCCTGAAGCTCTGACCCATAAACACAGACAAAAGTCTTTATTAGCAACACAAATCACATCACTATTTCCTATCTGAACAGTGCTTAAGCTTCTCAAAACTCAGCAACAACCAGGACCAAAGTATCCTCTGGCAAAAGCACCTTAAATGGTACTTGTGTACCACTGAAGGAAAGCTTTAGGGTCCAAGTATCCAAGTACTCCTCAACTCCACAACTTTAGATTATGATTTATACACAGCATGGGAAACACTGCAAGCTGTTATCAAAGGTATTTCTTGACTGAGTTAATGAACAGAACAAGCTTTGTATCATGGCCAAGTACCCTCATATGGGATGTGATGGAAAGGGAAAAACTCAGATGATTACGTATTAGTAGCTATTGTGACCTGTTTTCTTAGGAATATTTCCTAGCAAAGCTGAAAACAAAATCATAACTGGTCTCAAGTAGTAGCTGGATAATTACAGAAAGCCAAATAAAAGTAGTGATAGGATAAATGGAAATCTGTTTAACACACAGGCCTATGTCACAAGGGCCTCTAAGATGGTCTATCAATGACTACTCCACTAGAATGTCTTCCAGTTCTCCCAACAGGTAAAAAAAATACCCTTCTCTTCACTTTCTGAAAATCTGGAGTGGAGGGATTTTCCACCTTTTTCAGAAGCCCAGTACCTGTTTTGTGGTGGTTTTTTTAATTGGCATCAATATTCAAAGGTAATTCCAACACAACACACTTGACCTGAATTTCTATCCCATTGAATTTACCCCCCACCTTCCCATGCACAGCCTGTCATAACAAACAGTGCTCCTCAGCATAATACCTAAATTTAAAGAGAAGACAGAGCTTTCCTGTCGGTACAATGCAGACAACCTCCCTCGCTGGGGTGTTTCAAACACAGAGTATTCCAGTTCCATGCTCTGACCAGGTTCCAGTTCATTCATGTCCTCTTTTTCAACTGAACCCACTATTCGAAAATTGGAGCTAGGAAACACTTTGAGACGAACACCCAGGGCATTTTTCACAATGAAGGGTGCTGTCTCTTTAAAGGAATAGTCAAAGGTGGATGCAGTTGCTTCTGAAAATGCCTGTAAATAACAAAATATACAATATGTCATACAAAAATAGCCACAATAACATACCTATAAGGGCTTTAGAAGACAGATCCCATCAACTACCTTTTTTAAGAGAGGAGGAATTATATACACCAGGACCTATGTTCTCTATAGTAGTATATCAGGCAAGTACAGGTTACTTCCAGAGAATTTAATTCACTCTGTGATTTGCAGCAAATGTTGATGCTACAACAAGCATTCATGCTCCTTACAGGGAATTTTTCCAAATCTCAGGTTGTAAGAGAAACATAAGATCTGGGACATAGAAGTCAGAAGGAGACGGAACATGCCCAAGCTCCAAATTCAATCACAACTTCTACTTACAAACTTTTGTTTGGTTACACAGAAGCCACAGTAACTGACTGCCAATACACACTTACAGTGTAAGCAAGTACTTAGAGAACTGCTGTTCATTTAGAATTAAAAAATTAGCAGGCATAAGTCACATTCTGTAAAAACAGCTTGATTTAGTGACCAAAATTTCTTCACACCAGAAAAAAAAGGAGTGAAAAGCAGCCTTGACCATTCATAAGCACACCTACTCTCATGAGAAAAATAGGGGAAAAAGGTATTTTTAACACACGGGACATTCTACTCCGGCAGTTTAAAGGCCAATCCTAAAATGCATACTTTTCTTAGTATTCAATTAAGCAGAAAATATGGAAAGGAAGTAAATTTCTGTTTTAATATTTCAGAAGGAGTATTGTAGGAAACAGCTGTGTTTATTAGAGCATTTCATGTTCACTTGATCTGCACATAAGACATTTCCTTAAGTCCTGCACAGGCACACCTGCTGTCCTAACACAGAAGTTCCTTCTTTCAAAAGGTAACATCACCTTTTTGCTGAGCCTAAAGGAGTCATCTGAGTAAAACTCCTCAGCCCTTCCAGGTAACATTTGTCAGAGCTGCAGAACAGCCACTCACTAGCAGCCAATATAGTTCTTAAAACAAAGAGAATTCAGAATTTCCTATGGAAGCACATAACTGAGCACCTTCTGCCTGTTGGGGTTACCTTGGCTAGGTTACTGAAAACAGCAAGACAACATTTGGATATTGTTATATTCATTGTATCCATTGAAGAGATATTAATTGCTGTTTGTGGCTCAGGAATAACAATGAAATCATCCCCAGGCAGCAGACTTCTCTCCTGGACAGGGTTAGTCTTCATCTAAAAGAAAAATTTCATTAGACAATCACAAATCTATAGATTACTTTCTCCTATGTTAAAACAGGAAAAAAACTACTTGACTTACACTTGACAATTTCACAAACAAAGTAATACCTACTTTGCCTTGTAAATCTCAGATGCTTTAAACAAACATGGAAATTTTATACCAACATAGAAGGCAAGTTAGTTTCTCTTCTCTGTATGGTTACATGCTTCATTGTGTCCAGACACTGATAATCCACATTATTCAGAAAAAAACTCAAGATCTCTAAAGAATGATTTTTTTTCTCATCTAAAACTGCATAGCTCCTTCAAGCAACAGCATTCAAAAGGTCAATGCCCCATAAAACTTGTAAGAAATAAAAAACCAGCTGCCTATTCAAACCATTTCACATGGTGTCAAGTATCTTTACATACTTCCAGCTTTAAATTCCATTGCTTCTTTCCTCCTTCGACTCGTTCAATAAGTGGCTCCCACACTGCATAGGTTTCATTGTAATAATGAACCTAAAGAAACAATCAAAATTAAATAAGGGATCTAAATACAAAGCAATTCCTATGAAAAACATTAATAAGAAAGCAATAAATCTTCATTTCATGTTTTTGAGGTCTAGCATTAACTTTCAGTGGTTTTAAAAACTAACACACAGAAGTGTAATATATCATATATTTCTCATAAATTACACCATTTTTGAAGAGTTCATTCCCTGGCTTGCTTTGAGAGCAACCAAGCATCCTAGTAACACCATATCTTTTAACACTTTCAATTAACATAATCAAGTCTCTTATCTTCTCCCACATGGTTTGAGAGAATGACTTTGAGACTAGGAACTTCAATGCCACAACTACTTTATTGTACTATGAAATAACAATTAATTTGAGCCAACTATAGTCTGAATCTGGTCCACTGGAACGATTCTTATAACTTATAGCCAACACCAAGTTTTTAATTTCCCTCCATCACTGCAAATCTGAATAGAAACTCAGTGGTTTACCTGCCTGACTAAAGAACTCCTGAGAGCATTAAAATTTCAACCTATTATTAATTCAGCACATATAAAGTGTATTAAAAAGTTACTTGAACTCAGGAAATGTGCAGAAGTGTTTTAAGCTGCTAAGTCTGACCCCACATACCTCCAGTGATGTGTCAGCAGTGACCTCCCTCAGCGAGGACCAGTTTTTAAGAACACCTGAAAATGTAGATTCCAGTAACAATAAAGGGACAGTTCGATGGCCCAGACCACATTCCAAGGTCATCTGAACTGATTTCACTACAATGTCCAACTTCTCTTGCTTCAGAATGTGCTCATGGTCCTGAAAAGTTTCTGTTGCTTCTGTGGCTATGTCAACACCAAGAAACCAAGCATTGCACTCATCTATAGGCTTCACTTGCCACAAATCCTCAGAAACTTCAATTGCTCCTCCAGAATCCTCCTCTGTTGCTTTGGGTTTTAGGGCAGCCATAATGGTCATGACAGTATTCAAAATTATTGGTGATATCTTGAACAAAGAAAAAAAATCTTCTATTAAAATACAAAATCTATGATAAATGGAAACAGCAAACATGGAAAGTCTTCTAAGAGATACAACTTAATTTCCAAAGAAAAAAATCCATTCATGGACCTCCTCTTGTTTTCCTTTCCTTCAAAATATCCCCAAAATAGTGGTGGCAGCAGCAGGGGGAAGAGTTACTTCCTAACTTCGGAAGGAAGTGGTAGGAGGAATCCTAGAAACTGAAGTATTTAAATGATTCCTTTTTGGTCAAGGGACTGTCAAAATGACAAACACGCTATGACTTTTTCCAACACAGAACAGTTCTAAAATGAGTATTTCTGGAATAAAAACTAATGGGGAAATAAAAAATATAAATAACAATAGGCAAACAAAAAAAATTTTAAAAATAATAGTTAAAAAAAATTAAAAACCCCACAGAGCAAAAACCAAGCTACAGCTTGAGAAACACAGCTGTTCTTCCAAAGACAGTTTTAATAATCTTACCTTAATAGTTAGCTCCTCTACTGTTACTGCCACAGTGTGTAACCCTGAAGTGTGCACCATATTTTCCATGACCAAAGAGCATGGCCGTAACACCTGAGTGAAAAACAATTTGATTATTAAGATGACTCCTTAAATGTAACCTTTTCATAAGGTTCATCTTGTATTTTTCATTCCATAGGCCAAAGGGGCATTGATCTCATGAAGCAACAGCATGTTTCAGAGTAAAAACATTCCATATAGTGCAACAATCCCACATCCCAATTTGCACCAGCACCATTTTGTACTGAAGGGTTAAAAGCCAGTGAAATAAAAGCCTCTGACTTAATGCTTAAAAACCAGAGAAAACAAAAGCTCAACACACAGTGATAACATGGTAAAAAACCCTGAATCCTTAAAAAAAGCTAAATGCATAAGGAAAGACAGGCACATTTGGGATGAAGCACACATGCCACCTTTGTGGCTCAGTGCTCCCTTGGTAGGAACGTGCAGATGAAGCTCTGGACAAAAGGCTGCTCAGGACTCTACTGCAAAAAGGAAACCATCAGGCAGTAAAAAACAATGTAAAAGGTCTTGGGCTTCAAAACCCCTCATAGTTTCTTCACTACTTTTAATGTCATTTACAAATGCACAGCACAGGTTTTAAACAGAGTTCCAAGTGCTCGACTCCTGCACCTACGGATAAAAGATTCACCTTTAAATGACAGAGGGCCCTCCTCACTTCTGAATAATCAAGGGCATGAAAACTGAGAGTTTTGAGTGCTATAGATATGCCAGTTAAGGGACATGCCTGCCACCAGTTCTAATTACTTTTTTCATCATGAAACACTGGTTTCCTTACCGTAGTAACATTCTTGCCTTGTTTTTCTTTGAGAAAGGCACAGGCCAACACTTTGAAGGCCTTAACTTGAGCAGTCATCCTTTGTGCAAGCTTGTCAGATGTCAGAGAAAAGTCACATTGGAAGGAAACTTTTAAGGCAGGGGCATCAGCATTGGTCAAATTAGCAACAAATACAACTTCTGGATCCATAATCACAGCTTTTACTGTCATGTTTGGCCGTACAGATATTTCTGTGAAAATAAGTTTCAAAAATCAGCTTGAATATAAAAACCAGAAAAAGGAAAGCTATCTACTGTGTCAGTGGCCAATCTACACATTCTGAAGAATAAACTAATTTCTTAAGTCTGATACCAAGACAGCATCTTGAATACTTTTGGATTAGTTATTTTCAGAATGAAATCTGCAAAGGAGGGAAATGAAGGTGGTGAAAATTGGTTTTACACACCTGTTGCTGCCTTGGATTTCCCAGAAGCAACTTGCTTCAATTGGAACTGTGCAGATCTTTCAGCTGAAGATACTGGCATTGACTTAATGAAAAAATGTGCTACTGTCAACAAAAATTCCATACTAGCACATATGTACAGCTTGTCGAGGACAGCAACAACTTCAGTTCCATTTTTATCCTGCTTGTATCTTATATCGATCATAGAAATGTCATTTGTGTCATCTTTCTTGTCTATCATTCTGGAAAACAAGTTTAACAAGAAACATCTCAAACATCATAACACACAGATCTACAAAGATGCATAAGTATGGCCATTTTTTCCCACCATGCCATTTATAAAGAAGAATTGCTACACAAGCAAGCAGTGTTTCTTCCAGAAATAAGAGGGTAGAGGCTTTTCTAGCAGAAGAGTAATTTCAATTTAAAAATATGGTGCTACACTCTTGAAAGTATGCAGGAAACCATTATAGCAGCACACAACAATCACACTGAAGTTTCAGTGCACACAACTCTAGTTGAGGCTGGGTGCCCTCTATTCAGTTCTTCTACAGTTTACTGTAAAATGCCAGCCTCCAAGATTTCTTTTCATTTTGGATAACCTGAGAAATCAACATAAAAGAGTAGAAAATTCTTTAACATTATTAAAATGACATTGTTCATTGCTTAAGTACAGAGTATTACAGACCACAACTGACAGGACTATTGAGTTTTGACAATTCCACATGAAGCAAAGTGTAAAACAAGGAAAACGCCTTCCTCATAAGCTGGAGTTTTTCATTTCTGATGCAGTCAAACCTACCTTGCAGTGACATTCTGAATTCCCTCTCTGAGATCATCCAAGGTACATGCTTTGAGTTTAACACTGATATCCATGGAGCCATCTGAGAACATCTGCCCTGCTGACGCCATGAGGTGCAGCCGGAGCTCTCCAAGGCGCAGTTTGTCACTGTGCACCGAAAGCAGAGATTGCTGCAGGACAAGGTGCAGGGTTATTACCACAGAACAAGGCAAGGAAACACTTCCCTTGCTGCTACCCATGTCAGTCATCATCCATGAACTGAAGGATCTGATTAACCTGTTGCTGTCATCAGTCCTCCATTCATACCAATGAGTTCAAGAAACTCACTGAGCAAACAAAAAACCTGCTGGGCTGCAGTGAAGTTGATTCTGCAGCACACTGCCAGCAGTTGCTCAGAATGCATCACTGAAGGGTAGTTGTTTGAGCTCTAGATCCTTTACCAGAGGATCCCTCCACTCTCATCACACTAACTCATCTAACAAGAGCACCTCAGCAATAAGCGAAACTAAAATAAAATTCCATTACAGTGTCTTTCTTCCCTGTGATGTTCATTGCACAAGAACATCTTAAAAATTATACCCCAATAACATTCACTATACACAAAGACATGTAAAGCAAGCACCTTGCCATCTACACAAAGCAGACTTTATTAAGTCATAAAAACAAGAAAACATTTCACATCTTT
Source organism: Illadopsis cleaveri (assembly GCA_013399915.1). Classification (NCBI taxonomy): domain Eukaryota; kingdom Metazoa; phylum Chordata; class Aves; order Passeriformes; family Timaliidae; genus Illadopsis; species Illadopsis cleaveri. The sequence goes on along the minus strand of VXBB01024470.1, from coordinate 165,671 downwards.
CTCTTCTCTTTTCAGCACAGAGAGGATGCCCATGATTGCCCACACTCAGGGATGTGCAAGAGGAAATTATGGGCCATATACAACTTGGATCTGCTTACTAACTCTAGAGGCACCATGCACAGAACTCGCACTGTCTGAGCTAACAATTCCTGCTTTTCAAACATTCATTTTTATTTTGAGTAACTGGAACCAAAGTTTGAATGACCAAATCAAATGCTGAGTGGTTTTGGTGGTTTAGTAATATTTTTAGTGTGACTTTCAGAAATGCACACATCATCTTCTTCTTCTTAAGGACACTGTCTGCCCAAGAAAGCTCAAAGCTCCATTAGGAATGCATTACAAAGCCAATGCAGCTGATAAAACTTCATTTTCTGACCCGAGTTCTGTCCATGTGAGAAGCCTTGGCTGCCCATCCCACCTGAGTGGTAAAAGCTTTGTCACAAACCTGAGTTGTGTCACTGTTGTAGAGAGTTACAGAAAGGGACTCAAAATTGAAGTCGAATTTAAGCAAGGTACAACATTCCACAGAAGACTCAACTGCAGAAACACTTTTTTGTCCAGAATCAACAAGGGCACCTGTCAGTGAAAAGAAGATATTTTTATATTTCTTTTGAACACTGGGCCTGCTTTTGGTTTTGGGGTTTTTTTGTTGTTGGTTGCCTTTTTTTTTGGTTGGTTGGTTGGTTTGGTGTTTGAGGTTTTCTAAATTAAGATCAGAAAATCACAAAAAGAGGGAAAGCTCTTTATCCAGAAGACTATTCAAAACAATTCACACTTTTAATTTTGTTCTATCCAATGCATACTAAAATTATCTAGCACAGAGTGATTTAGAACCTCAAAAGAAGCCATCACCAGTTTACTGAATTTCTCTGCTCACTTTAATGAAGAACAACACAAAGTACCAAGTCTGTTCAAGGAGTCTGCACTATTCTTCCTTCCCATTTCTATTCCCAGTAGAGCAATTCAACTATTGGTTAAACAGCAATTTTTTGACATTGAGAATGTTAAGTTTGGGGAAAAAATAGGCTTTGCCAAAGTGTTAACAATATTTCATCCAGAGACATGCACTGTTTATATTGACACATTATTTGAATACTGATATCTTCCTTGATTGTTATAATTGTGCATTAACATTCTGGGGTAGATGATTTGGCTTTTTTCTTTTTTAACCACATGCAGTTAGAAGAGTGATTGATATAAACTGAAATCATATGAGAAATGAATCACAACAAACACACCACAAAAACTTCTGACCCTCAGGAGCTCACACTCCATGGAAGTGCATACATTCTTACTTATAACTTTTCACGTATACAATATATTTGTAACAGTTAAAACAATTTTTTATACTTCAGGAAAACATGGTATTTGAATTTGCAAACAGCCTTCTGCACACACATATTCAGCCTCTGAATTGAACATACCCTCAGAGCCAGCAGATTCATGTGGAGCTTTCCCTTTTTTAGACATCTGCATATCCTCAATGTAGTCTTGCACAGTATTTGGCTGGGAAGAAGCCCCTCCAAGGTTTTCAAGTAAAATTTTCATGATAACAGTTAGATCATCTTCACTGAGTGCAATCTGTAAAGTGATAAAGCCACAAGTTCATTTTTGGTGACAGCATCTCTTCCAACACAGTATGCAAGCATTAAGGAGAAACAATGGGCTGCTTCCAGCAGAAACAAAATGGATATTCAAAATTATCCTGTCCAAAACAATCTAAATGATTTCCCCTTTTTACCTATACCATTTGTTACTTCTTATAAACAGGAGTTACAACAAGAAATAACAATCCATATGATAAACACTTTCTAGACTTGTAAAGGATCTTTACCTATTAAAAATAGGAGTAATTGATAAACATAAGCACTTCTCAACAATTCAGTAATCCAAAAACATGACCAGAAAACATTAAAGCCAAGATTTGCATTGCATACACTAAAGCAACTGTCATTCAGTAAGTCTTCAAAGACTTAATGAATATGTATCCAATCATAATATTACAAAATCATAAAAAAGCAAGCAGTATTAAGTGACAAGATCAGCCCATAATACACAGTGTAAGAATATTTTTCCTACATTTGGTTAATTTTGCTGGAACTCCTTTAAATCTCTTACTTCTCTGTGCTTCCCCAGTGCGACATTTGGCCACAGCACAGAAACAGGAATGAACAAGTAAAAAGACTCAGGAACATGGAAAAAGTGGCCCAGTTTGGTTTTACCCATTTAAATCCATAAGGTTAATGCAGGAAAAGAAAAAGTAGAACCCTCCCTCTGCAAAGATAATTTTCAATTTTTATGTATTAGAGATAACCTTTCATTTCTAATACACCTACTACACATATGTGGATACATAACCTGCATGTTACAGATTAAATTACTTGAATTGTTAAATCTTGTTTTTAAATGAGAACTCAACAGATAACCTCAATGATTTTACTGACTGTTTAGTCAATGGATAGCTCCCATGGACCTCCAGATAAATGAAATAATTTTATTTCATTTGCATGCAGCTGCACCAAAACTATTCATTATACAATATCAAAATTCTATCAAATCTATAAACTGGATGATCAAGCTGGAAGTCTTTGAACATACTGTAAAGGACACAAACTGAAATGAGTTTACAAACTCCTTAACTAAGCTGAGGACTATTCTGAGAATCCATGTGACTTTTGATATAGCTCTTATTAGTCATGGTATTACCTGCATTGGTTTTAGGTCTCCTTTGATACCAATTGTTGGGCATTTATGATACCACGCTGCTGCTAAATTTCTCTGCACCAGTAAAGTCAAACTCACAGGACGCAGAATTTCAGAATCTGGTTGTGAATCTGTGGATATGATGCACCTAAAAAAGACAGTGGAAGTAACAGAGGAAAAATGCTGACTAGTTGCAGAATACCAAATAGTATCATATTAATCTAGCAAAATGACAGACATAATTAATTTAAGAATAAGCTCATGTGCACTTACACCTACCTATGCACTCCAGATGAACTCAAGTTACTGTGCTATCATTCCCTTCTTTCCAAGAAGGTTTAGAGACTGTAGAGCTGTGTCTCTATCTAAAAGCACTCCTAAAGTTAGCTTGGCAAGGTTTTTTGCTTGGTTTTAGTATGTTCTCATGGCATACCATGCTTAAATAAGAGAAACATGGACACACCTTCCTTTACCAAGACACTTCAGCTCAGGAAAAAGCTCCATGTTTACCTTGATAATTTCAAGTGAGTCAGCTGCACATCCATGTTGTCAATGACTGGAGGAAGAGGAGATTCATCTGAAGACACCAGCTTGAATTCATTCTGAACTCTGATTAAGCCAAGATCAGCTACCAAAGCATTACATGAAGTTGATGATTCAGGGACAACTATGACTGGAGCTTTCAAGTTGACATCCATTAGAAGGCGGAAGCTCTTCTTAGCAAAGTCCTTCATGCTGGAAGCAGCCATTTCTGCTGCCTGCACAGTGACTGCAGTCAGGGCTTCTTGTGCAGCTTGGAAATTGTTTAGGAAGTTCTGTTCACAGGTAGTGAAGAAAAGAAAGAGTTCCAGGAAAAGAAATAAGTCTCTCAAAAAAAAGGAAAACCCCAGGCAAAATGTAAATTTAAGAAAAGTTAACATCTGTGGTGTAAGTATGAAATTCCTAATTCAACCGCACTCACTTCATGAATAAGTTTACACATTGTTTAAGTGTTTAATTTTTAAGATATTATTAAAGCTATCAGCTCCATTCATTACTTCTTTTGTCATCATTCTCCTTGGCACTCTTCTGTAAAGCAGTGCAACTTAAGTGGCAACTCTTCAGCAAAATACTTCTATGTGCTTGCGTATCAGCTCACCACCAGGTACAGGTCAAAAAGAGCTGATTGCATATTATCTCATTAAAAAAAAATTAATGTCAAGAAAAAAAACAAACTAATTTCTTACCAAGAGAGACATAAAGAACTTATGTAGGTAAATTATTTGGATGCAGCCCACTTTCAGAGACATTTTACCATCCACCCTTGACATATCAGCATAGGCTTCCCCTGCAGTGGCATCTGGATAAAGTGACATGTGAAATCTGAACACTTCATCTCCCATTATGCAGACAGCCTAGAAGATTAAGTACACATAGTTAACACTACCAGGTAGTTCTGAAACAAAAAATATTTCCCCAACAAGATCAACAGCAACTTATCAGCAGTACTTGGACATATGGCAGGCACAAAAGGAAACAGAATCACCTATTTTATAGTGTATGCCTCTTCTCACTTGCTTATGTATAGCCCATTTAATATTTAACCCCTGCTACTCAGAACTAAACATACCAGTGCAAACATAATTAAAAAGAGCTGAATATTAAATGGAAGAATGTTTTGCTGCTCTGAGGTGAAGGAAATTAACCAATATATTTTGCAGAGTGTTACATTGTTCATTGCATTCTTTAACACAGCAAATTAAACTACAGTGCTGCACTAAATCACTTGAAGAACTGCATCTCTTCAGCTGTTTACAATCTGCTCAATACATCACCTTTTTATGGATTGTTTTTGGATCAACATTGGTAATTACGATGTCCTCAAGTCTGGAGAACACTTCCATCTTTTTAGGCTTCATAGCCACAGATGCATCCATTCCTGAATGAAAGAAAAGAAAGAAAGTAATCAATGCACTTCAACAAATTTCTAAGTAAACACTTCTGCTAAACAAACAAACAAACAAACAACCCACCCCCCTGAATTAATTATTACTGAATATAAAGAATAATAACAGTTTAGAATCCAGCCTTCTGCTACGTAACAATGAATGCTAAGCCTGAGGGAGAAGTCAGGGCCTTACTGCCCATGACAAAGTTGCCAACATAACTTGATTCTAAGACTAGAGTACAATTCCCCAACACTATCTAGGATCTAGCTATTAAAAAAGGCAAGTCTGTGTTATCTAAAACATAGTTCCTTCACTTCTTTTAATTTTACTACACTTAGAAATTGTCTTCGTTTTCTGAGTCAAACGTTTCTGTTTCCTTGCAGATCATTTCATACAATCAAAACATACTGAAACACGTTAGAGAATCTGCAGTGCACACACTGGCCTTTTAGAAGTGAATGGAGGGAAACAGCCTATTTCTGGCTACAGTCAGCTTCATCTAATATTTAAATAAAAAACACCTTACCTTGTATTCTAATGTCTGCAATTCCACAGGTCTGATCACAGACTGTAATACTGAATGCATTTAGCTTTGCAGTGAGTTTTAATTCACAGACATCATCAAGGGCTGCATCACCAGACACTGGACAGGAAACACAGGAGACATAAAAGGAGTTCAAGTATTACAAGCCCACTGTTTAAATCAAGTATTAGATTAGTAGTTTTGTACATATATAAACTATTCAAAAGCAACCTGCAGTCATTCCCTAGAAGATTTGATAATCCTTAGTCAAAATGTGAAAAAAGTAATTTATTAACAGTTTCTTTCAGGCACATGAACTGTCACCAACCAACACAGGCAAAAAGCCATCAAGATGATGTCTTTTCTCCTCATTAATACCTACTTTTCATGCATCAGTTGCTGAATGCAGTATACACTACATTATTTGAAACACTCTCACATGAGAAATGTTCCTCTGTGTCAAGTAGCAAAGTCAATTTAGGCATGTTACTAGCAGCAACACTGCACAAGCACAAAATGTAACAGCCACTGGACTCAATCCCAAAAGTTTTAGAATTAGAAAACCTTGAATTTCACAAACACTACAAGCACAAGAATCAACAACACCAGACCTGACAAAATATCCAGGAGCTTCTGTGTAAAAACTCTTACTCTTTCAAGGTTACAGAAACCTGTAATTAAAATAAATCCACCACTCCTGCAGCTCAGAACTTCTCTTTGCTGCCTCAGAGGAGTATTTACTCTCAGCACTCTTTAGAGCCCTCAGATTGGAAAGCTACATGGTTGTGACAATAAACCTTTGGAAAGGCTGCACACTCCAACATCATTTATTCAAATAAATGAATCCACCCAGGGAAAAGTTATATCGAGTAAGGAGAATTTGTAAAATTAAGCAACAGGAAAAATGTCTGCTGGTTTTTTAAATAAGATTATTTTCTCCCCATTTACAGTTGTGCATGCTTTGTTTTCCACCAAATAGACTGCAATGCTGTCATCTGAAATAATATCCTTTGAAACTGAAGGTGAGATGCTGTTAAGCAACAAAAGTACAGCCTTTTTAATATGACACTACCTGGTCTAAGAGCACTTCCTTTTTCCTGTTCTTTCATTTGAGGCTTGTGCTCTGATGATTTCTCAGTACTGGGAAGACCACCTGATGGAACACTGAAGGTGAGGAAACCCATGATGGAAAGCAAAGCCTCTGTGTGAAGTACTATATCCAGACATGAAAAGATGACCTAAAACAAAGGCAAGGAGACAAAGTAATATTGTTATTTAGTAGCAGTTTATACCCTAACAACTCGGAGTTGCTGTCATAGGACCAAGGAAAAAAACCTCTTGCTCAATTTCACAAGTATTTGACTCTTCTATCTCCATTCCTTTCAACTGCACAAGCTCCAGAACAGATGAGGGAGCTAGGCAAGGGAAGCTTGAAACAGCTACAGAGGAACTGTGCCAATCTAAAAATTGACGCCTCAATTTCAAGAGAGATGCCTTTTCAGGACACTCTCTTTAGTTCTGCTGCATTTCATTTCATTGCATTTCATTCAGCACTTTGGTTGACAACTTCAGAACCACCTCTGAAGATATTTTAGTAGATATGGTACAACAACAACAAGAAAAACTCCACCAAGATTCAAAATTTGCAATCAGAACAGGGAGTATGTGAGCAGCAGCTACTCCTGCCAGTATTACTTAGTGAATCCCAGCATCAGTCACTTATTCCACAAAAGGCCATCAAGAAGCAGCTTAACCCACCACTAGTATTTTAAAGGAAACATTTTAAAAGCAGAATGGCATCCTTATTTCAGAAGTCACTGAAGCCATGGAAAATTACTCATGAATAGTTGCTTTCAGGAGAAGTAAAAGGACTAATTGCACTCAAGACCCCTGAGGATGCTACCTGGACATTTCAGCTCATATCTCAATTTCACTGTTACTTTACAAACTCAGAAACACAAGGCCCTGGTTTCTTTCTCTGCTAACTCCAGAAACAAAGCACATGCTAAAGAGGCCTCAGCTAAAATTCCTAAGGACATTTTTCTAACTAGCAAAAAAAGTATAGTTTTTAGTTTAAAAAAATTAATACAATAAACACTTCTGTTAAAAAAATCCTAGTAGATTTTAATAATGAAAGTCAGGGCTTTGGTTTTTGGGTTGGTTTTGTTTCCTTTTTTTTTTTTTTCTCTTCAATGAGAAGAAGAAAAGGGAGGAACTAACACAGCTGCTATGATTTGAAAGGCTTAAAAAACAAATTAAATACATCCAGTACTCACACTGATGTTTTGCTTGGTGCTTTGGTATGTAGTAACAAAGTCTGGTCCATCAGGATCAGCCTAAAGGGAAAAAAAAAAAAAGAAAAGAGACAGTCTCTAATTAATTAGAGAATAATTAATAATCATTATGAATCATTTTATTAACTGAATCATTTAAAATTAGCCCCCACACAGGGACAATTCCAACTGCAAAAGAAAACAAAGGAAAGTGATGAAGCCTGAACAAACAAGTTCTTCAAGTAAGACACAAGCAAGACATTTAGAATAGGGTACTCTGCTCAGAAACATTTCATAGCATATATTTTGTCAAAATTCAGCTGGCTAGTTACAAAACTTTCTCTCATCTAGAATCTATTTAAAGTGGATCAATTTATGTTTAGTACTTTGCCAGTACAAATTAATTTATTTTTCACTATGTAAATGACGCCATTCCAGATAAGAGTATTGAGGAGCCCACTGGTTCTACAGCCTATCAGATTCCCAACTATGCATGCAATTTTTGAAGGCCTTTTTTAAAGCTACCAACATATCAGTCTTCAAATGTGAGTTTTATCACCTGTAGAGTCACTCTTGACTTACATAGGCATAGATATCACACTTGTTAAGTGTCACACAGGTCCTCATTTGTGCTTTACACACAGAACACAAATATTTGTCTTGCCAATGATTTCAGTAATAGCATTGACTTATGAAGCAAGCACTACATGGAATTAAATGCTAAATTGAAACACAGGTATTTGGGAGAAGGCCTGGGTAAGTTCTAGATACAAATCTACAGGCTAAGTATGGAAGCCTTACTTTACTCCCCATGTAATTTTACTGAAAATGTATTGAAACCTTAATATATTCCATTTTCAAAAGATGTTCATCTGTCTCACTTGAGGAATTAAGAATGCAAAGAGGATCTCCTTTTGAGTCTGCAAACAAAGAAATAAGAAGGTGAAGTGTTTCCACTCACAAGCTTTACTCCACCTATGCAAGGTCTCCATGCTAATTACCTATTACATACTAATTAGATACTATTCTTGCTGAAAGAGTGAAAGTAAACAGCTTTTTTTTTTACTGAGAAGCTGCACATGAAGCATGATCTTGTGAAATGTTACATTCACTTTATTTTAAATTAAACAAGTAAAAATTAACTTAATTAGCTCTTGAAACAAGTTCAAAACTGAAAATTCTTTGCATTTCTACCTTCATGTTTTCACAATCAAAAGCTTACTTTAGTACTTTGGAAAAATGGCTATTTCAGTTCTGCCTTCACTGTCAGTTTGAATTGTTACCTGACCAATCAAGGAAGCACTTCCAGTGCTTCCAGGACTAGTCATAAAGCACAGAATCAGAAGCTCACCAAAGCACACTGAACAGCTGGAATACTTCTCAGTTACACCATTCCTCCTCAAAGTATGCAACTCACCCAAATACATTAACTCCAGCAATGGCAGTAAAATTTGGTATCAGGTAAAACAGATTAATTCTGTGTAAATTACCTTCCCCCCCCTCGCATTATTGATTTAGGACATATTATCCTCTGGCTACAAATCCAATTGCACACACTCTACTGGCTGTATCAGTTGTCTAGAAGACTTACCATTTATTTCAGTGCATCTCATTGTAATTTTTTTCAGATATGCTGCTGCAGCCAATTCATGATTTCTAATTTTGGTTTTGGTTCCGAGCTGTAGCACAGTTAGAATATGTAATGGATATCTCTCCTTCTGAACCTGCTTCATCAGGGTTACTACAACCTTGAATATGGAAAGGGAAATAAGTTCAATATTTCAGTGAAGCTGTTCAGACACGGCAGACAGTTATAAGCAGGCATTATCTCCTCAGCTAAATGTGAAACATAATACTAATCTAGACATTTTGCATTTTTATAAAAAAGACCCTATAAGACAAATTTGCTACAGATTTCCCCTGGCCCCTGCTCTGTTTATCATGTTTTTTTCTTTTTGTTGCCAAGTCAGACTGTTAAAATGGACTTTACAGTTCACTACTTCTAAGAAACAGATGAGTACTGGGTTCAGATAGAATAAGTTGTACAGATGGACACATACCTCTTTGATTTCAAAATTAAGCAGCATATTGATTACATCTTCATTTCCTGTTATTTTTCTCTTTTCAGACAGGATTCCTTCTGGAACACTCTTATCCTGTATCAAAACTGATCTCTCCAGTTCTTTCATTTTACCTGGAACATTCAATATATTGCTTAACTTTTGAAATTGCTACCATTTGTTTAGCTCAAGAAACACATCAATTCTTTTATTCATTTAGATGGATTGCATTCACCTAAGATAAGCCTAGCAACATTGCCATAAGCAGAGCCTTTAATTTCAGAGCATGAAAAGGAAACAGAAATATGTTCTGGTAACAAGATCACTGATATCTCAATACCTTGCTAGTTCCTTGACAACTTAGCTAACACAATTACCAAATATTGTCTTGTAATGTTTCCAATTTTTTGAAATACCAAAGTATCAACACTGTCCTTGCAAAATTAAAAAGAAGAGTTTATCAATTACACTCAGTTTATCACCATATTCTCAGACCTAAACTTGCTTTCCAGGTAATAAATGCTTTTCCTTACTCCTGAAAGCAAACACACTTAATATTCATGACAAACAAATTCCATCTCTGACCTTCCTTTTGCAGCACTGATTTTGCATCCGTTTGAGTTTCTTCTGCTTCACCCAGGTTTTCTGTCAACACTTTGAGAAAGACATTCAAATCCTCTTGACTTAACACAACCTGAAAAGTTGCAGATCACAATTCTCAGGAAAAACACATTGTTCCTTGAACTTATCACCTGCTAAAAGAGCAGAACAATGTTTCCTGGCAAGAAGAGTGCTTATTTACAGCTATTTTGTCAGTAGAATCATCCCTTCAGTAAGAAAATTAAATTTTTTCAACCACTTATTGCAAAAGTCTGAGGATTAAAGGTTTTGACCTCCAGTGCTGTATCAATATATATTGCAGCATTTAATGTACCTATGCTTTTAATACATTCCTGTCAATTCCTTTGTGATATTTTAATTTCAGTTTCACCCAAAATATCCCTGGTACTTACTTTCACAGTACATAAAAAGCCACAAAAAACAAGTATCGCATTCAAGGGTGATGGGAAGGTAGAAAGCTGGAGTTAATAAAGCAAATATTTGCATTAATTTAAACTCCTCTCAAGAAGATTCCGTTTTTAAAGGAAAAAAACCCAAAACACTTTAAAGAATTCTTGCTCAGAGAACTAGTCACAAAGCCATTTATGTGATCCTTTCAAACCACTGCATTCATCTAGATGGGGTTAAATCCTGTGACATTGCTGAAATCCACTCCACACATACTAAAAATCTGCAGCTTGTTGCCCCTTTGTGTCCAGAAATAACATTAAGGGTTGCTCTCACAGTTAAGTATCATCACCACCTTCCCACAAGACTTACATTCATTGTATCCAGATACCCTGTGACCTCCAACATTGGTAAATTGTGAAACCAAGCTGCAGAGAGATTTCGTTTCACAGACAGGCTTAAATTAATAGGATGAAGTATCTGAATATCTGGATGTGACAAATCTGACTCCAAAGTGATCCTTGAAACACAGAAAGGAAATAAAAGAAAACAGCTGGGAAGTTGGAAGTCACATGTTAGGTTTTCAAAAATCTTAAAATCTCAAATGTAGCACCAAATACTTTCCTAAGCAGAACAGTTTCTGATTTTATTACTGATCTAACTGCTCTAAGACAACAGGCTAGCATTTTAACACCAAATATTTGACACTAGCACCAACCATGGTTTCTAGGCAAGAACATTAATGTTCTACAGAGTAATGTTCTAAACTGTACCTCGACAGTTTCAGCTTTGTCAGCTGCACATCCATCTTGTCAATGACTGGAGGGAGTGAACTGCCTTCTGAGGACACCAAGACAAACTGGTTCTGAACCTTAATCAAGCCAAGATCTATTACTATTGCATTGGGGGAGATGGAGGACTGGGGGATAACTATAACTGGTGCTTTCAAGTGAATGTCCATCGCAAGGCGGAAACTCCTCTGGGCCAGGTCTTTCACACTGGTAGCAGCCTTCTCTGCAGCCTGGACTGTAGCAGCACTCAGGGTCTCCTTGGCTGTCTGGAAGTTGTTCAAGAAGGTCTAGAAAAGCAGTTGAAGAGAAAGGAGAAAAGTCTGTAAACAGTTTTCACTCTAGGTTACTTTCATTTGACATCATCATCCACCAGTTATGCTGCTTACCCTGTTGAATTTTCCATAGGAGAAGACAACCGAGCACCTTCTGTCATGACCTCTGATAGAGAGTCAAAGAAGTACTAACCAGTGCAATCCACTTATTTTAAATTCATCTCTATTTTTCCTTCTTTCCATAGCTACAAGGCTCCTTAGCTCATTAGCTTTTAGGACACAATTTTGAAAGCCCCTCTTGCCCTATCTGAATACTACTGAATTCCTATTAAAGAACCTATTGAATGAGAGAAAGTTCACTGGTGTTTTATTGAAAAAGTTGTCCTTAGAGTACTCAAACACACTGATTTTTACACTGGTTAATTTGCAGGAATCATGACATCTACCTTGCAGAAAGATTTGCCTCTAATGTTAGCTCTGATATGTTTGCAATGAAGTCAGAATTTTGCTAGGGTGGAAAGGGCAGCAAACATAAAATCCCAAACTACCTCAATAGCACCAAGTTTTTCTCTATTTTCAAAGCTGAGGGTTGGAAGTGATCCAATCGAAATTTAAACCAGTTACTTTCCAAAGTTTTTAATAGTACACAGGAAAAATTAAACCCATCCCTTCTCTTTCAGAAACTGAAGCCTATCACTGAGGGCACAGATCTGAGAATGGTGCAGAAACATACAAAGGGAAATAAGACTCACCAGGAGAGACATGAGAAATTTGTGAAGGTACACCAGCTGGATGCAGCCCACTTTCAAACATACAGTACCATCTACTTTTGACATGTCAGTGTAGGCTTCTCCCTCAGTAGCATGGGGATTTAATGTCAGATTGAAACTGAAAACTTCATCTCCCACTATAGACACAGCCTAGAAAGAGAGAAATAGCACCCACCAGCCATCAGCAGCTTCTACAAGGGCACTTAACACAAAGAACTAAAGATACCATCAACCTATCAGATTACAAGTTCAGATTATTAGTTTTTCTAATCCTTTCAGACATCCATTCTTGTAATATGAGAATTATTCTTTATGATGTATCTTATTTGAAAATTCACGACAAATCAAATACTTTAAGAAGAGTGGAATGCGTATTACATTTCACTTTTACACACATCAAACTAACCAAGAATCAAGTAAAAGTTAAAATCTTGTAGTTGAGTACTTTTTTATGGAGGGTCCTTGAATCAACATCTGTGACAACTACGTCTTTAAGTCGGGCAAAGAATACAGTGTGACTTGGCTGAAGGCAAAGAGATGAGTCAAGACCTGCAAAGCAAAAAATAGAAACAGTCTTGCACAGCAGAAGTAACAGTTATTTTCAGGGTAGAGACACCAGCAGAGGAAGTGAGGAAAAGTTACTAAGCTTTAAGAATGACTGTACTACAGCTTCAACCAAAACAAAATAGAAATACTTCTAATACAGATATTACCTCAGTAGCAATCATCTCTGGAAATAGCTGAGCTACTATTCATAGAAAAATACTCAATAATCCTCTTCTTAATCAGCAAGCTATTGAGTGAGTGCATTGAGATTTTCTAACAGAAAAGATGTTACTACACTGAACTATTTGAATACAATACTTTTGCATAAAAAATGTTGTGTGAATATATTCTGTGATTTAGAGATGGGCACAAGCAACAGACTTTATAAACTGCAGTACTAATCTTGCATATCACACATTCTTAAATATTCATAAGAGAGTGCTGGAAACTATGAGGATGGCAGTTAAAGTCAGTCAGAAACGAAACTCCTCCAAAGAATCATTAATAGCCCTTACAAGGGGTGAAACCAACTAAGAAAACAAAACCAAAACAAGGAACCGAAACAAACCCCTAGGGTTAAAAACTAAAGAAAACATTTTGAAGGATTTTTTATCCCACATAATGATTTATCCTGAATAATTTTATGGTATACCATAAAAATATCCAACACTTCATACAACATGAAAAGTCATCCATAATCAAACTCCTTCAAAGGATGAACCTAATTATCTGAGTAATAACAGCATATCTCTCTAGCTGGAAGCCAAAACATCATGACAGACTTAAGGCTGACTTTGAAAACAAGACTACAAGCCATTTTTGCACAGACAACAATAAATAAACAAATATATAAAAACAGATGCTGCATATTTACACCTTATTTTTTAGTCCAATTAACAGCAGTTGCTTCGAAACTAGAGTACCAGAGCAGTTACTTCTAATAAAGAATTTAATACCTTGTATCTTGATCTCTGCAATGTTCTTTTTTTCATCACAAATATTTAAACAGAAGGCATCCAGCTTGGCAAAAAGCTTGAAGTCAAACACATCCTTATCCTTGGAAGGTTTAGACACTGGAAATAAGACAAGGTGGCATTTTCAAGGTACCTACGAGTCATATTTTCACTTTCATCTTTACTTCTACAAAGCTAATCAAGTTTCTCTTGATTTGCTTTGCCAGCATGCAACACATCCTTCTAGAACCATTATTTGGATAATCACAACTGTACCTTTCTTCAATCTAGAGTCATCTTCTTGCTTTTCTTCTTTGGATGGTGTCTCTCCACTGCTTTCACTGCCTGATGGACTAACAGCTGTTAGAAAACTGACAGCAGACATAAGGGCCTCTGTATGCAACAGGAGGTTCAATGATGAAAAAGTTACCTGTTGAAAACATGAGATTCCACATGATCAAACAGTAACTTAGAGGTGCAAGAGGTGCAAAAGCACCCAGTGCAATAGAACAATTCCTTAGAAACAAAAAAGCTGCATGTGTGGCCAGGAACAGATCATGAAGGAATATCTTTCTGTACAGTAGAAAGGGGATAAGCTTAGAAAATAAGGAAACCTAGCAACAACCCAGCTCTCACAGCTCTAACTGCAAACTTGTAACTTCCTCAGTACAAAAACAGTGATACAAAATTAATTTTGTCAAACACAGCCTTGGGCTTAAATGTTCCTGCAATAACAGCACTACCAGTATGGGTAAGTGGCAGGTGGCTGACATGTAGATATTTAGAATATGGATATTCCTCAATAAATCCACTAAGAAGTCCAAAAGCTAAGTAAGTGCCTGCTGTGTAGTTTAATAAAAGTTGTCCACTTGAATGTAATTGAAACTGGAACTAGAGCCCAAATGCAATTCTTCCAGGCACAGAAGTCCCATTGAAGAGCTGCAAGGCAAAAGCAACTCCAGCTGATGGACAGAAAATTGAGTTCTCTGAACATTATCACTAACTCATAGTATGAAGACAGTTAATTCAGCAGCACTGGAGTTTTGGAACTCATGTCCTGCTGCAGCTTCAGGAACTGCTTTTTGGCAAAAAAGATTTCAGTAACTAAAGCTCTCAGATGAATCTATAGATGCCCTAAAACTATTAAGTAACAAGTGAAATATTTCAGTCTTCACACTAAAATAAGGCAGGCAAAATAATGTCCTAAAGGTATAAAAAGGAGAAAGGATCTATCACAGAAAACACCACCCTTTGTACTTTATTTCAAGAATGCCTCAAGTCAGTCTTTTTCAATAGACTAAAATCTGACTCAAAAATACACTATTAGTAAAAAAAAAAACCCACACTCAGACAAGACATGGATTTAGATTTCCTATAAAAGATAGCCAACAGAGTGCTGAATACATGGCACTCACAATACAGATTACCTTACGTGAAAAGAGAAGACTGTGACTCCACTATAGTTTCCCATACTGGGCCCCTGCATGTCATGATCCCTGATGCATGAGAAGGTGCATTTTTACAGCAGTTTGGATTTCATCTACATGAGCTACACAGACACTTTTTCAGCAGTTCAACAGACAAACATTCTGCTCTTAAGTGGTTTAAAAATTTTCAAGGACGTTTTAACTCCTGAAATTTCCTGCTGGAAGGCAGGAAAGCAAGAAAGCAAAACAACTCTTCATAATGCCTCTGTTCTGAGCAAGCAAACCAAAAGAAAATAAGCAATAAAATCTGCAAACACTCACTTGAATCATCTGTTCAGTGTTGTCAAAAACTGTCTGAAACTGTGGCCCATTTCTGTCAGCCTGAAAATAATGATTTGCATGAAGGTTAATATTAATTCCAACCAGTCACTGTCCTCTTCAGAAGATACAAAATAATCCAACTAGCTCTGAATAGCACGTTTAGGACTATATATAGACTATATATCAAGAATATGTTGAAATGCTTTAAAAATAATTTTAAAAGCTTTGTGTATACCTTGACATATTCCACCTTCAGAAGGTCTAAGCCAGGCTTGTCTGAGGAACTAATTAAATGAATAGGTGCTTTTTTACCTGTAAAATACCACATGAGATAAAGAGGAATTAGGATAATTTCTGTTCTTTCAGAGAACCAAACAATTTGTGCCTTGAAGGTAGGGATTAACTTTCAGGACCATTTGCTAAAATACATTGCACCACCAAATATGAGTCATTGGTTTCTCTTTGCCAAGTCCAAAATGGCAAATCCCTTCTCCATCCAAAGACTGAGCTCTAAGCCATTTATTTATCCCAGAAGAAGTATGGTGAGAGTCCAGACCTTATCAGCTGTTATCAGTGGCACAAGCACTGAGGGGACAGCTGCACATTAACTGGGAAACTGGAACAACATTTACATTTCAGTGAGCACAAGGCACAGGAGAGCTCTCACTAATTGCTATACACACACACACAAATCCACTTCTCTGCCATTGCTTATTACCTCCAATTCCATAGTAATCCAAGCTTATTTTCTTCAAGTAAGATACAGCTGCTAAATTATAGGTTTTGTCAGTAGCTTCTGTCCCAAGATGCATTACACCAAATACAAGTACTGTTTCCTCAATTTTCTTTTGTCTGGTGAGTTCTACTAAAACCTGGATGAACAGGAAATACAGTTATGCCATCCCTTCACATGCAGTATTCTCACCATCTAAACCAACAACAAAAAAAGTGCAAGATGAATGCCCTCTCTGCTCTGTTGGAAGCATTGCTTTTCTTACAGATTTAAGAGTATAAAACAAAGGGGGAATGATTGTTTGATGGCAGAAGATATAAATACAAAAAAATATTTGGGGATTTTCTTTTTGCAAGAGACCTGCCTGGGTACTGACTTTGTTTCTCCAGTGCAAAATTCCCACTCCCTACCCCCTAATTATGAGTTGGTACTGATTTTTTCTACTAAAAATACTCCAATAAGGGACTTTTTTTTTTTTAATACATCGGTGAGTATGCATCATGTTTTGTTTATATGCATCACATACAGACAGGAAATATCTCATATGCATAGAAATAGGTATGTGTACATGAGGGTTTTTTCACTTGGTGATTATGTTTCTGCATCCACTAATCTGGAGAACAGGGGGTAAATGAATATTGGATTTTTTTCTAAAGTATTATTTAGGTAGGAAAAAATAGAAATACAGACATACTTCTTTAATTTCAAACTTCAGCTGAAGATTTATCAGTTCCTCCTGAGCAGGCTCCTCTTTTCTTGTTTCTTCTCCTTTCATTACTGAACTGTCAGCTGGTTCCGAGCTGTCCTCAAAATCGAAATATTCATCTTCAGAGTCTACAGAAGTGAAATTACTGCCTCAGTAAACTTCTTCCAGAAACAGGGCTAAATATCCCACCTCTCTTTCCCATTCCAATGGCATTTTTAACATGATCACTTTGAATCTAACCTGACAAAATATACTTTAGATCTATATTACTCATTTACCCACTGGATGAGAAGTGAATAAAACTAAAGCCCTATTAAAGACAGGACTAGAGTCTAAAGGCATCATTAGACATTCAGGAACACATATGAAAGTAATAATAAGAGAAGCTCCAGGAAACAAGTAACAAGTTTCCAGGTTTCATGATAAGAAATTTTTCTTGAGAACAGCCATGAAAATAAATGCTCAAATCCAGTGTCAATACAGTAATTTCTCAGTAATGTGTTATTCTAGTTCTGGCATTTCAGAAAAAGGAGAGCTTTGCTAATGCAAAACAGTCAGAACAATCTAATACAGTTGGTATTTACAGTTCACTCATTTGAAGAGGTTGCTTATGCATAATATTAATTTAAAAAAGAAGTGGATTTGCCTTTTAGAAAAAGCAAGTTTATGATTCTGAGGTAACATCAGCATCTTAATGAAATCTCCTTATGCACTTGAGGGTAGATATGACTCATTATGCTCATCTCTGTTGTCCCTACATGTTTTAACATCAATAAAAGCATGAAAAGATTAGCTATTCCCTAAGTTATGGCCTGCTGCCTTTACAAAGACACATCTGTAGCTTCTTACCTGACGCTATTTCTGCTAACAACTGGGGTGTATTAAGTAATCCTTTACCAACAATAGGAATTGTGGGAATAGCTGGTACCTGGAGGGAAAGAAAAGAGAAAAATAACCAACACAGTATTTTATAGTTTATACAACTTGGTATGTTGATAGTCTTTACTAATGATGAATGTTCCACAATGCCTCCCCCACATTCTCTGGCAAGGTCAGCTCTGCCAATACTTATATTGAAACCAGCAGGATAATGACAAAGGCTCCACCATTGGTTTGAGGAAGCCCAGAATGTTCTGATGCTAAGTCAATGAAGACACCAGTAATGTTTTTTCACTTGTTGGGGTTTTAAGTTTTTTTAGTCGTAGTCAGCTTACCTTTGTGCTTGGAACTGACGTGGATGACTTCTGAGGCAGTGGAATGCTATCAATCAGATCAAAGATGGCCTTGATTTTCTGGTCAGAGAGTCTGACATGCACCAAAGGAAGTCCCCCTGACACTTTAAACCTTTAAAAAAACCAAACAACTGATTAAACTCCTACATAAAAAGATACCAATTCCTCATTTAAATCTTACCAATATGGATACTCCTACATAAAGACCACATCACAGTAAAGCCAGGGATTCTGCATTAAAACAGGGCTTGGACTTAAGCAGTATTTAGCAATCAGCAAAGGGTTCAGGGAACCACTACCCAAAAAAGATTTTGCCAACAGTAGTAACCTATTTCGGTTTCTTAGTTAATACCTTCAAATTACAAAGTACAACTGAACTTTTAGGGAAAACACAGCTTTGTTTTCTCTAAGTACAAAGTAATCCTAAATGAGTCTTTTCAACATTAATACATTACTTTGCCATTCTGGAATCTCTTTCCACCATTGATTTTGCCAACTGTACATGAATATCCATAGGCTGCAGAATGTGCAAAGTTGATGGATGTTGAAAACGAGCCTTCTTCCAGTCTTCACCTGAAAATAGCCAGTAAATTTAGATGAAAAAAAATCGCTTGCTAATCACTTTAATTAAGGTATCATTAAAATAATCAAATGGCATCACTACAATGGCAAAAAAACCCACTCACCCACTACAGAAACCTGAAACAACTTAGGTCATGTATTTTAAGAGCTTTTAATCCCATTTGTGAACACTATTGCCTTAGCAACACTAAAGCCAATTCTACACTAGAAGATTTATCTACATTGACCCCTAGAAAAACAAATGGAGAGACAGACAGAAGAAAGAACACCAACCTAGCATTCTGTTGATTACACAAACTTAAGTTTAAGTGGAGAACTAAGGCAAATTTTAGGTGTGCTTTTCCTGCATATGATGGAAAACATAGCTCTCTTCATTTACATTAATTATTACCATCAAAGTGATGCACAAGTCCAAACAAAATGAGCAGCTGTTTGAAGAGAAACTAATTTTTTCAAAGTTTGGCACTCCATGTGTATTATAGTCCATCTGTTCATTAACTGCTGATTTTAGTTTGTCTTTTTTTCTTTGAAAAACATATTTACTTATTACAGGTAGGTAGCCTTTGACAATCTTTTGCATCAACAGCAGCTATGTTGATTTGTTACCTGTTCTTCCAAAAAGAAGTTGCACATTTTTAATTTTCACGTCAAATTTGTCATAGGCTTTGTCCATAATCTCCTCTAAAGATGAGAAGTTAGAAGCTTCACTACTGCCTTGATTTATGCTGTTCAGCTAAACAAATAACAAACAAAATGAAGTTAAGTCTTCAAAACAGACGTGCTATTCATTCTAGTGAAGATGAAAAGATGATTCATAGGGGTTAATAATTGACATTTGGACTTTTACAGAGAAAATAGATTAAAACATTTCACAGTTCTATTCTTGCTAAGTAGATTTTTTTGTTATTACTTCTATCAATGCACTAAATTCAAGCTATGCAAATAATATCTTCAGTAGGACACAAAACATTATTAGTCTATAATTTTACTTATGGACTACAATTAAAATAAGTATTTAATCAGTCATTAAATCAAGTTAAATAATTGCAATCTTTCCATTTTATAGAAACAAGGGAATTAATTTTCAAACTTCAAGAGAAAAAATTATATTCTCTTTTATTAATAAAAAGCCATCACTTCACAAAAATAGAAACAAAAGTTCATGTATTCTGCTGAAGAAATGAAAGATACTAATGATAAAGTATTACAATCATGATTATAACATGAACATGTTTGCTGGGGAGGATTAACTAGTACAAGTATGTCCAAGATACCCTAACAACTCTGATCAAACTGCTGACCCAAACCTATTTGGTTAGAAGTATGGTAAGTTAAAAACACTTTGACACAGATGATCATCCTGCCTTCTGAAAGCAAGATGGTTTCAGACAACAGCTATGCTAAAACACAATATTTGCTTCCCCTGAGCTGATAAGAGATGTCATTTATATACCTGAAATGTACCAAAATCCAAAATCAGCAAGTCTGAATTTTCATGGTAGAAACCAGTCTGTGGAATCACAAGGTAGGAAGGTTTCAGATTAATCTTCAAGTCAAGGACTTTCCTCATTTCAATAATATGAACTAACCCTTAAAGAAAGGAAAGGACATGGAAATGTAAATGCTCTTCACAAGTGAAACAACTGTGATAGTCAGCACACAAAAAGATGTTATATGAAAGATAAAGCCTCTTCAATCAAGACTTTTGGAGCATTCTAGTGATTTCTTACTAAACTCCACTGCTCCTTCCCACAAAACATTCACTAAATCTCCCAGCAGCCAAGTGAGAAAAAATTAACTCTGTCCCACCTGAAATGAGGGTGCCAACTCAAGGGAAAATCCCAATCCCAGTATTTTGTCATCAATCAAAACATAAGCCAAGTGTTTGGGTAATCATATGGAAACATTTTAAGGGTTCACCTTCACTGAGATTTGTTACTATCTTACCTGTAGCAGTTCTTTCCTTGATTTCTTCCAGTTTCATTAACGTGGCGGTTGTTAACCTTTCAAGATCCATTCCCTTACTTGTCTGAAAGAATTCTACCATTGCATTTATTGTTCTCTTGAAAAAAAAAAGAAAAGAAAAGAATTAGCACTATACATATAAGTCACTCAACAAAAACTCAAAAATCAGATCTGGGCAGAGCCAAGAGAGTAAAAGTAGAGAAAGAAGACTCAGAAATACCAGGGAGTTTTTGTTACTACTCACTGCATCATATTTTATTTCCACAGGCTGTGATTCAATAGTAAGGCTCTGGTCAGCTGTACTGTCCTCTGGGTTAATATCAAACTCAATCTTCAGTAGAGAAGATTTGCTATCCCCTATGGAAGCCACAAGAGATGGTACAATGTTTTCTTGTCTCAGGCCTGTAACATACCAGTTTTCAAGCTTTGCTTCAACCCTAAAAAAGATAAATAGTCAAAAACACTTAATTGGATAAGGGTTAGAATCATTTGCAAGAGAAAAGAAAGGCAGAATATTTATGTTACATAAATAAAAAGTGTAAGAATGTTTACTATTGTGTATGGATTTCAAAAGCAGTTACATGACTTCTGTTGGTGCAAATGAGAATTCTGTACTGAGAACTGCCCTGACAGCAGTGTTAAGAGGAGTCTGTAGGAAAACACCTTTGAAGAAAGCCATTGAACATCAACAAACCACACTAACTACACTCATCCTTAGAAGTATCTATTACATAAGAAATTGATTTTCAGGTCCTGTGCCTTCCACCATTGAAATCCCTGACTTTGGGAGGCAACAGATTTGGCCATAATCAGTGTCATATGCCTGGCTCTATTGACATAACTGAACTACATCTTTTTCAGAAACATGACACTTGCAAGATTATCTGTTCTATTGCTTCAGTTTTGCAAACTAAATTATATGGCATGCATTTATGTAAAATAATGTCAAAGCTCCTTTTGTTTCTGTGCAGCATTCAGGCTGCACCTTGAAAATTCCCCAGAATGGTTTTTAGTAAAAACATTTCAAGAGTCAGTGACAGAGCTGGTGATCTTATGTATGAACTCTGAACTGAAGGAACTGCAAATGAAATCAAAAAGTGCACAAATTCATTTTCCAGACACTGAAAATCTTATTCATTGACTCTGTAATCCAATAATTTTTGTTCAATATTTCTGGTGTGCCCTCTCTTAAAACACAGGAAGGTCTCAGTATTTTATCCTCTGGCTGATCTCCCACCTACAGCACAGATAATTTTTCATTTCTGTAAGCAGTAACACATTCACTAGCTTGGCTGGAGTGTGTTGGCCACATCACTTCATATGGCTTAGCTATCACTTCCCAAAAGTCACATTCAGCACCTTGACACTTATATTCAAGAAAGAGGTTGCCATTGTTCATGAAAACTAGCAGACAGCATTCCATCCTTCTTTCCATTCTATGTTATCTACCAAATTATATTATTTACAACAGAGTACAGTTACAGAATGCCCACAAATTTACAAGGCAATATACAACAAGCACCACCCAAGAAAAGTTAAGAAGCTGAGGAGAGGCAGAGATGTTTCCACAAAAAGAAAATACCAATCCAATTACTTAATGGCTTGTGCTCCTGGGCGCTGTGATATTTTGGTACTCAGATCAATTATCTGTACTTTTAGAATTTCTGCCATGTTCTGGTCTTCTTTGATTGTAAGAGAAGTGCTTAACAGCTTCAGGGTCACAATATGGGCAACATACTAGTGAGAAGAACAGAGGAAACTGAAATTAGTAATATCAATAAGAATAATGTTTCAGAACTCCTCATTTTAACAAACTGAAATGTGTCTTTCTAAGTTTTTCCAGCAAACTAAGATTAGAAACTGATCTCTATGCAGAAAGCAAAGTACAGAGTCTTTACTTTATTCAATGTTTTCCAGTCATTTCTTCAACATAAAACAGTGTAGTTCAACAAATGTAGAGCAAATATAGTCTCACTCTTTTCAGCATTAAGGAATTTTTTTTAAAACACTGAAGCAAGCATAGCTAAACTACATTCAGTAGAGGACTCACTAGATCAACCAAAATCATTATAATCACATTAAATAACTACATTTTAGAAGACATAGCTTGTATGCCTTTGTTTTTCTTACTGCTAAATGTCAAGTCTTGGCCTTGCCAAGAGAGGGTTCTGATTTCCCAATATATGTACCATTTTATGACTGCACCAATCAGCAACTTCAGAAGAATCAAATAATATTTCCTACCTGAATTTGAAGCTTTCATCTCTCCTCAGGGTAATAGGAGAGCTGAAGGCATCTTTACACTTAATTTGTTGTGTGGTTTGTTTTTTTTTTAACCATCCCATAGGTTGCTTACCTGCTTTGGTAAGGAAAGGTGATGGGAGCTGTCACTATATCCAATAGCAGTAAAAAGTTTTGCTTTCTCCTCTGGTGTCATTAGTTCATCAATAGCTAAAAAGCAAAAACCCACACAATTTGCACCTTAGTAAATAACAATTACCATTTCTCTTTACATCTGCCTCCTACTGCTTAAGCTGTGCTGATACATTCCATTGATTCTTCATATTGCACTAAATTTCAGATAACAAAATAATTCACACAAGTGTCTTCATATATGGTGGTACATATGTAGCACAAAAATCAATATAATTTTTATTACAAAAGTATCCACAGCTCCTCCTGACAAAAATAGATTTCAGGAATTTTAGTACATCAAACCTCTGATCCAGACAGCAAATCACCAGAAACAGTATTCTCATTGTTGCTAATTATCCCTATAGCTGTAAGTGCCATGTTCCCCTCACCAAGGTTCTGAAAAGCTTATGGCCACTTTAGAAGAATGCCTTATTTACCAGCTCAAGATTCAGTAAGAGGTGCCATAAAATGATCAATACTGCATTGCACTGCTTATGCCATACCCTCTCCTGCATAGTAGGAAGCAAAAATACAGTCACTTTCTTTTTAATGAGTAAGAAGACATAAAATCTCTCTAGGCATTAGTGCATTACAATCTACACTTACTTTCAGGTACAGGTGATTCTTCATCTTCTTTAACCCTAGATTCTCTTTTACCCCAGAAACTACCAAACCATCCTCCACTTTTCTTTTCTGCTTCAGTGCTTTTCTTCTTCAGTAATTTTTGTCCTGATCTTATTGTCTACAAACCAGAAATTAAAACAAATTGGACAAAGTACATAATTTATAGTATTACTACTTTTCTGTAAATAATACATGTATGTATGCATGTTAAACATGCATTAACTGAGAGACAGCAACATCACACCACAAGGAATTAAGAACTCTTTTGACTCACTATACAAAGGCAAAAAAAGGACCAGGGTGAGGGATATGTCTCTGTGTATCTATGCATGCATTTACTTTGGACAGTTTTTTCTACACATTTCACCAGTATTTACACTAAAAAAGGTAGGAACCATACAAAAAGACAGTATTTAAAGAGTACAAAAAGCAATGACATTCCTTAAATCTAGCAGATTCCTTAACCTAGTAGTAACAAACCTAAGGATCGATTCTGTACCATTTAAAACTTTTGAACTGGTTTCAAACAGTTTGGAAACCAATTTACTCTTGTCCTGGAAGGACAAGAAACTTGTCTTCCAACCTACCTATCCTATCATAGCCATAAGCACAATTTTTTAAAAAATACTATCATGACAAAACCATCCTATTCGAAGTGTTACAATATTACTGAACAAAAATGACTCCTTACCTCAACTTGTGCTTGTTGCCTTGCTAAGATTGTATTGAAGACGTCAAGTTTTCTTTCCAGCTCCTATAAAAATGTATGATCAAATTATTTGCTGCTAAAACACATTTAGGAAATGCTCTCCACTAAAAATTTTCTACCAGCTCCTTCATATTTACACTCCAATTGATTTCTAGCTCTGCTCATTTCTATCACAGATATATCCCATCCCCAGCTGCAAAGTTCACTAGAAGATAAAATTGACGTTAGGCAGTCTAGTTTTTTGGTTTTTTTAAACTAGATTACTCTTGCACTTCATTAAATGTATCCATACACATTAATCCTCAACCAAAGATAGATTGATTGGTTTAAATGGCACTTTACTAGTACTTTATTTTGTTTTCCCCAACAGGTTACACACAACTTCTGATTGAAAAGGTATTTTCACAGACCTCTTGCGCCCTTGTAAAACCATCAACCTGGATTATTCTCAATTATATCTAAAGAATTATTTCATAGAGGGACCAAAATATAATTCCTCCAAAGAGAAAAGATTCACACCTGGATTTGCCTCTGTGTTTCTTCTGACAGTTTACTCTGTGTTAGCTTGTTCTTGTACACATTTTTGTAACTCTTCAGAAGCTGCCTGTGCTCTTTTATGTTACTCCATGACCACATTCGACTGTGTCTTCTGATGTGAACCTCAAGAACACTGTTACCTGCATATTTCCACCTACAATAATTCCACACTTGTGAACAATTTCCCATTTCATTTGTGCATTACAACTTACAGGTGGCAGATGTTTATGAGTATGCAAACACTTCATTCATCACTTGTGATTTGAGTAACTTGGCTAATTAAAGTTGCAATGTTTTCAACATCACTTTTGAGAAATGGACAGAGGGCTTACATTTAATGCCTGAAGAACTACAAACCTTCACTATTGACTTCTGCATGTTTGCAAATTTGAGCTGATACAGCATTAAGTGCACTTAAGCCCTTTGATAATCAATATCAGTTATTACTTTGAAAAATGCCAACAAAAAGCATTATCAGTTCAAATCTTAAAAAACCAACAGTTGACAAACATGTTTCCCTTGTATAACATTTGCCAAGTCGTTTCTTTAGCCTTTCTAAAATTACATTTTAACCTCTAGTGAGAGGATTGGCATTTTGTTTCAGATTTTGGGGACCTGAGCTTAGCAAGTGAGATTTTCATCAACTGGATCTTTTATCACTTGAATCTAAGGGCTAAGCAAAGCCCTGTGAAAGTTCTATCAGCATGTGATCTAGTTTTAAAACTACTTTTAACCACAAAGGAGAATGAAGAGACTGGAGCATCTCCCACAGAATGCATGAATGTACACAGCTTACCATTCCCTGGCATTTTTATGGAGAGATACATTTGGCCTAAATCTTCTGTAGGGTGCATTGCGAACCATGTAATCTATGGACTCCAGCAGGTCTATCATGCTGAGGTACTAAACACAGGAAAACAAGTTTCTTAGCAGAGGTTCAGGTTTTGTTTGCAGGCAGTGCTCAAACTGCATGTACACCATGGCCTTCAGTATTCCTAAAACTACACAGAAATTTAAGTCCATGCATTTTCATTATCTGAGACCAACTGCACCCACTCTTCTCAAAGGACACCACTTGGAACCCCTGCTTCCCACAAGAACAATAATTTGTAGTTTTACCAGCCTGCTCAGCACAAACTGTCAGGCTTTCTCAAACCAACCATATTAATTTGTCAATGCAGTTTCCCTCATTTTAGAGATGCCTTTACATTAGTGGTACAGTCCTGAACTCTCCCTATATATATATTTAGACAATGATCAGTGTCTAAAAGGCTCTTTAGCCAACTAATTGCAAGGATCTCTGAATAAATGAGAACACAGAATTGCTGAGGAGCCAACTAAATTAGTTCCTTGATACTTCAGCAGGCTTTGTTGCCAAAGCCAGCACACTCCATTCATTCCCACCCTTGCTTGTTTTTTGGCAACTCTGCAGTTATAACACTGGATTACAGTTTAATAAGAAAAGGGCTACTCATGATTGCATTCTTTAGATGAAAAGAATGCTACTGGAAGGGCTGAATACAGATCAAGTGGTTCCCAGAGGGTCACAGATAAGAGTGCCAAAAAATCACCAGGAAGAGATTGTTACATAGAGGGGAAAAGATCCTACATTTTTTCCACAGTACTGCTAAACAGTTTAGAAATTCTACAGGCATATAAGCACACAAATCCCTAAAAAGAACGTTTTCCAGTGAAAAAACACTATAGCTCATCACAATCTGAAAAGGGTGATAAATACCAAACCAACTTGCCTGTGGCTTAGTGAATTCAATGACAATCCTCTGTACTTCTACATTGCAATCAATCTTAGGAGTTTTCAGTTCTACTTCTGCATATGGGTTGATATAGAGTCTTGCAGAGGCTGATACTGGTCTGAAAACTTGAAGACAAAAAAATTGAGATGAATTTTTTACTTAAATGTAACAAGTAATAGATCAAACATGTAAATAGATAACGTGCCCGCTCAATCCCCACAGCATCGGGATGCAATTCTTACCAACAACAATTAAGACAGCCCCACAACAGTCAAAAAGCATACAAGCCCTAATATGCTCTATTACATTATGCTTTTTCTAAAATGAAGATAGTATGGCCATGCCTGCAGGATCAGGTCAGGCTGTTGTACACTAACATGCTCAAAACAGTTAAGATTCACTCATTCCTTGCTTACTTACTGTACTGATAGTCTTCAGGCTGGTTACCATTACAGGGAATTCCTCTTTTCAGCTGATCCTGTAAAGGGATACAGTACTGTCTAACAATTGCTGAAGAGCATTACTTGTTTAGAGCTCTCAAAACTTTGGGTAGACCAACTTAAGTTCATGTGTATTTTGCAGACTTTTGCAGCTGTCAATTCAAGCTGTGTATCAATTTGTGTTTTCACTTCAGACTGAGATTCAGAGAAAACAGAGGAAAACATCCACAGACAGGTGATGCCAAATGAACTTGGCTGTTCTTAATAACTGGATGGTTTTAAGCACTTCACAGTTTTGGTTCAATCTTTGATGTCAGAATCAAGCTCACTGAGTTAAGTACATATTTTGTTAAGGGGAAGAAAAAAAAGGTATCCATAAAAGATGAACATAAAAGAAAAAGGAAAACAAGTAGTATTGTACAAGGACACAGAGAACACCTTTATAACGGGTCAAAAATACGTTATGTCTAAACCCTATAGGGGTTGATAAAAAATGAGATTCACAAAATATTACTGACAATAGTGCAATGGATTAACATAAGACCCTGAATACAGTGACTGTAAGTGTGAGGAGTGGAGCAGAAATCAGTGTGGTGTAGTTTTGAATACTACAAGAGCCAGAGAATACAGCAATTAATGCATTTTCTTCTACATTACCAGTATTTGTTCACGGGAGCCATGGTAATACATTTTGCTGTTTATGTTCCAATAAGCACTGAGGCTGTCCAGACACAAAAGCTGCACAGGAAAGAAAACAAGCAACAAACTGCAAACTCTGTATTCAACTTATTCTATGTGCATAGCTTTCCATTTGTGTAAACAGAAAACACATGAAAGCAGACCAGACAGCAAATTCAGCATTGAGATGTATTTAATCTGACAACAGTATTTTGAAATGATAATTGAATTGCAAGTTCTTAAAGCACATGTTCATGCACATCTGTTAAACATGACCCTGGATTACAGGGGCAAGGGTGCACAAAACTGCTCCTTGGGCTAATAAAGAAGCCAGGACTATAAAATCCTTCTTATATTGTTCCTATAATTCCTTAGATCTCTGTGTACTCCTTTCTGCACAGACTCAGAGGGTGGTTCAGAAGGTGGGCAAGGAGAACAGAGAAACTGCTTAGCTCCCAGAATCCCAATTACCCTAGGAATACAAATTAGATTAGGAAATGGCAATTTGACAACCTCTTTGAAATCACAGTTTCCATGCAGGCCTGCTGTATAATGCACTGAAAAAGGGGATCAGCATTCACATTTAAGAGAAATTATTTAAACTATGGAGTTTGTTTAAGTTTATGCCTTACATAAAAACAGTTATTTTTGCTCAACTTGTGCTTAAACATACATCAAAAATAAAGAAAAACAGGACAATTCAAAAAGCAAACTATTTTTCCAACTTTATTCAGAGCCCCAGGTTTACTGGTCTCCAAGATCAGTTGCTTTCTTCATTTGTGTAGGAAAAAACTCCAAAACACATTACCTTGTATATTATTTTTGCAGCTTCATTCAGAATAGAAGGTGTCCAGTTCTCGTTTGTTGTCTAAAAGTTCAAAGTGATAAAAGCAATTTTGTGCATCTTAGCTAACACATTTGTGGGTTTATCCTATGCTTCCAAGCAACAAATGCATCCATTCTCTGCATACACACACATCAAGATAACATATACAAAAATCTGTCAGTTTACTTTCATACTTTGATATTCAACTCCTCATCCTACTCACAAAATGCTTAACAGCTAAGGCAAGGAGAGATTAGCTGAAATTTTCTCTCCCCATTTCTCAAAAGGCCTGGCAAAATACCAAATTCTTGACCATCATGATGCAATGTTTGTCCTCATTTATTATGCCTGGACATAACCTGCCCAGTTTCTAAGGTCACTCAGTTCATTAGAACAAAGCACCAAGTTTCATAAAGCGTGATGTTCCTCGATCCTCTTCCCTTCTGCCTGCTCAAACTGCCAGTATTATTTGTGTGAATAAATTATTGTCTTGACTTCCAGCTGCATGCACGCTGTCACAGCATCTTCTGACTAGGTTCCTTTTCCCTTCTGCTACTCCAAAGACAGGCAAACTGAACTCACAAGGACACACATTCACACACACATTACCAGTAAACTGAGCTCGCCCAACGTCATTCCCAAGGAAATCGGACACTGGGGGTCTGTGATCTACAAAAAGAGACAAATAACAGGAATTTATTTCTCTTGCTGCAGACAGGTGTATCCTTTAAAGTTGACTGAAATCCTGAACTGTTCTGAGCAACTTCCTTTGCTTGGTTAATCTAACTGAAACATTACTGGAGCTCACTAAGATAGGCCAAAACTAATATAGCTGTGGTGTAAAGATTTAGGACTTGAATTCAAACTGAAAATCTTCTTTTGGATTCTATCATCATCATGCAGGGAAAAAAAAAAAATTAGAGTACCACATCTCAGTCAGCTACAACACTTTATGATATGCACTTCTATGATCTCTTTAACTTTAGTGTCTCTGAAAACAGTCCCAAAGAAAGGTTTGTGAAACAGCCTATTATCCAGTGCTTTTCTCTTCAATTCAATTGTCTCATAACAAACTGTTTAATTGTTTGTCTAAAGGAAGGTAAAACTAGAAATACCAGTTTGGTTCACATAAACCAACATTCTTGTTTATCAATTAAGTGTTTTGAACAGTTTGCCCTCAGACCCATCTGTAAACCCATCAGCTTGTGCCATTCTGGACTGTCCCCAGGACACTGAAAAACTCTGGACATGCACTGCACACAGCAATGTGTGAGAACAGGCACTGCCCACGTTTAGTGAGCAAAGCAGCACTGGACAAAGGGAAAGAACATCTGTTTCACATATCCATATTTCTGGCATTCAGTCCTATCTGGGGCAAGTTATTTGAAGAGGTGCAGAAGAAACCACAGCAAGTTTTTCAAGGTGGCAAATAGAGTTTCTCTGTGGACTAGAGAATCAGAACTGCATTGAAGTCCAATTTAAAATGAAGACAATATGTCCCAGTTACTTACATCATCTTCGTATTTAACATGAATGCCTGTGATTTTGACTTGCACATTTTTTATAACTTGAGTTGCAAGCTTTTCTAAGAAAGTATCTTTCTTCTCCTCCTTTGGTTTGTCTAAAACAAGAATTTTTTAAAAGTCAGTATTTAGTGTAATAACTGCATCTTGCATTTCATTACACCAACAACTACAGTAATGTAAATTTAAAACTTCTTCTAAATTAGCACTTCAGTTTTCACTTATCTAGATTACATATTTGTATTTTTTTCCTTTTCTGCACATCCATATTCTGAAGATGTGATATTAGCTGCCTGGGCACAACGTAACCACAAGAAAATACATGTCTAAATCTCAGTCAAAACAGTTTAGCCCACAGCAAGTTCTGGATTAATAAACTCCTGCCTACTCCTTCCAAGGTATAGGGTCCTCTATCTCTTCCCCCCACCTTGGTGAGGGGTTTCAAGAAACAAATGAGTAAGACAGTAATTTAGCACAAAATACTCTTGAATAATACATGCAAAGGTAAGGAGCAATATTTACAACCCCTCAATACATTTTTGTTGGAAATGCTACAGATGGCTCAAGTTGAAGAAATAGTCATGACTATAGAGAAAACCAAGGACTACAGGTTTGGACTTAGCTTGTTTAACTGGTTCTAACTTTTTACATATGCAATGCACAGTGAACAACACAGGTATCTAACTTTGTACATCTTGCTAAAAGAGTATGATTTTCTTTAAAAGCTTTCAAAGGTTCGAGAAATCTGCTCAAAAATGAAAAGACTTCACTATTGAACATGATATAACACAGTTTTAGTCAAGAGAGCATTTGATTTCAATTGAAAAAAATTAGGAATTCAGAAGAAACAAACGTATCACTTTTACATGCAACACACATTTCTTCCTATCAACTGATTAAACAAAACAAAACCAAACAAACAAAAAAAAAGGCATAAATCCTTATCAAAGCTTCATGACCTTTAAGTGCAAGGAACCATTAACATTTTTGCAGGCAGATGCAGCTACCAGCAGCTATTTGTGTGATACTTTGCCAAGCTTATCTCAGGTCCCCACAAGGTTCTCCCTCCAACTGCAAGTCTGTGTACAACTGCAGCTTCCTCCAAGACCAAATACATAACAATACAACCTCATGGGACATGGCAACCCATTCTTAGACACGTGCTAATGCTGACAACCTGCACAGTTTGGTGTTTATAGACACTGATTATCCTCTTGGGGAACATCAATTTCATTCCTGTTTAAATATGTCACAGTACTAAATCAGTTATTTAGAACAGAGAGCTAAAAGGTGATGAAAAATACTCTTTACTGCTATAGCATCAGGACCAGGTTTTCTTTACCTGTCAGTGGAACCTGACAAAAGCCAGACAAACAGATGTAACTCGACATGCAGTTTTTCCAACAGTCACAGTGAAGTGCCACTAGTTTACAGTTCTGCTGTAAATGCTACAGAGAGCTCAAGTTGAAGGAACAGGCACAGCTATCCAAGTAAAGAGAAACAAGGACTCTCTTCAGGCTCACAAAATCCAGAGAACAGATAAACAGCAAAAAGAGCTCTCTCCAATTGATATCCTTTCAAACAGTAGGAAGGAAAAAGGTCTCATTGGATGGACAGCCAAGAATATGAAAAACTAATCCAAACAGAAAGCAAAAAGAAACCTTAAAGTTAAAAGCCATAACTATTACCCACCTTTTGAGTGATCACGACCTCTAAAGGGTCTCTTAAAATGCTTTTTGTACTTTTTACGCTTACGTCCTTTTGCAGTGCAAGCAATGTTTTGGAAAGAGGATAAAATTCAAGTTAGTAAAGCAGAAATGTAGGAAAACATAAGAAAATATGGAAGAAGGTTTAGCTTGTTTTAAAGTGTAATGGCTTAGAAGGTCTCATTAAAAGCTTTTCAAGAATTGCAGCTGTGTTAAGCAAACAAGCAGCTATTTCTCACAGCATAAGATACAAATCCAGAAGAGGTTTCCAGCATACAAGGACGTAACTTTCAAGCAAAGATATGGATGTATGTGGAAACCCAAAGAGCACTTTTCAACAGGATTCTCATGATAATCAACAGTATGATATGAAAGCACTCTGAAAGAACAAATCCAGTCACCACAAAAAAGACATACAAAAATGATGACTCTAAAAGCTTTACATGAAATTAAATTCCATTATTTACACACATATTACAACCCACACAATCACAACCATTTCATTAATTAAATGATGCTCGTACTTTTCCACACTTCTGAAGAAAACCAGTTTGGTGAGTTCCCTTGCTTCTTTCCCCCCTCTGGCCACCCAAGTAAAAATAACTCAGCAATAGTGCTGCCTGTGCTTATCTTTATGGGGTTGGAGCATGAGAAGGGTGTATCCCACTAAAGCAAGAAGGAAGCAAGTATAGCAGTGAATCTATAACCATGGGGAACAACTTGGTATCATTTGTAGGCTTGTTCAAACAAAGGAGGGAAATTGCCTGCCAAGATTTCAACCTGTCTTGCAGGTAAGGTGATAGGGTGCTCACTATGTAAATAATAAAAAGGAAAAACTAGACAAACAGAAACATTTTATATGGGACAGTTCCTTTTAATAGTACAAGTAATCCTGTATCAAGGTTATTTTAAAAAGACAGCTTCCTTCTCTTACTATTGAATTTGTAGGTCTCAGGCTTTCACTCTCATGTATGACAAAACTAAGGAAACAGGATATTCCTCCTTTTCACCCACATCCACTACTATGGAGAAACTAAATGTGTGTTTTTAAGCTCACTTTAAACCTGTGCTCAGATAACAGCTCAAGCATGAAATTTTGGCCAAGTGCAAATTTCTGAAAATCAGGTTTCAGAAATTAAAGCACGTACAACATAACAATAGTTCCTCTGAATTTGAAGGGCAGCTGTTTCCTTCTCTAAACTTGAGAGCAATGCAAATAAAGAGAAGCAGGGGAAAGCATGCTAATGCCTTCAATCTGCTATAGCTCCTTTTGTCTCTCCATGGTTTCAAGACAGCCTGAACTTCCATTATCTTAAGCCCAGACATGTTAAGTAAGGGTAATTACCCTCCAAACAGCTAAAGATGGTGTTGTAAAATTACAGTAGAATATTTTAAGTATTTTATAACATTCTTGAGCTCAACATGACTGATGGAAATCTAAGTGGTCTCCTAATCTTCTGAAGCAGCCACTCAATTAAAAGAGGACTAAGTCATTGCAAGATTCTACTTGAATCCACATTCATTAAAATCTTATTTCTAGAACTACCAATATGTGCATGTTTAGGAAACAGGAACTGTTTTCTCACTTCTACATTTGGCTGCTTTGGAGAGGGGGACTTTTAAAAATCTAAACTGCCTGCCCATCATGCATGTATAAAATGTAACTAACCATGCATACCCACCAGGCTTGGTGTCCTTGTAAACCAGACTTTCCAACCCATACAAGGAATCCTGTGAGTGTGTGCCTTGGTCCACATGGCAGCAAATAACCAAAAAAATGCATTTATTTAAAAGAAGAATATCAACTCATGATTTAACATTAAGTTCACCAAATTTGTATGACACAGCAGTATTTCCATCTGACAGCACAAGTCACTTCAGAATATCTAGTTTCAGTGATTATGCACATAGGAAAATCATGCCATTTACATTTTGTCTTGTAACCAGCAAAAGACCTGCAGCCTCTGGTCTCCATATATGAGGTTTGATAGAGATAGATTGCAACAGCTTAGAAAAAAGAAAACAGTTTCATCAGTTTGGGTCAGCAGTTCCCACTTCCCCCTCACACCACCCTACCAACACAGCACCATGACCATTCTGCTCAGTTTCTGAATAGCACATCAAAGGAAAACATCCCCAGACCTATTTATACTCTTCAATCCAAGGACTGAAACAAGATTGTAAACACCTTAATACAAATCAAGTATTAATCAGAAAAGAAAATACAGCTAGGAAAATATATTTCCTAGATTTTCAGCAGCTATTGTGTGCTCTTAAAAGCCTAAAGAGAGAGCTGAATTTCTTAGAATTTTATGGTTCAGCAGGGCAACATGGGCTTCAAGATTTCTACATCTAGCAAAAGCAAAGGATCTGCTCATGCAGGACTTACTCAAGTCCTCTTGAGTACAATATTCTAGTACAGCACCACAAACACAAATGGCTACCACTGAAATATGATCATAGGATAACAGAACTTCTCAAGGTAGAGCAGAAAATAATGCAATTTAAATGTTCCTCTCGCTTTTCCTTCTCAAGGCTTAAAGTTTAAAACTGCAAAGCATGACTAAATCTAACTCTTGTTCTTTATATAATCAGTTGAGCTACTAAGGTACCATTTTTCTATGATGACTTTTTCTTCAAAAGTATTCCAAACACTGGATGTACTAAGGTTTTATTGAAAAAGAAAACTGACAGAGGTGCACGGACTCACTTTTAAATACATGAAGCTCCAGAACTGGAATTCCTTAAGCAATATCCATTAGGTTAAGTTCATCTTATTACACTATCCTTTCATCCTATTGCTACTGGTGCAAAGAACATTGGGTGAAACACTGCTGCTGTACAGGATCCAAGTGCTACATAACTGAGGTTAAATCTCTACCAACATGCCTTCACCCCAGTATGAAGTAATGGCTGCAAAATTCATTCACTGAGGTTGTCTTAGCCCTCATAAATGTTCTGGCATAATAAAGACAAGAAATAAAGCAAATCTCTTTTCTTCCTTGCAGCCAGATTGTCAGATGGCTGTTTGAAGGAAACTGCACATATACCTCTCAACCAGCAGAGCAGGAAAAAGGCCACAGAGTCTCCTGCAACTGGAGAATTAAATGAGCAAAGGGATTACAACCAACCATCTTTTTTCCAAGTGTTGAAAGCATGGTCTCTTTCTCAGTAGCTTCTCCATGAGTTGCAGCATTACAAGTATTGTAGAAATGCATCTTAAGAACCGTTACACAAGCCAACACATAGGTCTCAATTCAGACAGAAACTTCAGTATAACTTTTCCACCAACACATGTAGTTACCTGTCATTGGTTCTGAGCTTGGTTTCTGTCCAAACAAGTCTAACTGATACCATAATTTTATTAAAGATATTGGTTACTACAATACAAGCAAACAGGAAAAAAAAAATCACCACCAGAAAACAAGTAAGCAGGACTTGAGAGTTTAACACTTTTTATTACCTAGAGCAAAAGTTTAAGGTTCCTTTGTTCATGCTCAATTGTTTTGTTGAGTCATGAATTATTTCCTGCTCACAAGAGTCCCATTTCCCCAAACCAGTTCAAGCTCAGTTAATCATAAAAGCACAGCAGAAACTGAAACAAAAGCATTATCACTGCAGTAAAAGTTTACAAGCCTTACCTTTCCCTTAAAGATTCCTTTCAGCAAAGAACAACCTACCACATGCACCTCTAAAACACACAGTTAAACATCTATTACCAAGGTCCTGAAGTGAGATAACATTACCCTCACACAATGGACTTTCTATTGTTCTGTATAGTCCTGTTCCCCTGGAGCACAAAGGAATTTAAAAAAAAAGATATACCAGATGAATAAATCCCCATTTCCCATGGAAGGTGACCGGATAAATGAATGGCAAATAAACAAATAATATTTCTTTCAAGCTTTGGAGTAAAAAAGCTTTTCAAAGCACTGTAGTAAGATTAGCTAGACACTTGAAAAGACAAAATTTATTAAGCCAATTAGAAACCAGGACTTTTGATTCACAGCACAGCCTGTCCTCAAATTCCAATGGAGATTTGCATTATTAACTCAGTACCTTTTTCTGCTGCTTTCTGCAGGGCTTCCTCAATTCTTGCCAGTTCCTTTTGTTTACTATCCTGCAAGTATTTTTCTTCCTTCTCTGCATCATATTTAACACCTGTAAGCCAAGTTGGGAGAGCATTAATCCTAAATCCTAAATCTCAAGTTATATAAATGCATTATCAAGCAATGTACACCATATAAAACATCACGTTGAAAAACACCTTGTTTGAGAGAAAGGCTTTTCTTTGAATTCTTTTTTTCATTGCTGAACACTGCAGCCAGCCTCCAAAACTGTTGGTTTTACACAGTTATTCACTATTTCACAGGAGAATTTTTCTGTGGAAATTCAGACTCCTAAGAGTGGTCTGTGCAATATAAGACAGATTTTTAAATTCTTCTATATATATACTTTATGTATAGGAACTTGCAAGTTTTCTCATCATACCAGAGGTTCTGATTTCAGAGAAAACTAATAAAATTCTTTGACCCTCTTCCCTCTCCCTACAAACAGTGCTAATGGAATTATTCTTTGATTGTTACCATTTAGAAGCAGATAAACAGCTAAAGATCTAAACCATGCCACAAAGCTGGATTCAGGAGAAGCATGTTTTAGAGGACACTTGGCTGTTGAATTGAATTTGGAATGGATACAACCAAGGACCTCCATAAAAGCAAACGGGGCTGTTTTCTCCCACCCTTGTTCTACTAACTTGTCAGCATTTGTCTAGAAACTTCCCCTAGAGAGCAGAATGTAAAAATTGTGGCTTACATGAACTACACTCATTTACATGGTACCCTTAGATATTTTTCTCTTCCATTATTTAACTGTTGCTGAGAAGTTTACATACTTGCTCCAGGAACTATCAGAAGATACAAGCCTTCTAGAGTTGCAACAACTGCCTCCCCATAGAGATTCTTCCAGGGAATCTTCAGAGTAAGTTTATCTAAACGAAGCAGATACAGTTACATCAAAACAAACATCTCCACTGTGCTTAGTCCAAAGAACACCCCCAGCGTTAAAGAGCACTAGTCCTGTATCTTGATGTCCTAAATACCTTAGAAGGTCAGGAGAAACCATATGGGCATGAACATTTTATAAAGCACATGAAGTGATAAAATACATGCAGAAGAAACGTAAGTCATAGTTTTAAGCAAAAAGTCACAGTCTGAGTCACTTCAAATCAAAACCTGACATCATGACCAAAGTTCAATTCACTGGGATAAATATCATTTTCCCAGGAAGCAGAAGAAAACATACAACACATATATATCTCCTACAAATGTTTCATGTGAAAAAGCAATGCTGATCACCAGGGAAAGGAATTTACAAAAAAAAAAAAAAANAAAAAAAAAAAAAACACAAACCAAACACCAAACAACAAAGAGTTCCTAAACCTTTGGCATATTTATCAGTTTCAGGAATTTAACTCAAATTCTTCATAGTCCTATTCAGTCCTCTAAAGAACAACACATATTCTGCCTATACTAAACAGCTCCCTTGATCATTTATGTCTTCAGGAAGAACCTCTCAGATGTGTTTTTCATACCAGTCTGTAAAGTTACACAAACAAGGTGTGCCAGATAACATCAATGGCAGTCACACTGAATTTCTATGCTGGTTCCAACAGTGAGTATAATTGCACTTAAGAAGCCTGATAAAAGAAATTTAGGGGCAAGATTGACCTTACAGCTTATATTAAAATTTCCATTGCAATAGTTGTATTGGAACCAAAACTTACCTATCTGACCAACTTTTATTCTAAAAGGTACATCCAGTTCACTCTGTAAATGACAAAAATAAAGTATTAAATAGAAGAAGTAGCAAAAATCAAATAAATAAATTTAAATTACATTTGCAAAGTACTGTATTTACATACAGAATTGAAAAGCTACTTCTTTTCTAGTTGAAAACCTTAGAAAGAAAACAAGACAGCAGCAGACAGGCAAACTAGAGGAAAAAAGAGAAGAATTGAACCATATCATATTCCATTGATCCCTTCTTTTTCAAGAAAGTATAGGCTACTTCTCTAAAAGTGATGTTCAATACTGACCTTCCTTTAATTACTTTTGCATGGAAATCTAACAC
>VXBB01024470.1:93165-125412 GCA_013399915.1 Illadopsis cleaveri | reverse complement strand
ATCCAATGCTGCCCCCCAGGAAAAGGAATTTACAAAAAAAAAAAAAAAAAAAAAACACAAACCAAACACCAAACAACAAAGAGTTCCTAAACCTTTGGCATATTTATCAGTTTCAGGAATTTAACTCAAATTCTTCATAGTCCTATTCAGTCCTCTAAAGAACAACACATATTCTGCCTATACTAAACAGCTCCCTTGATCATTCATGTCTCCAGGAAGAACCTCTCAGATGTGTTTTTCATACCAGTCTGTAAAGTTACACAAACAAGGTGTGCCAGATAACATCAATGGCAGTCACACTGAATTTCTATGCTGGTTCCAACAGTGAGTATAATTGCACTTAAGAAGCCTGATAAAAGAAATTTAGGGGCAAGATTGACCTTACAGCTTATATTAAAATTTCCATTGCAATAGTTGTATTGGAACCAAAACTTACCTATCTGACCAACTTTTATTCTAAAAGGTACATCCAGTTCACTCTGTAAATGACAAAAATAAAGTATTAAATAGAAGAAGTAGCAAAAATCAAATAAATAAATTTAAATTACATTTGCAAAGTACTGTATTTACATACAGAATTGAAAAGCTACTTCTTTTCTAGTTGAAAACCTTAGAAAGAAAACAAGACAGCAGCAGACAGGCAAACTAGAGGAAAAAAGAGAAGAACTGAACCGTATCATATTCCATTGATCCCTTCTTTTTCAAGAAAGTATAGGCTACTTCTCTAAAAGTGATGTTCAATACTGACCTTCCTTTAATTACTTTTGCATGGAAATCTAACACTTTGCAATTGTAAAGCTGTCAGAACTATCCCTTATTTTATGTCTTGACTTGGTCTCAGCTCTGGTCAGCCACATACATGACTTTGCATTTTTCTACGTCAGAACTGCTGGAATCTGAATCAATCCCCATAAGAAGGAAAAGCGTATACAAAGTAAGGCTTCCTTCCTTTTTATCTACTAGATAGGAAGATATTTGTAGCAATAGATTTGAAGTACAACAAAGCTAACAGGAAGGGATGAAATGGACAAGTAAAACATGACACTTTAGAATAACAAAGAGAAGCCAGTGATCAGGTTGTATAAAGATCCAATGTGTTTTCAATGCACAGAAGAGTAACAGTTCTCTTTAGGGAAGTTGAAACTAAAACACTAAATTCTGGAGCAAGATTCTCTCAGCAGTACAGCTGTTCATTAGCCAAATTAAAGAACATGAAAATGAGCCAAGTCATCTGTTTCTCCAGACAAGAGTATGGGAACTTAATGCAAGTTACTTCTTGTTTTCAACCACAGCTTTTCTTTATACCAGTAAAATGAGCAAAATTAGAAGCAGTTAAGCAAGAACTTACTTCCAATAACCAGTAAAAAAGAAGACAGTGTATCCTTTTTTGAGACTACAGTGGGCAATATTTTACCCTAAGTCTCAGTCTTTAGAACCATAAAACCAATTTGAAGATATTAGGATACTTACTAATGCATTCTCCTTTATCTGTAAATTGTCAAGTGCCACATTACCTGTTTAGAAGAAAGGGAGAAGTACAGAAAAAATTACTTCAAGTATTACTTATGTTAGACAAAGGAACACAACCACAATCCTCCCAAGTTCTTATGAATAAAACCTGGAAACCTTATTCCAGTTACAGAATAGCACAATAAATGTGTAATTTGTAAAAGCCACTAAACATGAGTTATAGACAAAATTTCAGTTGGAAGAGATGATAAAAACATCATCAACTTAGATGTCTATATATTTCTACTCTATTAAATACACCCACAACAATAGGAAGTCTTTCTTATTATTCACTTAGTATGAATGACAACTACAGTCCTATCAGCATAGGGTAGACTTGGGAAATGGTATGTTGTTTTTCACGATTTCACATAAAAGAAAAATCATGAATCACAGAGCCACAAAAACACATACCTATTTCCACAAACACATTAACTTTTTCTGATGCACACAACATAACAGGATTTCTAAATGAAACACTGGCACAGAATCATACTCGAGAAAAGCCCATATGATATACCTTAGTGCTTTAATGCCAGATTCCTTAGAGTTATATTCCATTTGAAGTATAGGTATTA
Organism: Illadopsis cleaveri; assembly: GCA_013399915.1. Lineage (NCBI taxonomy): Eukaryota > Metazoa > Chordata > Aves > Passeriformes > Timaliidae > Illadopsis > Illadopsis cleaveri. The sequence continues at coordinate 123,325 of VXBB01024470.1, read as the reverse complement.
ATATTGCATAAATGTTAAAACACGTACAACCATGACAAGAGCAAAAATAAGATGATGACCTACCTAGGGAAGGCACCTAAACCAGCCAGCTTCCCTAGGCACTACTTCAGCTGTTTTTCTGCATGACTACAAGGTGGCGAATGGAAATGTTTTGGTACATTCACCGAGGACAGCTACTCCACGTAGCTGCACTATCCCGGCTGTTTAACACACGTTATTTACACCGAGAAGGGAAATACACGGCTCCCCAGCACACCACCAGCTGCACCGGCAGCCAGCGCTCCCGCCACCCGGGCACTGCGCCATGAGCCCGCCCACAGACCCAACAGCACCATCGTGCTTCCACCCTTCTCCCGAGAGAAGGAATAGGAGAAAAAACAGGGGCTTTATCGATGTCCGAAGCGCTCCGAGGCCAGTGCCGTGCGCCCATGTCTCCGCCCCAGGACAGGGAGGGAGTGCCGAAGACCATGGGCACACAACGACCGACGGTGCTCCGAGGGAGCGGGGACGTGTGCGGACACACACCGACCGTCCGTCACGGAGGGCCGCGGCCCCGGAACTCGCCCGCTGCTCACAGGGGGCCGCAAACGCACCGCCCCCCCTCAGAGGGGCCGGCGGTTCCACGGCCCGCGAACCCCTCACGGGGTAACCGCCGCCAGCGACACCCGCTCCCTGCCCCCGGAGACTCCGGCGGCCCGGCGGACACGGAGCGGCGGAGGGAAGGGGCTCCTTACCCCCCCATATGCCCAGCTTGAGCTGAGACTTGTTCAGGTTCTCCACATAGTCGCCCAGGAAGCGGTTCAGCAGATCCGCCACCACTGACTCCAGCACCATGGCGTAGGCNGCCGTCACTGGCATCGCGCCTCGGCTCCTCAGCAGCCCCGAAGAGCCGTGCGGGTTGGGCTGAAGGCTGCCGGGGGTGCGGGGAAGGCGCCCGGCGCTGCGGCCCTCAGCTGCCCCTCAGGCGGTTCCCGCCGAAGCCGCTCGCAGGGTATCGCCTGTGAGGGGCCGCGGTGCCGCTCCTGGGGCCCTGCCCGTGCTGATGCCGTCCTAGAGCGAATTGTTCACGTCAGTTCACCTGGGATTGACGGAACCTGGGTGTGCTTGCGGTGCCTTAGGAAACTATTTATTATTTTAAAACTGTTAATTAAACTGTTTAAACAGCTAATCTAGCAGCTCAGGAAGCTCACAGAGGAAGTAAACACAAATGAGAAAAAAATCTGGAAGCCCAGATTTTAGAGGTAACAGCACTGCAGAGAAGGTAGGTAAGAACATGCTACTCCATGTGGTGAACATGCAGGTAGCAGTGTCAACCCTGGAACAAATTTTATATCTCTTTATATCTCTTTATATCTCAAAGTGGTTCTATAAAGTCATTCTGAGCTCACAGGAGCTCAATTGTTCATGGAAGCACAGCACTTGGTAGCTCGAAATGGCACATTCAGTCTAGAAATGTATTCCAGAGAGTAGAAAACAGTATTAACAATAGGATTCAACCTCAAAAGTGTGTGAAAATACATCAACATCCCATAAATATGATCACAGTGAGATAAATATTGCTTTAAACAGCATTCAAATATATTGTGGAGCTTAGTGCCGGGAGATTTTAACAAAGCCACAAAACTGAAGGAAAATATTTGACAAAGGAAAGGTCCATCAGCAATTGTCACCACTCTGCTTCCGTTACAGCCTGTATTTCAGGCTTGCGAGCTCCCTCTTGCTGCACTTAAGGTAAATCCAGAGAGCTTTGCTGGGAACAGTTTTGACTTTATTTGAATTGTGGGCACCCACTGTCATCAAAATGCATGTGTCAAACCGTATGTGGTAAACCATAGAGTGCAGACCAAGCAAGCAGCACAAAAGGTTTTATCACTTTTCACACAGTGTTAAGAGGCAAAGGGCATATCTGTACCTCATTACTATATATATATAGTACCTTTATGTTCAATTTATTTAAATTGAAAATACTCCATACTTTTATGTTCAATTTATTTGTTTTGTGCAATCTTGGCTTTTCCCATCACAGGAAAGAGACAATGGAAGAAAACATGTCAGGAAATTGTGAAGAAACCTCCTGCTGCCATTCTATCAGGTAATGAATTTTGATTTGTGATTTTTAAAAATGAAGCTTTGAAAGATTTTAATTTCTGTATATACAAACCACAGCTGAATAACTAAAGCTTAAGCAAAAAGTAGTGGCTAATTGGGAGCAGTTGTATGTCAGTTTAAGAACAATTGTGCATATCAATGGTAGTAAATTTTCTCTGTAACAATTATACAATATAGCCTGGATGATATATCCATTTTCTACTACATTTTTCATAAAGGTCATCATTTCTGCACAGAAAAAAAAAAAAAAACAACAAAACAAACAAAAAACAAAACAAAGCCAACAAAGAAAAGGTAATCACTACTATAAAGGTTGTTGAAAACCACAAAAAGTAGTTTTTATGCTGTTAAATAATATCATGACTAAGTTGACTAAAGTGTTGTTCTAAAGAACTCCATGAATTTATAAAATCATCATTTGAGGAAATGGCCTCAAGTAGCCCAAGGACAGGCTTAAGTTGGATATTAGAAAAAAATTCTTCACCAAAAGGTTACCAAGCATTGGAAAAGGCTGCTAAGGGCAGGGGTGGATAATCTATCCCTGGGGGTATTCAAAAGACCTGTGGATGTGGCTCTTAAGGACATGGTTTAGTGGTGGCCTGGGCAGTGCAGGGCAAAAGGTTTGACTCCATCTTAAAGATCCTTTCCAACCTAAATAATTCTGTGCTTTCCCAGAAAATATAAGCATAAGACCTAGTGGATGAAAAAGTGCTCCCAAAGGAGTGTGATTTGACCTGGAAAAGATCACCAGCCAGTCACATTTGTGTCAGATACCTCATTTCAGTAAATCCTACATAGATTTTTAAAAATAAAAGGAAAATTAAATAGAATTAAGAATGGAAAACCTGGGAGTGGTTTTATTAGATACTTTACAATGATATGTGTAGTTTAAATCCTGCAATTTTATTTGAAAATAAAGACACATATTATTGCACCTCTATTACCAACAGTCCTATGTTAACCTGCCTGAGCCTCCCTTGCAGATAGGATATCACTCAAAAATGACATTTTTTTTGCTTCTCTGTCTGTAGGTAGGTGCCATTCCTTGTGTGTTCTCAATGAGAAAGGTAAACAGTCCAAAAGGGGGTGGGGAGGAGGGAAAGAACCCCCAAACCCCCTCATCCACAGTTATATGCCCTATGAATTCTGCATCTAGGAGCACAGATCCAGGACAAACAGCAATATTGGTATTTGCCCACCATTCATTGAATACACAGATAATGTTCATTAGCCCTGGGGAAAACCCCAGGCATTCTACTGGCCTTTTCCTAATGATTGCTTTGATAAATATGAATTGAATAATCAGTTGTACTCAGCTGAAAGTCATCAAAAATATATTTTAGTTGCAGTGTAAATCTTCTTTTATATTATTGCAGCACTTTGTTAAATGACAGGATCTGATGATTCCATCACTGCACTAATTTACTAAAAAGAAAATATAAATAAAAGATTGTGACACTTACCTTTGTGAGCATGCTAATTTATGTGGCAAGATTTGATCAAACTTCTTAGGGAAATCTTTACCAAAAATATGAAGCCAAAAAAAAGACCAGAAATCTGCATTGAAAGCATCAGTTAGAGCTTCAGTTTTATGAATAACTGCAACAACAAGTATTTGTTTAGAGTTGCCTGTTACACAATCTTGCATACATAAATAAATAATAGCCACAGCAGTTCTTATCTGAGGTGGGTACATGGGTTGATAGCTCAATAGCCAAGCTTTCTTCTCCTGTTTTATTGCATTAATATGATAAAGTCTCAGCCCCTACCCTCTGACTGTTGGCAAGTTAACAGATGGCAAATTTTATCCACTGTACCTCACTAAACAGAATGTATGCCTATTAGCAGTTGGGAAATCAGCCAGGTGATGTTGCATCAGCTCTCATCACAAAGTCTACAGAGATGAGAGGACTTTGTGGTGAGTTAGATCAGGCTGGCCAAAAGCCAAAAATGTTAGGACAACATTAGAAAATCCCCAAAAACCAGTTATGCCACAGCCTCTCTGAGCAGCCAGTTCCTTGTCAGCTCTGATGATGAGGGTTGTTTCATTCCTTCCAGCTGAGGATTTCCCTTGTCACAATTTTGGATTGTTGCAGTGTCAGAAGTAACTATATACTTAAAGCACATCTTTTTGGACCCAACAGATGGAAAAGATCAGTATTCATGACCTTGCCAATTTGTCTTTTTTAAAGAAATGTTTAGTATGCTGTTAAATAGTAGTATTTAATACTGGGGTTAGTCTTTTTTATCTTTTGCTTTAAAATTTTTATAATAACTTCATTTTGCACTGTTTTTAATCTTTTTACAACTAGTACACAGGAGATTTCATTGCACTGAATGCACTTGCAGACAATAAGTGAAAACAAAAGGTGCTTAAACAGTTATGTCAAATACTAGAATCAATACCCAAATTATAAGAACTAGAGTAGCAAAATAGTTAAAACAACTGATTCTATTTAGAACACTGCTAATAATTAAGACATTTCTTAGAAATTTTTGCAACACCTAACCTTATTAGAAGTAAGTAAACCCAGCAGATTAAGATATATTACGATGTCTGATGCACTAAGAAGATGCCACATAGCAATCTGCTTTCCCTTTTTCCTTGGCACAGCTGGAGAGTCTCAATTCTCAGTGGAGAACTGACATCTGCAAAAAGCTGTGATACTGTTTCACTGTGTCCTTTCTGTCTGTGATGAAACAATAAAATATAAAAGACTTGCCATGCACAAATATGTAAGAACTAAATCATATGCAAATAGAAGCCTGTCTTATTCATAAAAATAACTTCAATCATCTGCAGAAACCCCAGTTGTGTTCCTCAGAATAATTTTAAACCAGACATGTTGTCTAAATCCTAACCAATGATTAAATTTTTCTTTCTATAAAAATGCCACATCTGTTTCTAAATAAATAAATAAACACATATGTACCCATTATCCTCCAAGAAAAACTTTGCATAAAATTATCCACACTAGCTTCTATAAATATGTTTTCAGAGAAATTTAGATTTAAATATTGGAATTCCCACTGGCCTTTGTTAAAAGCCTAGACCCAAAGATCTTTACAGCTTTCATGTGATCAGAAAAAACAAGGACAGCAAAGTGTAAATACCACATGGTATGAAATAATGCTGTATCCACAGATGAGGACAGCTCCATGGCCAATCTGACTGTGACAGGTGGTTCTCAAGGGAGTTTGAAGAATCATTTCCTTTATCTACTGCACCTTATTGGCATCTGAAAGATTTATTATACAATCTGCATTTCTGCATGAAATTTCTAGGCTAAGAAGCTTAGTTTATCATATCAACATTGATCACATGCATGTCATACCAGCTGAAGTTTGGAATATAAATTGTATTACTGTATTTTATCCTGAGCCCAGGGAACCTTCAAAAAACAGCTAAGTTTTATCATAAGAAGAATCTAACTTAATTTTTCATGAGGGCTTTATCTGATAGAGTTTTTTGAGAGCCATAGCTTTTGTTTCAGTGATATGCTGTGAAGACAAAAATGCCACTAGTAAGGTAGAAAATTGGTTGAAATAAAAATGTGCTTATTTTAATGAATATGCTGCCTTTAAGTGGGGAAGGAAACAATAGTAGTCTAGTCTGGACCAAACATATTTATTTGAAATTATAAGTGTAAATTCATTCATGGATAAGGACTTGAATTTATTCATTGTGAAAGCACACATAAACATCTATTAATCCAAAGCCAAGCCATTGCCCTTCCTAGAAATGTCAGGTTTTTGCACACTCACTTGGACATTGAAAGAGTCCTCCAGCAAAACCCACTAAGTCATGATGAGAGAATTACAGTCTTCTGAGCAGCTTTTTAATGCAAATGTGTTCTTTTTCTTCTTTACCCTCTTGTACACTGGCTGGGTGCTTCAAGGGGTGCAAAATGTGCTATTCAAAGCTGAACTTGTGCAGGCTACTCCCCAGTGGGTCACACATTCACCAGACCCTGCAAGGCCACACTCAAGAGTGGGTAAGTTGCTGGGTTTGGGGATACATCTTTTCACACACCTCAGCAAAGTTGTAAAGACTCAGGGTTACTGTAATCTCTTGTTACAGAAAAACTTGATGTTTATATTGCCACTTAATTGTTGAAGTTAACTTTCATATGAGGAACTAACTTTTAAATGGCATTTTTAAAGCTTATCTAAATTCAGAGTTTATTGTATTTCAATTGAAGATAAGTACACTTACCATTCCAATTTTATTGTTTTATATGCATAATCTGGGTATTTATTAGACCAGGGTTCTCACATAAGATGTGAGGTACATAGTTAAATGTGAGTAGCAAATTATCAGTTGTTCCAGAAGTGAGGCACTGGAAGGTCACAACATACAACATATCTGAATCCTGTACTTGAACTCAAACACATAATATCTGCCCTTAAATTCTTTATTCTCAACACATCAGAGATACTAAGCAGCTCATGCCTAATTTTAAGAGCAAAAGGCTGCCTCAAATGTCAGTCTTATATTTGGCCTTCCAATCTTCTCTGGAACTTTGGTATTCTTTGGCTTTTTCTAACATTCAGAGACTTAAAGCTGTAGCCCAAGAGTTGGAACTTTTTTCTCCACAGGAATGTGACAGTGCAGCACTACCACCACCCAGACAGGAGATTCATGTAAATATTGATACTGCTCTAGTGAAATCCTGACTTCACTTCCATTGGAAACTTTAATAGTGAGAGTTCCTAACATGGTGGTAGATGTCAAGTTTGACACTCAGATTGTGCTGAACCCATGTTTTTCAAGGCTGTAATACAACTGTGCCAAATCCGTGGCACTGGAGCATCATGGTCACCTCAGCAGAAAGGCTCCTTGTTTGGTACAGCTCTCCTACAAATTAGTGCCACTTCCTTTTCCTTGTCCTTCACTTGACATGTCATGAATAAAAAGCTTTCCATAAAAACAGAGAGGAAGAAATGCCAGAGAATCAAGTTCTTTGGCAACATCCTACCCCAGCTGGTTTTTTGACTGTTCCAGATGTGTCCCAGCCTTTGTGACCTCTTTGGTACAAAGTGGATTGTCCCCACAGACTCTTCTATGCTGCTTAGGAAACAAAAAAAGGAACCTGGCCTAGACTGTATGTTAACTATTTCTAGAAAATACTGGAAAACACAAACCCTTAATTTTCAGAATATTACACAGCCCTAAATAATAGCATTCAATAATGAAGCTATTTATAGATTAACCTGATTTCAGAAGCTTGCCTTCCTCATGAAACATTAACCCTCTGCACTTCAGCATACGTGTCTTGGAAAGGCTGGAGCCTATGGATACAAATTGTATTTTAAGTTACTGTACAGATTGTAAGCTGTCACTTATCAGGAGGAAGCTGTTTAATAATACCTAATAAAAGAATAGCTTAACAACTACCTTTTACAGGTGATTGGGTTTTTTAGGTGAAAGGTTGTACTTGGCAGATGAGAAAGAAATTAGGAGCCTCTGCTTACCATGTTTCTACATCTGTATTTTTGACAGCAGGAACCATATGTACTTTTTTCCTGGTGTTACTATAACAAAGAAGTACTCTGTTAAATAAACACGTACCTTAATTAGGCATTCACGTGCTGTGCTGCAGTAGTCTGTGCAAATCAGATTGTTGGAATGACAAATCTCTTGGTTTATGCATTAAAGAATGCAAAGTAATAATCCTGAACTACAGGCACACATCAAGTTGCCTGTTACCTTACACATTATACCAATCCTCGTCACATAAAGGGGTTAACTGCATGGACACAGGGATCTATCTGAATTCCACTCCTACATCAGAAACCACTCATGTTCAAACCTTTCTTTATTTTAAAGTCAGTTTAAAAATCCTTTAAAATACCTAACTAAATGTTTTTGCTCCAGTTGACACCTCTAAATATGGTCTCCAGCACACCTTATAGCCTGCCTGTCCATGCTGCCCTTATTCAATTTATTCACCTATATAATACCAGATTCTGTCCTGGGTAGATACCCAGGTGTTTGTCCCAACATGAAGCATTTCTCTTGCAGACAGTCTGTTTCACTTCAATTTTTATTTTTTCTCCTCTAAAATGCACAGGATAAGATCTACACAGAGTTAAAATTAGTAAGAGCAGAACAGTCAGTCCTCACTTTAAAAACCAAGGACTGCCAAACATGGAAGATATCTCCTGATCTTCTGGAAGAAGTTGAAGTCAGCATGGAGACACACAGCCTCCAAGCAAAATTCAGCTTGAAAGCTGGCAAACTCTCTGGTAGAGTGTTCTCCTATGAGGATCAATGCAGATGAGCACACCTAAGGGTCCAATTGCCCACAAAACACACAATCCATGTAGTTTGTCTATGTTCACTTCATGAGAACAGGGAGCACAACAAACACTTGCCCTTACAGCAACCAGCAGACCAGATTCTGTATTCAGCATTTTAGTACAGCAGCACAAGAATAACATGGGAACTATGACTGTGTTGTTGAAATTGTCTGGTCTGCAGTGAATTTCTTCCCTGTAGAGGCTCTGGGACCTGTGAAACTGATAGCTGCTCTTGGAAAATTCCATGGAATAAAACTGGAAGCATGAGATTTTTGTGTACAAAGTACAGAGCTGGTCAATATTAGTGCCTTTGGTGAGCTGAATTTTGCTGGCATCCTACTTCTGAAACTTGTCACCAGCATGAAAGGGGCCCAGCCCCAGCCTCTGTCAGAGTTTGAAACAATCCTTCCACTGTTCTAAACTCCATAGGAACACTCTGTGTGTACTTCTGCCATTAAAATGGCCAAATTTGAAGATGAGACTACTTCTCTTGAGAGCAAGAAAAATATTTGAAGTCAGTGGAATAATAATGATCTCCATGACACAAGTTTGGCCAATAATCACATTGAATTTTATTGACTCTGAGAATACACAATTTTGAGAAAAGCTTTAAATTACAACAGTCTCCAAGGCAGAGATATCAAGAAGAAAATAAAAACGTTCTTTGGCACATAAGCATTTAAGGTATAGTCACTGAAGTGTCCTGTCACCCACACCCTTGAACTCTAGCTGGCATTTGTCAACACAGGGATGGTCTGAGAGAATCACCATTGCCTGATTTCCCATTTCATTTTAACAAGGTGATCCTGCAGGAACAGATGTATTCCTTGCCTAATGCCCTCAGTGAGCTGCTTTTACCACTGAGGTAAAAGTTATGCAGGAAGGAAAACACTGAGCAGATGGGTGTGTTTACAAGGGAGTTCAACTGTGTGCAGAAGCACCACTGTTTCTGGGAATCAGTGTAGTCAGGAAAGGATAAAAGCATCTCATAATTAATAAAGGCATCAGTCAGTTCAGTCATATAGGAGTTTTTCAGGCTGTGATTGGGAAAAAAGGTTTTCTCCAATTTTTCCATAGTTAGTGCTAATAAGCTGTATAGAAATACATTTTTTCACTTAAAAATATTTTGTATAACACTAGCTTTTACTGAATATGTAAGAAGCACTAAGAATCTGTAACTGTAGAATTCAGACTGGGATTTGAATAGTTCAGACTCCAAAATACAATCCATTTACATACTATAAAGACAAGACATGGCAACTTAGGTACATTTACAGCAGTTTAGATTTGTACTTTTGTAATGAAAGAAAATGTGTTCAGATTACACAGAAACTCAAAAATTTCCGTGGACACTAAAGAATAATCTTGAAAAATACAATTGGCATACAATAAGTACAATAAATTATTGCATGTTCTCAGATGAACTAAAAATAAAAAAAAAAAGAATTTTTCCAGTTACCTAACCTAAAACAGATAGTTGAATTCTTTCTGAGGTTTTCTTTTGTAGCATGGAGGGATGAACACCAGCTCTGAAGAGGACATAAGTTTAAAGATTTCCCACTTGGAGAGGACTGGGTTCTACAGATTGTGACCAAAGAGCACAATGAACTTGATTGTCAGCCAGTGCAGAAAATCAGACAGTACTGGTTTGTAGAGACAGTCCATAATTAGCTGAAAAGCAAACCTCAGCTCATAATCCTGTTGATTAAATTGAGATCAAAACAGGGATTTGAAGTTGGTCATATTGATCTGCCATTGTTAGTCCTGAGGCTGGTCCAGAGATGAGCCTTTATGCAAAACCCTTGGCAAGCTTTGTGCTCATATAGGTAAAGGCAACAAATCATGACAGAGGGTAAACAACAGCTCTGCAACTGCAGTGAGATTTTCAGGAGAAAGTGCTGAAGCAGAAAATGGCAAAGGGCCTGCTTAGATCTCTGTAGTTCCTCAACCCTGCCTAAAGAGGCTTTATCCTCTCTTGCAGTCAATACCCTTCTTTCAGCAAACCCTGGTCCCAGGCTGCTGAAGTCCTCTGGTACAGACAGGCCTTTACCAAAGGGAAACAACAACTGTTTCAAACACCTGATGCCAAATTAACAAATAGCAATTCTTCCCTTTGGTGGGCACACACTTTGATTACACTCTGTACTAGATTTATGACTTCATAAAGTTGTGAACACACAATCTAATCTGAACTGTCCTTTTGCTTGGATTATAATATTGCTCATTTTAGTTTATAGTAGTTGAGCCTGTATGATGTCCTTCTGTGATGCTAATATTTACCCTTATCATTTAATGTAATAAAAGACAAAAAAGCACACAGAACTAGATTATGTCTTCATATTCAACAGCCTTCTGCAAGTTTCTCATGAAACACAAGTGAGGGTTTCTAAAAACAAAGGCCTTCATTAGAGTAGGCCACCCCTTGTGAAGAAAGATGAATTCAAATGTATCCATTAGCATGACTGGAGGACAGGTGAACATATTGTACAGGAGAATAATGGAATGATAGGGATACAGCTTAGTTCTTATGGCTTCCTTTTTTGGGGGAAGTTAATTCTAAAACCAGAGCTTATGCTCTTCTTGATTTTTATGATTTGGATCTGATTTTTTTCTTTTTTGGAGGATGTTTCTTTAACAAAGCTCGCATTCCTGTTTAGCCACACCACTTTCTTTGTGATTTAGTCTTTTTGAAAACACATTAGATAGGGGTGCATACATCCAAGTCTTTGATAAGAGTTCTTTAAATCCTCTCTGCACACCTTGTGTTAAATTTCCTTTCAGAAGCCTCTTCATTTGTCTTCTTTTGTGTATTACTGTAGTAAATCATGTTTTCCCACCTCGAGGGTTGGTATTTGAGTATGTGATGGTCTGTACTGCAAACCACAATCTTCATCCACTATTATGTATCTTGCATACTGCTTCAGGAGTATGTCAGGACTGATTTCTCATGCTGTGGGTCTCTGGCTACTTGATGAACCAAGCAATTACCCTGCCTTGTGTCCCAGCACAGCATTTACTCAACATGTCCAGGCAGTCTGAGTTTCTCAGTCTCACATCTGTTACAATTTCATGGTCATCATTTGGGTTTTATGACAGATTTTACTTCAACTGCGTTCACTTCAAGCACAGCATTTCAACTCATAGAATTTCAGTGCTGTCATATACTTAGCAAAGATAATAAAATTTAAATAAATAAATTACACACAGAAAACCAAACAAACAAACTGAAAAACAAACCACAATAGTTATCAATTTTTATAATGTAAGACTAGAGTTTGAAATATTTGGCATAGACTTCTTGCATGCTTATCAATCCTTAACAGACTTGTAAAGAGCTCTGGTTGCCTTTTCTTCACTGTGAGCTCAAATTTGTCCCTAAACTGCAGTGCTTAGCCATGAAAATCTTCTCTCCTCCATCAGGAATGCTGGATGAGCACTTCCCTGGAGGATATTTATGAGTAACTCTTTTTCTAAGGCAATCAGGAACTGTCTGGTGCCAGGGTGGTTCTTTTAGATCCTGATAAAAGAGGATAAAAGATTAGATCCTGATAAAAGAGGGTTGTCTCAGTATTAGACAATTGAGAGAATTAATTCTTTTCTTCACTAATGATGCTCCAAAATGGTTTCCATGCAGCTTTACCTAATCCAAGCTGTGGGCTCTTAGCTGTGTGCCAGCACAGAGTGCAGGTGTGTGTGCCAGATTTCCCAGACCAAGCAGCCTGCTCAGCACACAGCTGCAGGTAGCAGAGTTCACAGGTAGCACCTCCTCTGTCACCCTCCTCCTTTTGTTTCTGTCTGTAACCTGAAGCTCTGTTTTCAAGTACAGCAGCATAATCCTCACTCAGACTTCCGAGAAAACCACCCAATTGTGAGCAAGAGCTGTGAGACCGTGTGTCAGCTGGGGCTGGACAAAATGAGAAAGAACTTCACAAACAGAGGCAAGATTGTTGAGATGGAGAATGTCACTTCCTGGAAAGGCATAAAGACCTACATCAAAAACAGGGATTCAAGGATGGCAACTCAGGAACTCTGAGGGTGAGCCAGTACCAGGGAACAAGACAACACTGTTTTCCCCTGTCAGGTCCCTGCCAGCTCTCCTCAGCCTGGGGACTTGCCAGTCTCAACTATGTGCATAAGGCAACAAATAATTGCTTTGTAGCTTAAAGGTGTGTGTATCCTGCTTGCACCACCTCTTTCTACACACTCAGTTGCCAAAGGCAAATGACAGAGAAGGAAAAGGACACCTCCACTCTGGCACAGCTGTCAGCATGGCCAGGATGCCTCACAAGATGTCTCCCTGAATGATGGTTCATACCCTACACACAAGCAAGGAAAAAACCTGCTGGTGCTTTGATACATGCAGACTGCCACTAGATGGAAAAAGCAAAATCTGTTCACTTGCAGCAAATGCTGTGGGGGTGGGGAGAGAACCAAACCACAAAATTAATACAAACCACAAAATAAACATCTGATCATTATTCACACCTACTTCTATCTGAGTATGAAGCTTTATGGCCTACCAGTTTATCAGGGCCACTGCCAAACTCACAGCTGGCAGCACAGAACAGGGAAGCACAGACCAGGAATCCTACTGATGCTCAGCAGACACAAGGGTACAATGAGAGCTCTGTTTTGAAATATGATATGACTTTCCAAAGAGGATTACACTAATTTTCCTGCTTTATCTGTAAAGATCCTTATTTACCCATGTGACTGTGGAAAGTTTGTTGCATTTATCCACAAGCCAAAGGGAAGCAGAGATTAGTCTTTAATGTGGGACAGAATCAGAATGTCTGCCTAAACCAACACAAACTAACCACTCTATAATCTCTCAGTAAATTAGTTTTTCTGGGACTGGAGGAAATGCCAATAAGCTTAAAAACAGGAAGCTGAAAATAAGGCACCAGCAAAATGATATCAATTTAACAAATGTAGGGAGGGAAAATTCAAGAAATGTAGTGGCCATAAGGTGGCCATTTTTCCTTCAGTGTGTTCCATAATTTGGATTTGAGAAATTCTTCAATGAATGCATGTAACCTGCAGGCATTCATTGCTAACCAACAGCATTTATCAGATTTCCTCTGACTCAAAGTGACTACCTGGGCTGCCTTCCCCCATCATCCCCTGCCCTTTGACCAATAATTTCCCACTCCCAATATCCTTCAGAAATAAATTTGGAAGCTTCTGCTCCAGCAAAGATTTGGCTGCTTCCTGTGATGGTAGCAATCATGTTAATGTTATACTTTTGAAATAGGTTGTTTTAAAACAACTTTCAGAAAACACACATCAAAAAATAAATTCTATTAACCTGGGATATTTTATCTTCAAATCCAAAAAACTGGTTCTGCTGCTTGAGAAACTGCTGCTATTATTGGTTTTCTTACCTTGACTAGTGCAGCTACAGTCCATCCCAAATCTCCATTGCTTTGCCTCTTCTGCTAGTTTGACTCTCTTGCCTCTTTTGTCTTCTCAGAGCCCCAGTTGTTAGAGCTGTTTTCTTGTTGAGGCCTTGGGCAGCTGGGCCAGTCCCCCCCAGCCACCACTGTCTTCCCAGAGTCATTACCCACTCCTGCAGAGCTGCCATGTCCTGCCAGCTCCCTGAGGTGACCCCTCCCTCCTCTTGGTCTTCACTCCTCCTTCTTATCATATATCCATTATGTTCTAGCACAGGATCAAGGGAAGCACAAAAAAATACAAGCTCTGTGCTGGGCCCAGAGCAGATCTGATGGGCAAAGTCTGACTCTGCATGCATGGGCCAAACATGCTTAATTACTCTTTAGAGTTTGTGTGTACAGAGCTTGATCAGGAGCAAGAAAAATTAAATTGTTTTCTCACTAAAATACAGTCTGAGGTTAACATCCAGGCTAGAAAGCATGAGACCAAAAACTTGTGATTTGACAGAATTACCAATAACTGAAATGTAGCTCCAATAGCAAGAAATATCAAGTAACCTAAATAACCAGCTTTATGAGCTACAATTGTAATCAGCTTCCTAATGTTTCTGGTACCTGTTCATTACCTGCACTTCTCTGGAGCCATTTTTCAAGAAAAGTTACAAAAATAATCTGGTTGTGTAGGTTATTTTTACACAGCTGTTTAGAGCATGATACGTCCACCTGGTGAAAGGATGTTAAATCAGCTTCACAAATATTTAATCAAGCTACAGCACAACTTTGCCCCTCTCTTTCTATAAAGGCAAATAGCTGTGCCTCATGGTTGCTGTAGTTACATCTTACTGGAGGAGCATCCAGGCTGTTCTCCCTTTGGGTTCAAGACTTCCTTCCTAGAGCTGTGAGTCAGCTAAAACATTAACTCTAGCATTTTAGAGAGAAAATCTACCATTGCCAGGATATTTCACTGGCTTTGTGAGACAGTGTCTATGGGTTTTCAGGGGTTTAAGGTGAAGCGTTGTTTGGGTTAGATTTTTGGGGAGTCTGGGGACTTTTGGAGTTGTTTTTTTGGGGGTAGGGGGTTGGTTGTGGTGTGGGGTTTTGGGGGGTTTGTTTGGTTTTTACAGAATATTATGCGAGAGTGCTGAAATAATAACTGTAAAGATCATTACTATTACATTCACTGAAATGAAAGGTCAGGACTCATGTAATGATACATACAGCTGTTCCTCTTCTTCATGAGGCGTAGATTTTGTTAAAGCTAATAAAAAAACAAATCAGAAGAGATTTAAGGACTGCATGTTGCTCCTCAGNTGCTGAAATAATAACTGTAAAGATCATTACTATTACATTCACTGAAATGAAAGGTCAGGACTCATGTAATGATACATACAGCTGTTCCTCTTCTTCATGAGGCGTAGATTTTGTTAAAGCTAATAAAAAACAAATCAGAAGAGATTTAAGGACTGCATGTTGCTCCTCAGAGAGCTTTCATGTTGTTCCTCAGAGTCTTTCCCAGAAATACAGTGGGGTTTTTTTAGTTCCTGCAAGGAATTCCACTCAAAGAATGGTAATTATTTGTAGTTTAGGTTGCATGTATCGATGTTCAGACTTAATTAGACTGTTGACTGTGGCTGCCTCGGTATTTGCATGAGTGTGACTGCAAATGAGCTCTGCTCCAACAGATGGTGGAGTTCCAGCATGGAGCAGCTTCACTGCTGGGCAGTGCCAGCCCTGCAACACTGAACATGTGCCAGACTTGAAAATAGAAGGGACCTTGTTCTGCTTCAGCCTCAGCCTTGTCCAGCATCATGCAGTGACACTTGGAGGCCTTTCAAGAATGTGTGTCACAGGCCCTGCTAAAGCAGACAGGAAAAATAGCATAACTACTGTACAGCTCTTTGCTGTGTGAAAGCTGCTCCCGTGCATGTTTCCAAAGCTGCTACTGAATAATGAAAGGACATTTAAAAACATCTCTTTCTGTAAACATGTATGAAATGTATGTTTTCCCACTACTAAATGAAAGTGAACAATATAGTAGAAGAAGTAGCAAAGATGGAATTTGCTTTAGGAGAGTTCCAAGGAAGGAGGGAAAGGTAAGCAGTATCTAAGAGACATGACATGCTTGTCAAACTGTTTCTGTTACTCTAATTCACTAAACCTAGCTACACCCATTCTTCTGTGTCACGTCAGAAGCCACAGTCAACAACTCCTAAATGGATCACTAGGGGCTGGATACCCTCTTTGCCAAATTGCAGCCATACAAATCCAGCTTCAGGGCCAACACATTACCTGCTGCAGACAGGTGTTTGGAAATGACTGAGATAGGTAAGTAAATTACTGATTAGTTAATACAGGAAAAAGTGATAAAAATACCATAGAATCCCTCAGGCTGCAAAACACAGCAGATGAAAGCATAGACTTGTAAAATCATTGGTGACAAAACACAGGGAACAATAGTTTGGTGTTTCTTCCAATGCAGATTATCAAATGAAGATAATAGCCAGTTCAAAAGAAGGGGAGACACCTTTTCACATAGTGCACAGCTAAAGTATGAAGCACTTTGCTGCAGGAATGAGTATTTATATAAATTCCAAGACTCTGCAAAACATTCTTAGAGGAGAAACCTGTCTGGCACTTTTAAACACAGTGAAATGAGCTGCATATCAGAAAGCCCCAAAGCAACCTCAGCTCTGTAGTCTGGGCTGTGTCACCTGGGCTGCTCTCACACTCCTCTGCCAGTCACTATTGCAATATCCTCCCTCAACACAACACTGCACTACAAGAGCTTTGGGTTTCACCAGCTATGTGGCTGTTCCTATCTCCTGTCATTTGCCTGCAGGATCATGAACCCAACAGCACCATTTGTGGGCAGTACTGTGGGCAGAACACAGCACCACCATGGACTTGGGTTCCTTACGTGGGGAGTTCATTTGCCTGTGGTTTGAGCTCACCACATCTCTAGAGACAGACAAGTTTCTTCCTGCTGCTGTGTTTATTTCTAGCAATTTGCTCAAACATGGACTTTCACCATTGAAATGCAGCAGCATGAATATGCAAATAATAAATCCCCGTCAAAAAGTAATTTAGGAAGACGCCAGGTACCTTATCTCTCCTCTTCTTTGCATCGTGACTTATCACAGTTGACATTTCAGTGAGGCTGCAGTAGCAGATCCAAATTTGAACATTCATAGGGAGAAGATGCAATCCAGCAGCTCTTTGATGTCAATTGAATGTCAGTCTCTGTCGACTTCGTTGGGATTGAACTTAATTGCAGGAACTGCATTAATAGTCAACATAAGCCATCTGTTTAAACGTGTGTTTTGAAAAGAGCTGCCATGTGCAATAAACATGCTCAACTGTAATGACTCACATATCTGTTCATGTGAAATGAGGATTCGGCAATTTCCCTGACAAAAACATTCAATTACAGGTTAGAAGTATTTGTATAGCAAGTTAATTTGTTTTCATGGCAGGTCCAGCGATCTGACAGTTTTGAGGCAGTTTGGGAAGTATGTTCATTGCAGAGCTGATGAACCAAACTGTTTGGCCAGCCTTGCCTCAAGAACGTGTTTGGTAAGTCAGAGCTGCACCAAGAAACATCAGCAGCTCATGGCACTAAGTGGCTGACAGGCGCATAGTTGCAGCTGCAAAAAGTTCTTCAAAACATTTATCCAGGTGTGCCTGGAGGCTGGGTGCTGTGTCCCAGGTGTGAAGCAACTTAATTCCAAAACAAACCCAGTAAGCCTGGTGGCACTGGCAGTCTGGCTGGGTGCTGTGTGGCTCACCGTGGGTTCATGAAAGGGACAAGCATTCACCTTGATGATACATTATACTGAGCCCTGATCATGCACAGGGGGAGACTGTTACCCTCTCCCTTGCAGCTGACACACACCTGAGCAATTATATGGGAAAAGACAGAAATGTGCAACCTCCCATTTTATCTGTCAGACCGACTAGGAAAAACAGACTTTCAGTCCTTTATTCTTTCTTAAAAGTAACAGCTAATATGCACTTACAAGAGTGAAACAACCTGCCATTAGCTATTGTGGTGTCATTTCTAAGTAAGCTTTGTTGAATTAATCATGGCAATGCACTGGTGCCTGGACTTATTCAGCAGCAGCAGCAGAAAATATGAATCTGCTTTCATACACACTGAGCAGGGACATAGATCTGGCTGTGTGCTTCCCTCTCACCTGCACAGAGTAGAATCCTGTTACATTTTTGGCAACACTGGTGCCTGTATAGAGAGACTCAGAAACTGGAAGGGGTGGGGGAATAGGAGGGAGAAAACACCCAAAGCACATAATGAATTAGCAAATCCAAAATCTTTCCCCACCTGGACAGTTAGCTTGATATCACCATGGCCTTACTTTTTTGTTTTGTTTTCACCCCTAGAACCATTTTAAACTACTGGAAGATATAAATAGGTCTCTTATTTCCTAAACTATTCTATTGCCCAGACTGCTTGTTCCAATGAGGTGCAATGCTTCATTAAATTAGGAGGTCAATAATTGTGTTCTATGATGTACTTTAATATCACCAGTTTCCTCATTAAATGTTTTCTGCTTCATATACCTGAGCCAGTCCTGTTCTGTCGATGGATTTTGTTAATGTTTATATTTCAGTGCTGTTGAAGTGGACATGGTGTAGAAGAAACCTGTAGAACCAGAGTTCTGTGAGCAGTACTGGATTGTTCCTTTCCCCTTTCATGCTGTTATGTCTCCTTTTGTAGTTTCCAGAAAATCTGGTAGCACAGGCCTGTGTTAGTTTAACCACGTGTGTCTGGCTAGCAAGTCTCCTCTTACCTACCACTGCTCAATGTGTAAGAGCACCACTAACAAGTCAAACTGCTTGTTTGTGTGCTGCCAGCTCTTTGCAAATCAGAGAATTGCATCCACATTTTCAAAATCAGTCACAGGGCAGTGTGAGACAGGTAGGTGACAATTCAGCAGCTTTGCAGAACTCAAAATGCTCATGTCATTAAATGTGAATTAACGTGGGGGTGATCCCCAGCTTTTCTTATGATGTATCCACTAGAACATGATCTTTTTCTGATTATCTGCTTTATAAAATTGTTGGCACTGTTTTACTTGGGGATATTTAACGTTTTGTTTCAGGCCTCCCTTCAATACACCACCATTTCTGTGGTTGCTGTTATTACACCTACATTTTTTAGGGGCACCTATGGCACATAAGTGCTACTTTCCCTTTTTCTTATTCCTCATAATCTGTACAACATAATAGGTGAAAATAGCATAATTTCCAGGTTACTTAGCTGGATTTATCCTCTGAAGTCTAGATGCACAAATGGCAGTTTGAGACCACTCTGGTTTTCTCCAGAGAGCCCAGATCTGAGGTGTCCACCCACTCACGTAATTGTCACACAACAAAATGAAGAGGAGGGCACAGTGAGGCACGTGGAGAAGGCTGCACAGTGTCAGAGGGACCAGTGGAAAGCAGAAAGGGGTAAAGTTCCCCTTGCATCACATACAGAAATATAGTTCTCACTGCCACTGCTGCTACCACTAATTCAGTCCTGCCTTTTTTTATTTTTTTAAAACTTATTTTTTAATGTTGCATAGGTGGTAGGTATAGGCCTGGTATATTCAAGACCATGGTAAAAAGAATTTACTCTTCTGATGTATTCTGGGCAAAAACTTCTCTTCACATTGCTGTATCTCATGTATGATAATACATATTTGCCTAGTATATTGTTTTGCAATCAGGGTTCAGGGTCACTCTTCAGAAAAACATTAACTCCTGTCTTCACTTTTAAGCTGCTGTCAGTCTGGTTGATGCATTTGGAATTACGTATTGCAAACCTTTTCACCTTTGATTTGACATGCTTTAGTCCTGCAGCCTGTGCAGTTAAAAATCTTGTTAATTTAGGTGTAATGAGCAGAGAAATGGATCATGACTGAATCCCAATGCTGTGTCTATTGAAGAAGCAAGACTTCAGCCTTGCCAAATTATTTTTGTCAACATACTTTTCAGGTTTTAAGTCTTGCTTAGTTTTGTAATAGCTGCATTTTATACTGATGACAGTGCATCTCACATAGGTATTAAAAGTTTTTAACTTGGCACTTATGAACAGTCTGAGATTCCCTGTGCATGTAATGTAAGCAGGGTCAAACCACAGATATTTGTAGTACTTAAAAAAAAAAGTCAATATGGTTGAGACCTCTTCTATTATTACATTTCTGGTATTAGCAAAACATATAAGCAATGCACAGAAAAGTCATCTCCTGTGTTTAGAAAGTGAAACTGAGTGAAAGGAACAATGGTAGTGTGATTTGAGGAAGCAAAGATGGAGCCAAATTCTTCTCAGTGCAGCCAGAATGAACAAAAGGAAACAGGTGCAGGCTGAAACATGGGAAATTCCAGTTACACAAAAGATGACATAGGAGAAAGAAGAGGAGAAAAATGCCCCTTTTTTACTCTGGGGGTGGGGAAGCAGTAGGACAGGTTGCCCAGAAAGGATGTAGTCTCTATCCTTTGAGGACATTCAAAATCCAACTGAACGTGGTCCTGGGCAGACTGCTGTAGCTGACCCTGCTGTCAGCAAGGGCATGGGCTTGGGGAACTCTGGGTCCCTGCCAGCATCAAACATGCCAGGGTTCTGAAGCTGACAAAAAGTCATGGGCCAAAGCCATAACAAGGACTGCTTTTCTTTAGAAAAAAAGCTCTTATCAAGCAAAAGTGAAATGTGAGTGGTACTTAGTCCTCAAATAGTATTTCTTTACAACATAAACACTGAGTGGAAATATAAATAAATGGACCAGATTAGTTCCATACTGGCAGACCTACCCTGCACTTTGGCTTTTGACTTTATCAGGGTTTTTTTCAGTACTTTCCCTGAGACCATGCTGCATTTTGACCTTTTAAAAGGTCCCACGGATTAAATATTTGTTTTTGTCATATTTGTGCAATTCTCAAGTGTTCTGCTCATCTCCTGTGCCCATGTAGTAACTTCCAGGGGTGACAAATAATTCCTGTCAGCTGGACATGTCTGTTGTCCCATAACTTCCACCCAGTCCATTCCTGAAGCAGCCTTAACTCGTTCATTCCTAGCAAGATATCTTCAAAACAGATGGCTAAAACAAGTCACATGCTTTTTTAGAACAATACAGAAATATTCCAGCTGGTTCCCATACCTCTTTATCTGCATTTACTAGATGTGTCTGTTCCTTTCCAATAGATCTAGTTAAGACAAGTCTTAGGAAACACACTATTGAATTAGATTTGTGCTTAGGATTTATGCACACTTGGAAAACGTTCAATGTTCCCAGTGGGTTAAGAATAGCTCTCAGTTTCACCAGCGTTTTCATACTAACGGCCTTGTTTCAGATTCCTCTGGATTATACCAGAGGAAATAGCCCAGCAAAACATTCTGCTAAAAAACCAGCTGGGTTAATAAGCAACAAAGCTGTGGGATAGGTTTGGTAATTTTTCCGAACAGAAATCAGAAGTTTTATCTTAAAAATGCAAAATTATTTCTCTGGTGCACTGCAACCTCTGTCAGGGCACAGGGTTAATCACCCATCTGAGGAGAAGGGTGGATATTTTCCTTTACAGAATCCCACTTGACAATGCTCTTGCTCCCAGCCCAGTCATCCTCCATTACTGGTGGGGCACACATGACAGACAAACAACACTTAGGGCTCTGCACAACTTTTCCTATCCTTTAGAAATCATCTGTGAAGCTTTGACTCTCCTTCTTCCCCCACAGACCAGCTGATCCAACACTGCACAGCTGAATTACTGCTTTGAATCAGCTTTGACAGCAGCTAATTAGGGGTGTGAAAGTCAGCATTTACCACTACACTCACTTTTTCACCATTTGTGACATTGCTTTTGCCAACACTCAGCGTGAGCTATTTGCCTTTAACAAGCTTTACTGGGTGATCCTTCTTCTCCTCGACTTCCACCCCATCTTTATTGTCAGGTTCAGCACAGCAGTCTCTGCAGGCTGGGCAGCAGGTCATGCTGAGCCTGTCTAACACCAAAGCTTTGTCATGCTGTCAAAGCACATTCAGGAGCAGTGCTGGGGCCTCCAGCTCAGCTGAGGTTCTGGCATCCAGCACTGCAGAAGCCAGCTGTGCCCAATGCCTGCTGCAAAATGTAAGAGTTGGGATTTCAACAGAAAGCAATTCTGGCAGGTACAGCTCTGCTATGGGCACTGGGCTGTCAGAAAGGATCAAGCAACACATACTTACAACTAGGGTATCTTCTAGAATCAAAATTACACAAATAAAATAATCTGCTGAAGTCCCAGAAACCTCAGAGCCAAGGTGAAGTTGGCTCCGGGATTTCAGGACAATATCTGTTCCTGCTTTTGTATCTACTGGTACATTCAGGTTTATTGCTCATTGGAAACAGCCAGTGGTTAACACAGGAAGATATGACAAAAAAAACCCACCTCACCAAAACCAGAGCAAAGATTTGAGTTAAAGTGTTTCACCTTCTGGAACTGTGCATTTTCATGAGGAGCTTATAGAAATGATCCTGAATATTCATACAGTGCCATTCTAAGCTACTTCATCTCATCCTTCACCTCTGCACATGAGCAAATGAGCACCTTTAGTATAATCCTCTTACCTGAGTGACATTTCTCAATGTCTTTCTCACCTTTAAAGGGAGGGAAGAGCTCTTCCTTACAGGCAGCTGAGGAATATGGTGAGACAGCCATGAAAACCACAGCACACAGGGCTGCAACCATTGGGAAACTAAACTTGTGTGGCCTCCTCTAATTCACAGCAGCAGTTTAAACAGACAGGCTGTGACTTGCTTCCCTGCAAGTGCTTCTTCATTACAGCAATATAATGAAGACACAGAACTTTGTCTGGTCCTCCCACTAAAAAGAAGCAACTCTAAGGTTTTTCAGATCACTTTCTTTCACCTTGTGCTCCTTCAGATGTTTCCTGACTTTGCACTGAAGAGGCTGAGAAAGGTAAGTAGAAAAATCATTTAGATTTAACAGAACAGAGGCAAAGTGGAAAATCTTGTCCAGTTCTTTCCTGTCTAGAACATGCAATGCTTGACAAGGTCAGGTTCTCACTGCACCACTCAGGATAGCTAATTTTGCAGCATTAGAATATTTATAGCCAGAAAGAAGAAAGTAGCAGGAGAAGGAATAACAAAACCAGAAGACAGAGCTGTCTGGTCATGTGTTGTGGTTATCTAAGCAAAAAGGGCTGTGAATTCTGTTCACTCCTGTTTGTTGGACCCTTCCTCTCATCCAATTGACTGTGCTCAATTCCCAGTACCTCGCCTCCATTGCCACCTATTACCAGGAACCTGGGTTCTAGTTATTTCTGTTTCTGACAGGCACAAAGAACTACTGGAAGCTCTTTTCCTCTCAAAAAGATACCCTAAAATGCAAAGATGCAGCAGCACAAAACAAGACTTGCTTATCAATCCTAATGGAGGCACAAAATACTCAAAGAGTGTAGAGACCCTTTCCCCACTCTGCAGGCAACACAACACTGAGCACAGCCCAGATGTGCTTTGGGACATCACTCCTGTGTGTTACATCCATCACCTCAGTGCAGAGTAGGTTAGTTCACAGACCTCCATAACATTAAACATCATTTTACCTCTGCTCCAATTACAGATTGTACAGCATCAGCCTTTGCTTCTAAGGCACTATTAATAATGTCAGAGAACATTTCAGTGACAGTCACTAGCATTAAGTCTGTACTGAAATGTCATTCATTTAAACATACAGATTAATCTTACATGCATTTTTTTGTTCAGGGCACACAGTACATGAAAACAAATAGCATCTAATTATGCTATTCATTTTGGGAATGTAAGGCTACTGTTTGTTTTAATCCTGCTGCAAAAAGCTATCAATACATAGGACTCATGACCTTTCCTACCCTGGTCAAGTATTATGGCCCACAATTCAGGCACCCATGCAAGCTGGAGCTCCAGCCTAGACACAGAACAAGACACAGACCAGGGATGGGTCTGTGAGCATGGGATGGGTCTGTGAGCATGGGATGGGTCTGTGAACATGGGATGGCCTGGAGAGCATGGGATGGGTCTGGAGAGCATGGGATGGGTCTGGAGAGCATGGGATGGATCGGGGGGCATGGGATGGATCTGTGGGCATGGGATGGCTCAGTGGCATTGGGATGAGCCTGTGAGCATGGGATGGCTCAGTGGCATTGGGATGGGTCTGTGAGCACACAGCTTGTGGCAATACCTCCCTAGCAGTGCTACAAGAGAGGTCCTCACACTGAGCAATCCCATTGACACAGATTTCTCCAGGACCACTTCCCCAGCTTGGCGAGCCACAGACATGCTTTTCACAGATTTGTAATTTTATCTAATTGTTTTTTCGTAAGTTCTTCAAGGAAATGAAGAGTTACTCACAGTAATTACTACCTAGACTAAAAAAATAGAAGAATTTTTGCCCATTAGGCCCCATCATATGTTCAGTCTTTCACCACAGTCACTATGGCTGACTGAAAAGCCAAGCTCCAGGAGCAGAAGCACCACCCTCCCCAAAAAGCCCTCTCAGATGAAGCACTCAGAAGCAGCATAGGTGCTGTGTTCAGCAGTGCCTCTCCAAAGGCAGCCTGAGAAATGGGAGCAGCTTAGAAAAAGTGATGCAATAAGCAGAATTTGATACTGCAGATACTATGCTACCTAATCCCCAGCCTACAGATCTGTCCTGTTAGGCTTTTTAGGTCACATGTATTTTCTTCCCTTGGTTTTATTTCTGACTTTTACCTGAAAAGGAGCTCAGTTACAGGAATTGCACTTTACCGTACCATATGTCAGCATATTGCAACTCAAATTGTATTTGAGATAACCTGAGTGGATTTCTGGAAAGAAAAACATAAGCCTTGCTTTGCAGTAACATTTCTGCAGAACTGAAGAGGCATGCTCGAAATACTTGCATTTGAAAAGGCCAGCAATAGTATTGCTTCCAGTGCAGCTGAAACAAATAATATTTGCTTAGTAGAACGTGAGTCCAGGATCTTGGCACAAAGACCAAAAGACTTCTTTTCCTCAAACAATTGTCTGCGTTATTTTTTTCATTTAAATTGAGGTGTGATCTTCCAACCAGTGAGCACCACTGAACACAGCTGATCAGATGACCCAAATGATGAGTTTTGTTTGAAAGGGTCATTTATGCTCCCATATTTTCATGGTATTTTAGAAGTTCCAAAAACGTCTGAAGATAATTTTTCTTAACTCTGGGTAGCTGTTTGCTAATGCAGGAGGTTGATTTTCTCCTTGCTGCTGACTCTAATACAAGCATTGAGGCATCATGAGTTTTTCCAGGCTGAAGTATCCAGTTGCCTTTCTGTTTGCTTATGCAGGTGTTTTACGTCATTGCCCCAATCAGGCTGACGCTTACGGAAAGCAGCTGCAGCACAGGCAGCCTTGGAGGTGTTCACCACTTACAGCTTAGCTCACCTCTAAGAGCACAGGAAAACAAGTCCTGTGCCCTCTAACAGGCAAATTGAAGTGTTCAAATTGTATTATGGCTTTACACTGTTAACACTTGATAAGCAACACCCCAAAACCCAAAATGAATCAAATACTCTACAATGTAAAGAGACACAGTAAAATGGGGGAGAGGCCACCAACACTGTTTTCCATCTAGTGTTACAGTCATGGCTAGTCTAGTCTAATGTTCCTGAATAGGTACTTAATTCAAAGTTCTTATATTGAAGAAGAAAATGATCAAGAAAAACCTAAAGCTGAATTATTTACCAAAGAAATGTAGGCAAAGTCCCTCTGTCCTTCCCAGGCTTAAACTCTGCCTTTGAATTGGGTCTGCAGGTCTTCTACTGCTTTGCTTTGTCCCCCTCTAACTTGCAGGCCTATCATCCAACTTCCATGAGGAGACTTTCTCAGAAATATATCATTTTTTAAAGAGCCTTAAAAACAGCTGAGTTTCCTTTCAACCAACCAAAGAGGTGGCCATTACCTGTTTAAACACTTGACCAGATGAGCCCAGCTGGAAACCTGTCTTCCTCTGACAGGAAGGGAGAACTTGCTTAAGGACTTAACTCCTTCCCTGCCTGATACAAGATGAGACTTCAGAAGCACATTTCTTTTGTGGCAGTAACTGCAGTATGCCCTTTGGGCTGCAGAAAAGAAGGCTCAGGGAAGATCTCATTGAGTTGTATGAATATCTGCTGGGAGAGAGTGGAGAGGATGGAGCCAGGCCTTACTCAGCAGTGTCCAGTGACAGGACAAGAGGCCATGAGAACAGATTGAAATACAGGAAATTTCACTTTTGCACCAAAAAACCCCCAGCCTTTTCTGCTGGTAAGGTGGTAAAACACTGGACCATATTTCCCAAGCAGATTTTGGAGTCTCTGTCCTTGAAGACACTGTAAACCCAATACAGGGCATGGTCCTGGGCAGACTCTCAGAGCTGACTGTGCCTCCAGCAGGGATCAGGTGAAATAACCCCCAAAGGCCCTTCCCCACCTGGCCCCATCCCAGCATTGTGTGTCCCTGCAGGACAGCACTGGCATGGCACCGATCCCAGGGCAGATGGAAACCCAGCACAGTGGGACTGTGCATGATCCTCTGAGGCCTGGAGCTCTTCTGTATTGTCTCACACAATCTCTCCATGTGAGCATACCTGTGAAGAGACCCTAAACCCCAAGAACTAAAAATGTGATGGTGGATGAGTGACAAGCCTGAAGAGGGAGCCTCTGCCTTCCTTCAGAAGACCCCATGCAATAACTAATTATATTGGCTTCTCTTTTTTTGCAACATTATTGATTCTTCTTTGAAGTCACATTTCTTTAATTTCACTTCTCCCCACTTCTTTTAAGTTTTCCCTTATAGTCAATTTGCCCAAATTCAAGGGTAAAAGTAACAGTGTATCACCTCCATCCCAGCAGTGTGTCAGTACATTTAATTCCTTCCCTTAGCACAAGGGGATTATTATTCCATTTTATTTCAGTTGGCTTCTGGAAAAACACACAGCCATTCACCTGTGTGAGTTGTCCTTCCTACAAGGACTCTGTTTTTAGAAGCATCTCATGTGAGTTGGATCAAGGATTAGCTGTAGGAATTTCTGAGCACTTGTGGTCACAGTTAACATCCTTTGGGCTTTTTCTGCTATCACAAGGAATTTTCTGCCATCCTTCCTGGAGTATTTCTGTCTGAAACGGAATCAAATTATTCACTGGCCAAGGAATACCACAGTCTCCCTGTGAGCAATCCCATGATTTGCAGACAACTAGACTCTTGCCAGAACAGGCCAGAGGGAGATTCTGCTAAAGTAACTTTTAAGATGTGTATTTGGGCACTGGCAAGGCCCTATTTCTACAGCCTCAAAGGGAGCACAAAAGTAAACCTTTGTTTTCTCTGGCCCTTGCCTGCGTGGATTGCTCCTCCATTAAGGCTTATCTACCTTCACATAATGAAGCCTGCAACATGATCAAGGGAGACAACAACAGGCCTGGACTTTCAAGACACTTTTGCCTCCTCCCACTAATTTATCCATTTTACCCAGCCCCCAGTAAACCTCGTTAAAAAAAGATAGCCTCAAGCTTGCAGGAGTTCTGCACTTTTGTGTTTTCCCTGGCACCGAAGCGAGTGCTTCAGCCACTCACCGCGTGGTGACAGGACAGATTGATTACACTAATTGTATGACAATGGCCTGAGCAAGGCATGCATCAAGTCATTAGCCAAGCAGGAATTCAATGCCGAGATCCCAAACTGTCCTTTGCCCTTGCTGCACTGATATCTTATCTGCTTCAGCTTCAACAGGATTCAATAGCTGAATTGCTGAGGGCTGTAGCTCTCCGGTACATTCCTGATCAAAACGCAATTACCTGGCAACTTGGTTCTATGGGCTATGAAACCGACCGTGGAAAGGGAAAGGGGGATGCTGAGCGTGCTGCAACCTCACCCAGGCTGGTCGAGTGTTTATACTGCAGGTCTGTGTAAAGACAGCCCTGCCCCCAGTGGCTTTAGCTGCTACTCAGAAGCTGATCTTGTTATCCACAACAAGAATTTACACTGGCTTTGGGAATCCAAAACCACCTGTTGGAAAAGACCTCATTCTCCCTCTGAGCACAGGGCTCATTAAAACATTGGTTTGTGCAAATGTGAGTGCTGTCAAAATGGTCCATTGCACTGATGTTGTACCAAGGAGCTGCAATAGAGTTCAGGGTGTACTGTGTGCACAGACTGTTACCCACTTAGGGACCAGGAAGAGTGAAAAACACTTCCACCTGAATCTACCTGAAGTTTATGGCCTGAAAGCCATAAACAACAGCCTTGACTTGGTAACAGCCTAATTCTTTCTCCTAAAGGCAAACTAGCCCTGCTCCCCTCTGCTGTCCTACTCTACAGGCAGAGATCTGCTCCACAGCCACCTTTTAACACCTACTATCTCCGAGTATGGAGTGTTAAACAGCAAAACAAGGCACAAGAGCATGACAGTAACAGCAAGACAGTGCTTTTAAGTATTCTTTAAAAAAGCCAACCCAACAACGTAAAAGTCAGCCTAAAACTTTATTTAGTAGAAAACTTTCAGAAAACAATTTGTTTGAATATTTGAAGCACTACACTGACAACATGCTCATTAAAGACAATTCCCGTTCTCCTAAGGTATAATCCCGTTTCATACTGCACCCTTTATTTGTTGCTTTCATCCTGACAGAGAGGCTGCACAGCTCCTCTTCTGCAATGCCATCAAAAAAGAAGTCCTCGTTGAAGATGGGATTTCTGCTTCTCTTTATAACCGTGCTTCTCTGCTTCTGTGTTTTCCCTGGCACCAGGGAGAAGGAGATACAGCAGTTTATGTTTTTGGGCTCTACAGAATCGTCATATAACCCCTCAGCACTGATCAGGCGGATCCGCAGCCGTTCGTTCTCGGAGCAGTACTCAGCTGACAGCCTCAGCATGCCTCCCTTGTCCATGAGCACGGTGCTCTCCCCCAGCAGCCTCTCCCGACTGCAGCTCAGGTCCACCGGGAACATGTGAGAGCAGGAGGCGCTAAAGCTCCGCATGCCAAGCAGCCCCTCGGAGGCTCTCCTGATGGCACAGGGGCTGTTATCAGTGGAGCTGCTCTCCTCTGTGGAGAGAGAATTGTTCCTGGGCACAGAGTGTTTGCTCTTGTCTTTCAGTGCTCGGCAGGGCAATCCCTCCTGACTCTGTGCTTTGATCAGGGAGCAGGGTCTGGGAGGGGACCTGCTGAGAAGCGGAGAACTGAAAGGAGAGGAATCACTGGAAGAGGCCGTGTCACTGTCACAGGCACCTTGCCTCTGCAGAGAGAGATGCTTGGGCGGCAGTCTCACGGAAGCAAAGCTGATAGCAATGGGGTTGGACATGCTCCCTTTGCCACTGAAGGTGTTAGCTCTGGATCGAGGCAGCTTCAGGCTGGGCAGGGCAGCACGTGGATCACCATGGAAGATGGACTCCTTTCTCCTGGTGTGGGGACTCTCCAGCAAAGTGCAGAAGCCATAGGAAGTGGGGGCTCTGGGAAAGTGGGGCAGGGAGAGCGCTGCTTGGGACTGGGGGTCTGCATTGGTGCTTTCTTCCTCCAGGGCTGCCATCTCCTCTTCAACACTTTCCACCTGAATGAGATGTGGGAAAGAGCTGGGGCTATAACCAGAAGTCAGAGCTCCATCCACTGAACTGTGATCCTGGTGGAAGCCACTGCCCTTAATGGAGCCAGAGCTGGTCAGCCTGGGGGGAATGCAGAACTCAGGGATTCTGTCAGGAGTGATCACATTTTGAAAAGCAGCAGCCCTCAGTCGGGCTTTTTCTGGCAGATTTGGGCCTTGAGGCAGTCCCAGGAAGAAAGAGCTGGGGAGGTTTCCATTTTCATGTGATGCTCTGATCTTTTCCAAGAACCACATCACTGTAGCTGGGCAGGAGGTTCTCAAAGGAGAAAAGTCTGAAGGAGAAATCCACCTGCAGACACACAGAGAGGAAAAAGCACATGAACATCCTTCTTGGACACACTACAGCCAAGCAAGGCACGGAGGGTGCCATTCAAGGCAGGACTAGCACAAGCCCATTCAACCCCCATGTTCAAAACAGCCCCTGCCCAGCACACCACCTTTAAAGTCAAATGGTGCAAGAGCGGAACTAAACCACTAAAGAAAGAAAACAGCATCGAGTTTCCTCACTAGAGGAAAACGTCCCTCTCACATAATCGCTACCGTGTTTTTCCCCTAGCAAAGGACGTACCTTGACAAGTGCCCGCCTTGCTCTTTCCAGCAGCCCCGGCTCGGTGTCAGCAGCTCCAGGCAGGACGGCGCAGCCCGCCCCGAGCCGCCCCTTTTGTAGCCGTGCCGGCGCCTCCCGGCCGCGGGAAGGGGCGGGGGCTGCCCCCGCGCCCCCCCGTCTCCTGCGCA
>VXBB01024470.1:27899-93153 GCA_013399915.1 Illadopsis cleaveri | reverse complement strand
GCTGCCGCCGCCCCTCCCGCTCTCATGCGGACGGGACAGGAGCTGCCCTGCGGAGCTCTGCTGGGCACCGGGGCCATGCCCGGAGCTACGGGGAGGGACTTGCAGGAGGGGCCTCTCACGGGAAAGCGCTTTCCGACCGTCTCCTTTCGCCCCCACAGAGCAGCAGATGCTCCCGGCGCTTGGCACTCGCCTGCGAGCGCGGGGGGGCCGGGGCTGCCCACGCCTGGCCCCAGCCCCAGCCCCTTATCCTTCCCCCGCGCCCTGTTTCTTTTTGATTAATATCTACTTACAGAGGCGTCCCGAGGTGTTTTGAGGTAACTAACAAACCCAGGACAAAAGCAACATTGTCTTGGGGATTATTTTCTTCTGGAGATCCTGGCAGCTTTCCCGCGTTAGAGCAGTAGGAAGTGGGGATTGCGGTTTTCAAGCTCATTTGTAAAGAACTTTCCTGCCCTTCTACATCCGAATGTGTGTCCACCCCCTCGTTACTCACAAAGAACAGGAGACGACGGAACCCTGGCACAGCGCTTTTATCACTGATACTGAGCAACAACAGAAGCGGGAATGCAAATGGAGTGAGAAAAAAGACAAGTCACCTTGAAAAGCAGCACGTCAAAAACCCAGGCACGCGTGACGCTTAACAGACCCTGCACAAAGCCAGGTGGGATCCATGAACTTCCTCACCAATGAACGGACCTCTGCAAACTCTAATTATTCTGCAGCTGCAAATAGTTATCTTGAATGCAAGGCCAGCAAGGGCTGCCAAACTGGTTGGCTAAATACTCATTTGAAGCCTGTAACACAGGGATAGTATACAAATAATATTTTTCTTCCCGTTTCCGCTGAAGAGCTAAAGTGCATGTTTACTGAGTGCTTGAAATAGGCGAGATGTGCTCAGAGAAAACGAATCCCGTGGGCAACAGGGGCAGGGAACATTTCGAACCTGCTGAAAGATTTCATTGGGTACACACGTGTTCTGGGTGTAAGCCCTGCTTCTCTCCTCTCTGTTTCATACCAGTTAAACTTCATTTGCATAACAATCTTCCAGTGATTAAAATCTGAGAAAATTCTTTCTGCCGTGCTTTGTAAAAAGGTTCGGGACACCCCAAATATCACCGTGACATTTCAGTTGTAGGAGCTCGTTTAGTTCACTTAGATAAACTTACTTAACGTGGGTGTGCTTCAAATAATCCCCAATCTAACTGAGAGGCTTCTGGAGAGGTTAGTGCTTCCTCCAGCCAATGGGACTTTACAGCAGCATAAGAAGAGGAGTTCCTGGAGAGGGATGTAACTCTTTTGGGAAGCAGTAGCTGTTATAGCTAATAGCTGAACCTTATAGCTGTTATCCATTCAGACCAGGCAATACCATACCACGTATCATGCATTACATGCCGTGTGGTTTCCAAAGAGTAACAGAGCTTGTTCCAATATATACACCTCTGCCTTTAATACCAAACTAAAATTCAACTCTAAACATGGAGAAAAAATAGAGGAAATGGCACTTTTTAGTGTAAAGTTTATTACCTTCAGTAACAGATCACAGAAATTGTTCATTCACAGCAATCATGGCTACCAGCCTCAGGTGTACTAAGTTCACAGCTAGCATCAGGCAGTGACGAAATAAAATAGCGACCCTGCAATAGATACATGATTTCTCTTCAGTCTCTTTACTCTGCCGGTCAGGGAAAAGAGTTAGAACTTTTCCAGAGGTGAGCAGAGTCTCTTGTTCAGTTGCCTGTCTCCCTCCAGTGACTGTAAATAGGAAGCAGGTGCCTTACATGGGTGGTGGATCCTCCCCTTCCGATGAAAGCCTGCACTTTATAGACACTTAACATTGCTCGTGTGCTGGGAGTTCAGCAACACTTGAGCACTTGTACCTGCCCCGTGGAAATAGGCACTCAAATGTGTATATGGAGCTTCCTGTGTTCAGAACAGATTCTCCTTCCTTGATTAGCTTCAGAGCATAATTAAAATATGCTGCCAACAAGGCTTCCTGTTGCTATAAAAGATGTGCCTACAATAACCCACTTTTAAACCGGATATAATTCATGGTAAGTCTTTATTACAACCCCTGCACCAACAACAGGTGAAACGCTGGGATCTGGGCAGGGGCTGTAAAAAAATGCGATCTCCTAGCAACACAGGAGGCACTCGGGAGTTCTCCTTCGTTGTTACTGATATTATTTATCTCCTGCTGTTCGAACTTCCCTGGCACAGTGGCTCAGGAAAGGTCCGTCGGTGCCTCGTCCCCCTCCGGCTGCGGGTCCCGGGCAGCCCCTGCCGGCCCCGCCTCTGCGGGACGGGGAGGTGCGGGGTAAACATCACAATCCAAACTGTGGTTAAAGCTGACTGGTTCAAGGGCCTGGGACTGCCAGGAGAAGCCTTCTAGTGCTTTACCGGGGACAGAGAGGTGGGAGAGCTGCAGGAGCTGACAGCCCGTGGAGGATGTGCACCAGGGGAGGGAAAGACGCTCCCTGGCCGGCCAAAATGACTGGAAAGATAAAAAACAAAACTTGTGGTTCTGCTGAGAAAGGGGCAGATGTGGATGCCAGTCCTGGATGAGACAGCACATTACAGCTCGCCATTCTTAAAGCAACAGCTGCTCCTCAGCTGCATTCAAATCAGATTTCCTGCTTGGACACAAAAGCATAAATAAACACTTCATGCAACTATCTCTGTTCTAGTGGACTCAATATTTCCTGCAGTTTGGTCCCATGCCTAATGTAGTCTACTTTGATGGACATTCTCATTCATTCCATATAAAGTTACATTGACACCTGCAAGGTGAATGTCACATCCTGAGAGAAAAACTGTTCTCTCCATCTTCTTTGTGCTCAAAGTAAATTTAAATATAAAAGATAAAAGCTAAAAGTAACACTTGTTTTCAAATAAAAATGAGCCTCTGTAAAAAGAAACAAACCAAAAAAGTCTCCACAAACCTTAAAATCAGTAAGGCTTACTTCTATCAAGGTTAAAGAGAAAAAGAAGAAGACAGTGCCAGGACTGGGTATTAGGAAACTAAATCTATGTTTGCCCATGCAAAGAATGTAATTTTTACATCCATTTCAAAAACTCAGATTAGAGAAAAGTTATGGATCTATGTGCTGATTTTTTATCATTTTAGACATAATTTTATACCTCAAAGGCAGACTATATGAGTGAGCAAATGGATAATTATCTACTTCTAGCACCTTAACCAGGTATTACATTGTTAGTAGTTATGCTTTGGAAGAATAACTCCTAGGATTTCCCTGCTTGCCATCTTCCTTCAAGACACAAGGCTAAAGATGTCAAATTAGACACCACACGGTGTGCCCCATGATTTGCACAAATAATAATGAGAGTTTCCTCTTCAACTGTGCCATATAATATTCCTGTAGTCATGCAGAAACTTGTAAAAGGTGACAGTGATTTCCAAAAGTATGGCAGGGTTGATCTATGCACTGTAAAACACTGGCAGGTTTTATTAAACAAGCAATTCTTAATAATCTTCCTCCCTGTCCAGTCACACCCACAGGTGTCCTTCTCCAAAGAGCACAGACCCAAAGCAACCTTAAACTGAAGAAGAGAGGAAGGATCTCTCTGTGATGCCCCTGAAATCCATGTTCTCCTTGGCTGGCTGCAGCGTGTCCTGCACAGACAGTTTGTATGAAGCTGAAAGGCACCAATGACGTGTCTGTGTTGAAGCAGCAACCTGCTGGTACACACAAGGCTCAGGAGAAGGAACACGGCAGCAAGCCAAGGACATTTCCAAAAGGATAATTCACCTTGTCAAAACAGGCTGGATCTTGACTGGGAGTGTTTAACACTTCAAAAACAGGTGAGTTGGCAAACGTCACTTCCCGTCATTTTCCATGCCCTGAGCTACAGAGACTGAGATGTCACTGCAGGAGGAGTTTCTAAGTTCTGCACTAACAAGTGCAGCTGCCTGCAGGCCATGCAGTCACACTGGGATAGGCTGTGAGACCCCACAAGCACAGCCCAGCTCCAGGGAGTTGTGTGGAGACTCTGCTGTTCCTCCCTTGGCCACAGCCCCATTCCCAGAGGGAGGCAGATGGAGAATGGGGTTGGGGAATTCTGCTGCAGGAGCTGCCCCATAGAGGGATCCTGATGCTGCTCATGGAAGGGTGTGTAAAGCACATAAAGAACAGCAGCCTCCACATGACTTCCTCCTCTCCACATGATACACAGTGAATCTGAAGTTGTCTACAACATCTTTCATCTACACTTTGACTTCAGATTTGACTAGGAAATATTCCTGCTTAGCAGCAAGTTAAGACCACAAGCTACTCCAGGCAGCTTTACCTAGGCATTGCAAATTAAATATTAAAAAAGAAAACTCACCAATAACTGAAGAGTCATTTTTTCCTATGGAGAGCAAAATTTAGTTGAACATTTCTTCTACCTGAAGGTGGCACAGCACACTGGTGGAATTGGCCACAATGTCTTGATGGGTAGGACACGTAGTCATGAGACATACCTTTAAATGGAATACATTTCAGAGTAGTTTCACTAACCAGCAGCATCTCATGAAGATACAGCTGTTGCTTCTGGCACACTGAAGTTCAACCTTCAAAGCAAAGCTCAAAGCTAGTCTCTTCACCCTTAGACTGCCCTCAGCATTTCTGTGTAAAAAAGGACAGTCCTTTTCCTAAAATTTCCACATTTCTAGATTGTGGCTTTCTGTTCCCTAGGTTGTGTTTCTGCAGGAGTATTTTCAGAAATGAGATAGCATTCCACTTTTACTTTCCGTTTACAAAACAGGGCCTGCTACGGCCCTGACCCTGCAAAGCTTCATAGAGATAATTCATGATTTCCTTCCTTATCTTAGAGCTCCTAATGCCCAAAAAATATCTGGAGAACAACAATCCCTTGGACTATCATTGGTGGGGGAAAAACATCCATTAATTAACCTGATACTGATAAGAGGAGTCTGATTCCAGGAATCAATGTAAAGAGCCCTGCAGATTTCAGGCAGCTCTGGGAAAAGGCTCAGGATTTTGTAGAGGTGCTGGTTTTGGTCTTTGGGAGCAGAAAGGGTGAAAAAAGACAGTGACACTTTTGTTAGCATGAGGAAATGGATTGTCTGAACTTTCATTTAATGGAAATTCAGAAGAAAAGTCACAGGATACTGTAATTATATCCTGGGATAAAGCAGCAGCTTTTTATCTGGGGCATGTTGTGGAGCACACCCCTGAACTCCCAAGTTAAACATCTGCTATTACTGGTTTACAACCAGAGATGTGTAGCAAATTAGGTTAAAAGTGCTTGGAGAACAACACTGGCTCACAGCAGCAAGCAAGAAGAGTGGCAGAAATGCAAGGATTTTCCTCAACAAAATTCCTTCCAACTCAGGAATCCACAGGCATGAGAAAAACTGTTTAACTACTGCTACCAAACACAGAGTTTAAACATATGGCCAGATATTACTGTATAAAGAAAAATAATTTGCAGTTATTGCTGTCACACATTCCCATTGGAAAAGCAGAAATAGGCTCACATGGCTATAACAGAATCTCTAGCACTTGGTAAAAATTGTTTCATGGTGAGGAGCTTTGCTTAAGTGGGGAGGACAAAATTAAACCCTTTATTGTTTGGCTTCCTCATCCTTTCATTCCCTGAGGCAAGCCTGAAGTTTGAATCCTGCCTCAGCCTCCCTCTCTTATCCCCCAGGGCCAGTGAGCTCCTGCTGGAGCAGGCAATGTGGACACAAACACATGGCACTGGTGTTCTGGGAACCTCCTCCACCCCAAATGCTTCAAGCAGGCTGCAATTTACTCCTATTGCATGTTTCACTTGAGGCTTCACCCACCCAAAAGCAGAACCCAACACTTCAATGTTAAGACACTCGTGGGGTTTTTCGCTACCCAAGTGTGTTAAGTAGAGGATGCTTCCCTCTGTTTCCTGGCATTCCAAGTATCTCTCACCATTATTCTGTTTCAATTAAAACAACAAATACAATGAAAGCTCTGGGAAATGCTTCTTGTAGCACCAGTCTTACAAACAGCTGCACAGACAGGTCATTGGGAAGAAAGGAGGGACATGAGGGGAGGGTACCTTTTCCAGGCTGTACTTGTGGGAATCTTCCTTCATGATGGGCAGCCCCATCCTCAGAGCTGAGTGTGAAACCAGCCAGGTGATCCAGCAGGTTCTGTATTTTCCTCCAACATTAATAAATTACAAACTTCCTGGGCAGCAGTCTTTTGCTATCCCAGACATTAATTAATTATGCAGATGATCAGCTGAGGGCAGGGACCAGCCCCTCTCATGTGTCTCTGGGGCAAAACTCACCTGAAAGCTGCTGTTTCACAGAGAAAATCCCATCTCTGGCCTCCAGGCAGAGATTTGCTCTTCCACTCTGTGCCACAGCAGTATCTGTGTCATCAGCACTCTCAGACAGTAGGACCAGGATCACAAAGTCATCAACTTGTCCCTGCTGCTTTTAATTAAGCAGAACTCTTCAGCAAACTGCAGGCCAGCAAATGGCCCAGGCACTAATAAGCCCAGTACTCTGGCTTTGATTATTCCTAATACTGAGCTCCAGGGCAGCAGCACCCTCACTCTGTGCTGTTTGCTCTTAATTGCTATTTACTGTGATCAGTGGAATTGGGAGGAACAACTGATCTTAACTAATTAAAATATTATAGTTGGCAATTTACTGCTGAGCAACTTTCCAAAAGCAATGAACATTGTGATTCATTGAATGACAAAAGATTTTGATGGAAAAGACTTTTAAGATCATTAAGTCCAAAATCAGTTAAAGTGGAAATAAGACCAGAGGAGCTTCAGGCCCCCAGATATTTAGCCCACATTGTCCATTCAAAGATCAGCTCTTTCAGGCAGACTAAGAGTCATCAACAACAGCCCAACTTCACCTGTCAACAATTTGCTCTCCTCTAAGAATATAATTCAAATCCCTTCTGCTTGTGGTTAGATCCAAGTCAAAACTCCTTAGGAGTTGTGAAGAACCTTAGTGACCCTGGGCTTAATTAAGTTTTCTAAAGGAAACTTGCAAAATAAGCTACAGGTTTGTTGATTTTTCTTCTCATTTTTGAAGTATTGCCCTGGCAACAGGGAGCTGCTATGACACTTACATTGACAGAAGCCCTTCAAGGATGGTTTCAGAGGTACATGATCTTATTGGTACTATGCAGGAGTACATTTCACCCACTGAAAGTAGTGCCAGACAAGGGAAAAAGCACTCTTGGGCTTGTGTTATTATACTGAATGCTTTGATTTTAAATATTTTTTCAAACTGCCTTCAGTGTGCTGCCCAGTAAAATTCTAGAAAAGCATTTCCTAAATCAGTTTAAGTTAGTAGCACACGTCCTCCAGGCAAAGAAAACCTTTATGGTTTATCTGTACAGTGAGATAGCATTAAAAAAAAGAATTAACTGGGGATTAGTATCAGTGAATGGCTGACAATAAGATAGAAGATTGATCTGATCACAGAAAATGCAAACAAATACCTGGTGGGGGGCGTCAGTGAAAAACAACATTAAAATAAATCATCAGACCTCTGGAGAGAAAGCAGCTGGGAATGGGCTCATGCTGCCTCCTCTCAGTCAGGCTGGCTTCACCTCTGTGTAATCCTGCTGACTTCAGACTTTCACTGCATAGCTGGGATGAGAACCACGTGCCAAATACATGCCACACTCCCTTTGACCCAGCTCAGCAGTTGTGACTCCAGAGTTCCCACATTAGAACATCATTTTCAGTGAAGCACTTGAGATCCACACCATAAAACCCCAGTGCTTTAAGAAAGCTCCTTTACGAGGAAATCAGTGAAAAGGGCTGTTCACATAGCTGATCCTTCACAGCACAGGTGTGAGCAGACACACACAGAGGATGTGAAAGGATGCCCAGAAGCTCCGTGTGAGCCCCAGAACCGTGAGCTGCATCTCACCTGACAAAGTCCATCAGGGTTCCTCACACTGACCCATGAACCAGACATGCCATCATTTCCCCATGATTTCTGGCACCTACAGCCAGTTTCTCTAGACAGCACTGAGTCAAGGGGACAACATTTCAAAAACAAAAGGCTATCACAACCCACTGCTCTTAGTTACACTCATTTCTCTCCTCTATAAAGATATTAATTTCCTGAGCCAAAACTATTTTTCTTGCTTTCCCATTGTCTTTGCTCCCCTTCTCTGCCCAAATTATGATCTCACTCCTCACTTTTGGTAGCTGGCTTGCAGACTGTTAGATTGCAATTAGATGTACGTGCATGGTACCACCTGCTACATGCTTTTTATTTCTTTTTGGCTCTGAAACAGCTGTTGGTTTCCATTTTTGCAAATTTAGAGTAAAAGACAAGAGGGATTTTTTTTTCTCCAGATGCTTTAACTTTCTGCAGCATATCAGGGCATGGAACAAACTCAGAAGAAACTTTAAGATCATAGGCAATCAATGTTTTACATAAGTTTTGTCAGTGAAACAGTAGATATGTAATGAGTTTACTTAGAGTCCCCCAAATGATTCAGGCCCATGACCACATCTGTTTGTCTCCAGGTGTTTTTTTGAACCTTGTTCTGATCTCAACAATATTCACAAAGCAAACTGAGGAACTGGAAATTTTATAAACCAATAAATAGAACAAGAAATTATAAAGCAATCAATGCATCAAAAATCTGCCAAAAGGCAAGATGGTAAGATCTCACTGCTCTGTCTAGAATTTAAAAGTGAGGAAAATAAAGATATACACTGCATCATCTGCATGATTTTTCAACTCACTGACTCTAAGTCAATCCTTGACTTTATCAATAATGGGGCATAACTTTCTCAAAAGGATTGATGTGTGTGAGCTTAATTGTAACATCTTTTGACAAGTCAGCTGTAGAAATGCAGATAAAAATCACAGCTTTCTATACTTGATGGTGTGAAAAGCCCAGTTCTGAGTTATGATAGGGGAGATGAACCTGCTGTTGCAGAATCACAGAATTTCTAGGTTGGAAGAGACCTTCAAGATCATCAAGTCCAACCCATGCTCCAACACCTCAACTAGATCATGGTATCAAGTGCCACATACAGTCTCTTTTTAAACCCATCCAGGGATGGTGACTCCACCACCTCCCTGGGCAAACCATTCCAGTACTTTACCACTCTTTCTGTGAAAAACTCTGTGAAGCACAGAGCTGGCCATGCTCCCTGAAATAATGGCTCCTTTCTCTTGGGGAAACACTCCCCAGTACACAGGTGTGCTTGAGGTGTTGAACAGGGCTCTAATAGCACAGTGGACTTTGCAGACCAGTATTAAAGTCCCCACAAAAACTTCAGAGCTGTTGGCCATTGACGTGATTCCAACCAGTGAGTATAAACAAAATGCATCCTACCTCATGGATTTTGTTTGGGATTATTTTCCCCTCAAACATTCTAGATGAAAAACCCCAGAATTGGTCATTAGCATAACTCCCCTCTTGGAAGGGCTGCATGTCAATATTGGGCAGGAGTATATTATTCCCTCATTGAATTGCTTAGCAGAAACAATGTCTAAGCACACAAGAAACATCTGCAAAATCTGTCCAAGAGCCAAAAAGGGATTTTGAGTTGTGAGACTGGCAGACCCTGTTGCCCTGTGGCCAAGTTTTCTGAAGCAGCATAAATTTCCTTGCAAAACTATAAAGTCATAACTGACTCCTTACACAGTCAAAAATGCATAGAAAATCTAATGTTCTGCTCTCCCTTTTCTTCCCCCACTCCTTGTCCAATGTACTTGCTGTTTCAAACTGTAACCAGTTGATAGCTGTTTTCCCAGCACTCACAGCTGTTGCACACTTCCAGTCTCATGCAACTGGGAAGCATCTTGTGATGGGCTGGACTGTAGCTGTACTAAAATTCTGGAGCTCTCCCTGTAGTGGGACAGGCTGGCTGGCACAGGGGAGAGGTTTGGACACCTCTCAGCTGATGGGGATTTCTGCTGTCCTTCAATAAGACCTAAGCAAAGCAGCCCAATGAAAAGTGTTAGCAGGTGTTTTCAGGAAGGCAAAGCACAAAGTGTGCAGTGACAGAGTAGAAAATGTACTAACACACTCAGTGATGGGAATAAACACTCAGCAGGATCTCTTGAAATGAGATTTTAAATAGCATCTGAACTATGTGACTTGCACTTACAGCTCAGGTGCTTTTACACTTTGCACTGCTGAAGTCTATCTACACAGGCAGTTCCTGAATTCAGCCCCTAGGCTGTTCAGCTCTCACTAAAATATACAGCAAAACATGTACTGATTTCAGGCACACACCATTTCCCCAGCTACATCTGGCCAAACTGCCAGTTCTCTCCAGCCTCTTCCCCAACTTTTAGTCAGGACACACCTCACCCAACCTCCTCCATCTGAGTACTGCAATGTGAACATCAGTACTTAATGAAGAGACACCAAAACATCCCTCACAAGCTACTGTCAATTCCAACCACTGATCAGGGTGTGCAGAAAGCCACCAAATCTTCAGCCCCTAGGCCTTGCCCTCCTTGCTGTCTGAGCAGCACAGCCTTTGAGACTTATGGAGTCAGCTGTAGGCCTGCATGGATGGGGCTCTGGTAACTGGAGATTCCAAAGGACCAGCCCTGTCAAAGAATTTTCTTTACCCCTAAAATGGCAAGTGTTACAGGGTTAGTCCTTTCCTTAAATTCAAGTAAGAAAGCCAGTTATTAACATGGAACATCACAAACCTGAGCTGAAATTGAACT
Source organism: Illadopsis cleaveri (assembly GCA_013399915.1). Classification (NCBI taxonomy): domain Eukaryota; kingdom Metazoa; phylum Chordata; class Aves; order Passeriformes; family Timaliidae; genus Illadopsis; species Illadopsis cleaveri. Next base: position 82,466 of record VXBB01024470.1, on the reverse strand, counting down.
CTGGGGTGAAATTAAAGATTATTTTATTGATCATGACTAAACAATTTATGTTCATCACTTCAGTTTCCTTTAATTCTGGTGCAATACAACAGGATGCTATCTTGAAATTCAGTTTCCCCCACTAACATTAGTCCTCAATGTACTCAGAAGTACCTTCATTTTGTTCAAGCACTTCGTCACTACAGCATTTTCATTTTTCCCTCATTTCCCCTTTTTCACTGGAAGAAGCATTTTTCCCCATCTGGGTTTAGCTTGAAATCTGACTTCTGGCTTTCTCAGATAAGTGAAAAGTGACTCCCAGTGGAGGCCTGATAGATCCTGGGTATGTAGGATGGGGAATGAAGCAATAAACATAGAAGATGGCTGCACTGAGGACACACTACCTATCTTACAAACAGGAAAGCAATAGTGAGCCCAGCCAGCAGCAGGCTGCATCCTGGATTGACCCCTTGTTACATGTCATTGTTAATTTTCTGACACCCCTTGAAACACTCACTTAAGGCCTGTGCATATGCCCCCTGTCTGAGGGTGGCATTATCTCAGTACCTGCTAATCATTTTCCCTGTATCCTGCAGGGCCTCAGCACAAAAGCACTATAGTAATGCAAGACCCTGGTTGCTCTTATTAGCTCACAACAGATTGCAAAAGCTCAGCTTTGGAGACCTTTCAGCTGAGCAAATGGAAATCTGCCTTACCAAAGTGCAAAGCATAAAAGGAAAGGAATGAAAGGGTGAACATCAAGTCCAAGATGATTTTATATTGTAAATCTTAACACAAAAAGACTGTTCCTACTTACAGCTAACAGGCTGTATTACTTGAGGAGACAGTTCTGAAAGAAAGCTGTATCAGCTTTTTTCTGTAGTTACTCACAAAGTGGTAAAGCAAGTACCAACCTCTATTTTCTAGGGAGTTTTCTTGGCCAATCCTATATGAAGCCTCACAGAAAGGAGATATAACCATTGCAAGCATATTCAAGAGATGCTGCCCAAACATGTCCAATTCCCAGGGTGTGAGTACATCCCTTTTTCCTCTCTCCTAGGCAGAAGAGCAGCTGTCTCCTGCTGTGTGTTTGGGGCATGCACATCTCTTATTACCACTGTGACACAGATGATTCCAGACTGTAGCTGCAGCACTGCACAGCCTTCCCCTCCTCCTCCCTGTGTTTGAGTAACAGAAGTGCACAAAACTGCATTAACTTTGCAAGATTGGAAGATAAGAACATCATAACATTTACAAAATGGATTCCAGGTTCCTAAACCTGTACAAGAAGTGCGGTTATAAATCCTTTTCTCAACTGTTACTCCTGGGCTGCAGTCAACAATGATGAAAAAGTTCTCTTTAGGCAGGCAAGAAGCAGAAAAATCTCTCACATTTTTCCTGAGTCATTACTTAAGCCTCTTGTCAAACAAGAGACTTAGGAAAAAGAAAATTATTTTTTCTTTCTACTTCCTTCCTACCCTCAAACATGCATGATACACAAGAAGTTCCAGTCCAGTTTGCTAAGGAAAGCTTGAGATATCTGCAAGGCTTGCATGCCAGCTCCTGAGGGCAAGGGCTGGCACTGACATGGGAGAGCACAGCTAGAGAGCCTGTTCTGTTGCTGCAGGAGAGATACTTCTTCCTCCCTAGGTGGTTAAGAAATATTTAAACCATTCCAATTCCATAAGCATAAAGCAATACTAAGTAAAATTCAACTAGAACTGCTAGAGTAGATTTGTATTAGGATACAATTGAACTAAACACTTAAGGGAGACAAAACATTGCTGTGCAAGCTGTGTTCCTAATTTGTGTGGTATCTCTAATTGGCACTGTTACATATTATTGAAGGAATGCCAAAATCATTCCTAAGGCAGGATGCTTACACTTAGCAGCAGTGTCTAGTACTGCTTGCTGCAGTGTTGCAGCTGCCTAACTGTAAGGTTATCCTGGGAACCTCAGGAGCAGTGAAAGAAAAAAGCCCAGCTCACTGTGTCACAAGGGATACAGCTCCCAGGTCTCTAAAAAACACCTGAAAAAACAGGACAATTCGTCCTGTGATGTAGCTGTTGCTTCAGCACCATGCCTGCCATTTTTAGGATTCCCTAAATGCTTGCACAGAGACAGATCTGATGTCTGGCAGGCCATGGTTCAGATACTACCTCATCTTACAGCCTTAACTCAGCAACACCATAAGTGCCTGTTGGCCACAAAACAGGGCTCTGCCTCATCACTTCATTGGGTACTTTCTCCCTGTCAGCAATACTGCCAGTGCTCACCAGCAAGCTGTGGGAATGCCTAATGTACATCCCTAGATTCCAGCAGGGTTTGTGCCATCAGCTTCAAGAGGTGCAGGATCAACCAGTTAAAAATGAGCTTTTTCACAGATAGGACACAGACTAACAGGACTTGAGCTATTTCAAAATTGCAGCAGGGTTCTACTGGCCTTTTTAGGTGATGGGCTCCTTTAGAAAACTGATCCTTGTCCACTGGACTGTTTTTCCTCCAAGAAAATGGATGCCACTATAGACCTAACCAGTTTTTCATTTTCACTGCTGCCACAGTCCCAACTCTGACTGTGCTGCTGTTGCTGAGACATTCAATCCTGATGCTGGCTGCTGAATCAGGGCCTAGAAAAACAATCTGACACACAGAGCTTTGTTAGAGTGGTAGAAAGAGGCAATGCAAAGAAATCCTGACAAATACAAAAGGGATCTAAAGGTGTCAATAGTTACTGAAGCTCTGTGAAAAATGCTTTTTACAGAGTAGGGGGGTTTGAGTATTGTAACATGCAGATCAATTGACATTTAATTGCATGGATGAGTTATCCCCAGATACTGAGTGCTGTACATTGTGACACTGCAGCATCATTCCTCAAAGTACAATAGTGAGAGGAAAGTCATTTTTGCCCCCAGTGTGGCAGCATTCCTGCTAAATCCATCAGTATTTGTCTCACAGAGACATTATTAAATTAGCTGCACCTAATATGGTGTAAGTAAGCCTCTATTGTATTTATTTACATATTTGGGAGAATCTGCAGTCTAGACTCCTACATGGAAATCCAGTTTAGTGGCCACAAAAGAGATGATACTTCTGGGCAAGGGAAGAATATTCCATCTCAGAAAGCTCAGAAGACAAAAATGATTGGAAGTGTGCCACTGGAGAAAGTTACTCATTGGACTCAGCAACAGTGGGAGACATTATTACAATTTCTTCTGGATAGAATTGTGGAAAAGTAAAAGTAACACTTATTAATGACTGATTATTCATAGACAGATTCTCTATCCCACAGACTTATTCTCTATGCCTCACTTCCTCCACAATTCAGAACAGGCTGCTTCTAGGTCCCTTCACAAAAGCTCACAGCCCAAGAGCATTCTCTGTAACTCTTGTATCTTGGCACCTGGAGCACTCTCCTGCATTTCTCCATCTTGCCACTTCTGTGCACACACATAAGAGCCCACAACCTGCTGCTCTGCTGGAACAGATGAGTTTCTCCTCAGTTGTTGTGCAAATCTTTCACACTTCATTCCACCTGGGTCTAAGTATTTCATCTGTCTGTAAATATCCATGGGTGTCTGCCACTATTCATCAATAGTTTTCCCTGACAGTTGTTTTTAAAGCAGTATCTGATTAGTGAAGTGGCTAATGAGTAGTTGAATGCATTCTGTTTAGAAGGCACAGTGAATGCAAGCCAACCACCAGAGCTGGCTCAAGGCTTCTTATCAGCATAAGCAAACTACACTGTGCTGCCCTGAGGATGAAGTACACATATTACATGCAGGGCTGGCATTTTCTGCCACAGAGAAGTGAACAGGATCCAGCAAAGGCTCACATGACCCATTTTTCCTGAAGTAGCTGCTGTTTGATACATTCTCATCTCCTTTTCCTGCAGTAGCAGGTGCCAGGCTGGTTTTCAGGGCTCTGCCAGAGCCCATTCTGCCATCCCTATTGCTGCCTCCTTTGCCTGTGCCTGGATCTGGCCCTGCCAAGCACCAAGAGATTAGCCTCATTCAAAAGTAAAGAAAAATCCCCAAATCAACTGTCTATGAGTTCTACCTACGCAATACTTTCACCCCACTAGAAATTATTTAACTATCAGTAACATTGCCTGCAAAGTTGAAACAAAATACTGTGCAGTATGCATCAGTTCCCACCTTGTCTTGAGTTTAACTCTTACTGAAATCTGCTGGATTATGTTAAAAAAAACCAAAAAACAATCACCTCTGCCCAAATTGCCAAGGTCACTAGTAATTGCTTCTCTTTGGTAAATGAGGTAGGCATGTACATGCACACACATGTTCACAGGCACCTACTGCATTCAAAAGGCAAAGAATTTGTTTGGTGCTTTATTTGAATGATCAAATTTTTGCAAGGGCACTTGAAAAAAAACCCCAAACTCTAAAGCCAGCTATGCCCAATGCAGGGTGCAGAATGGCATGCAAAGCCTGAGAATGACACACCAAGTTCCCATTAGGATACACACCCCAGTGAAGTCTCAGCTCACGCTTCATAATTAAGAAAGATGTACTACACTTCAGAAATCCCTCAACACACTTCATGAGCACAAGGCTACAGTGATATAAGAGAACTAGTACTGCTCCCTTGCTTTGGGATACATTTTTTTCTTAGCAATTGACCACAAAATGTGTAATAGTGCATGTTCATATGCAATGCATTCCAGCAAGTAAAGCATCAGGGATTTTTCCACACAAAAGCTGCAGATCTCTCATTCCCCCTTCCTGCAAGATAAGGAGGAGCATACAGCACAATGCAGACTAACCCATTCTGGAAGGAATTCAGTCTGCACTGAAACTGTGAATTTTGCTCCTGAGGTCATAACTACAATCCAAAAACAGCAAATAATTTTGTAGAATTCATTACATCTGTGGGAAGAAATCCATGGGTCCATTTTTCAGAGCTGGGTCAAGCTGTCTCAGGTCAAACCTTGCAAAGCATTCAGCTGTGGGAAGGAAGGGGTGGCTTGGCAGAAATAGTAAAGCTGGTCAGGGAGTAAGGGAAAACTGCCAAATACACAAGCCCTGATTACAATTAGTAGATTTAAAGACTCTTCTGTTATGAGATCTCTGAAATGAAAAAGAAAAGGTTGGGGAATGTTCAGCCCTGTTCTAGTGGTCTAGCTGGGTACATTAGCTGCTCCAGGGCACCGCAGTTCATTTGCATGACAAGCAGCAGAAAAGCAATGGCCACGGCCCCTCTCAGGGAAGGCCTGATGGCAGCACAGGGCTGGCATTGTGGCTTCCTAGGGAAATACAAGGGACCTGTGCTTGAAGCAGACTGTGGGAGAAGGAGCAGTGCCAGCCATCCTTGACTTCCCACCACCCAGCAGGAGACAGGACAACTGAACATAAACGTGGCCAACCCTGAAAGCTAAAATGTTCCCCAAAACCAGAAAGTCCAAAGCTCCACAGCTGAGCAGAAAATCCAGAGTCATGGCTGTTGCATTTATGTTCCCCTAGACCTCAGGCATGCCAGAAGTAGTACAGTTCTCATTAATAACTGCTGTTATAATTTTTAAAAGGCTGTTCAATCATTATTGACTTAATACATCAACAAAAGACCATAACAATCAAGAGATTTATCTCTGAAGTCATAGAAAAGACAGCTTACTTTCATAACAGTCTAAGGATACATAGAACACAAAAAGGATGCACTGATCTATTTTTATAGAAACATAAATTACATGGAATATTATATTAATTATGTGCTGTCCATGATTTCATACAAAGATTATGAATTTTTCATTTTACTGAGGGAAAATTTAATTTGCTATTCCCATGGCTAAAAAGCTGATTATATATGAATTTGACAATCATAATCAGAAATGATTAATTACTTGGTTGAGACTGTTGTTCTTATAAACCTGGTTTCATATGCATGAACAAAATGATTAGAGCAGGAAGCAGAAATAACACAGCACTAGCACAAACAAGAATGCCACAAGATCTAGACATCATTTCAGTTAAACACAGGCCATCCTGATGTGCACAAAGAACACACACACAGGTAGAAGCTGCTTGCTCAGCACTGCCAGACAAGGACTCCGCTTGCACACTTACCCTTTAGACACATCATGCAGAATTATGAATTATGTATAATTACAGTCTCCCACTTCATGGCAGAAGTGGCTCTTTTCTTCCCACACAGACCTTGTAAAAGCTGATCTACTTCATCAGGTTTTTATAATGTGGCATTCTTCACCCATTTAGAGAGCATTGGATAAACTGACCTAAGACTTTCTTGTAGAAGACAGATTCTTAAAAATCTACTGCCCTCTTTATGGTAATTCCTTTTATCCTCCAAGTTACTGACTGTCTAGTTCTATGCAACTACTTTGTTTATGGAGCAAAATCCTACCCACATATTGCAACCCCTTTCAGAGCTCAGGACTATTCAAAGGATTGCCACCAGCTATGAGAAAGTTGCCTTATCTTCCCCCCACACTTTTTTTTCCCCTCAGATTTTAGTATTTGTCAGCAATACAGTAAAATACCATTGAGCAAAAGCACTGGCCTATTTCTACCATATGAAGCTTATGCTTTTATGTACATATACTGCTTAACAAAAAGGAAAAAAAGATTTTTCTTACTACTGTTCGAGCAGGTTTGAGGATTTAACTTACTAAAAAAAAAACAAAAAAAACCAAAAAGACACCCAACAGGAATACAAATATTTAGAAAGACACCCAACCAGAATATCAGGTGTGTGAAAAGTTAATTTGAACTAAGGCCAGTAAGTGCTTTAGCAGACGCCCTTGGCAGAGTTTCCCTCTTGCTGTGGAAAAGGCCAGAATGACAAGCCTGTGCAGTACAAATGAGCCCACCTGCCCCTGCTCACAGCTCAGTGCTCACCTTACACCTGACTGCAGCACCCACTCCAGTTAAGCATCAAGGCACAAGGACAAGGGAAAGCACCACAGCAGTCAGGAAGAAACAACTGAGGAATCAACGTAAGCAGCTTCCTGACAGCACAGATGACAAATGTCTTCCTGTACTTTGGCCTACCACGTGCCTTATCTTAGAAGTAACCATCCCAAAACACAGCTCCATTTTCCTGTGATTTCATTCCTTGGCTCTCCAGAGGAGATCAATGATCACAGCAGTGCTGGCTGCCTGCAGAAGTCTGGGGCCATGCCATGGAAATCCCAGTGTGGCCATAAAGAGAACACAGCAACTAAATGGGAAGCGGAGGAAGGAACAAAGCTTATGTAGTACTTCAGCTCCTCAAAGCCCAAGTGTTACCAATAAGTAAAACTTCACAAAAGAAAAACGAGGGCTCAGGCCTATTATTTCAGCTAAGTAGAAAAGGACTGTGGTAAAGAGACTCAGCTGAATTAGGGGTAGAAAAACAAGTCATATAACCATTGAACGTTCACACCGTGGTATATGGTGGTTGGTTGAATTATGTTTGTTCTGCTTTAAAACTATGTAACAGATAATGGGTAACTGCTCAAAAAGGCCTGCTTTGTGCAATAAAGCAGCTCTCCTTTGCACCTGCCTGGGGACTCTGTGTCACTACAGACCCTCACCCACACCCAAGTCGTGCTAAAGTAGCACTAAAGTAGCACCTGGCCCCAAAGCAGATACTTCAGGATGGCTTTGCTTGAGTGAAAAGTTTGCAAATGAAAATTGATTTGGAAGAGTTACACTGCTGGCACACATGGAGTTTTACCCAATGGGTGCAGATGTTCTTGTTTTATTAAACCCACACATTACAGGAGACTTGCAATAAGGAATAGTTCAAATGATGCCAATTTTTCTTTGGCAAAACTCCAGCAGGAAATAATCCTGTGTCAACTATAGCCCTGTCCTCTGGTACCACACAGACTCAGACAATGCACATGTTGGATTCCTTTAAATATGTCCAAGTCTGTGTTTCATTGTTTTTAAAGACTATTTTGTTAAAAATCATAGATAGTCATTCTGAACAATAGAACAACTTGATAAAAGTGAGGCACAGCTCTTACCAACCATTGAAGATTAGAGAAGGAAAAGGAAACAGTTATGTCTTCAAACAAATAATTTAGATAACATGAAGTATTAGGTAAGGTCCTAACAACATGTCTCATTTTAAAAGTAAAGATTGTTGTCTAACACTGAATCACCCTAGTTAAAGAAATACAATAAAAATGATTCTTTATTCCAGAAACAGAGTTAACATACTGTAACATCTGGTGATCCAGGGAAACAGCAATGCATTTCCTAAAATACCTGGCATTGCTCCAGTGCTTTATCAGCATCCTGAAAATACAGGCAATTGAAAAAATACCCATTGCTGCATTGTACGAATTTCAGACAAAGCAAAAAGTTCAGCATAATTCCATACAAGTCACATCCAATTTGGATGACACCATGTAATAGTCAAGCAGTTTAGAAGGCTGAATTCTATTTTCAAAACAACAATATTTTCACGTGTAATTTGTACAGCAAACTTCATGTTCTGGTTATGGACAAGAAAACAATAGAGGGTCACACTTCTAAAAATCAACACTAATTTAGTGGGTGTTTTTGAAAACAAACGTGGCAAAGCATGTATACTGCTACTCAGGGATACCTGGAACCCTGTATTAAAGACTGTGTTACTTACTGTCCATATTGAGAATTATCACTTAGATGGATGTGGGTTTGTGGACAACAGTCCTCATGTGCATTTTCTGATCCATCATGCAGCACTCTAGAAAACCTGAAGTGTTCATCAGACCAGAATGTAGCTCAGCTGCAAACAGAGGTGTTAATATGTTTATCAGAAGCCACAGAGAACTTGGGTTGCCTTCTGAGGGACAACACTACAGAAACACTGCTGTTAGGGAGTCAGAACTTTTCTGATGATACAAATCATCAGAAAATCTGGCTGCCCTTGAGCAGCCAGACACATTGACTATAGGATCAATTTGTGACCTTGCCACTGTGGGTGCTGTGTCAGATACAACTGTGAGGGGTGCTACTTAGGGATGTTCTTAATCTCCTGACCTCCCACACTACCAAACCTGTGTCCCATTAACTTTACTAGGACTGACATTTTCTGTGGTAACTACATTAAAATCTGATCCTTCATTCTTTCTAGCTGTTCCCTTGAAGTTTGGGTACCAAAATATCTTCTCTGTTTTCTGCAGTCTTGGTCTTGAGTGTTCCTATACCAATAACGTCAACTTTGTAAATTTATTTTCTCATTTAGAAATAGCTGATTGATTTTTTAGCAGATACAACTCCCATAAAAGAGAAATATAATTTCTTTTCCATATTGTATTTTGTAGCAACGAAGCTAAAAAATGAATTTTATAAGATCAGCTGATCCTGCTTTGACAGACAATGCATTGTCCTTTCATCATAACTACAATTAGTAGAGCTAGGAAAAATTGTTAGATCATGACAAGACTGTTACACTGCTGTGCATTCCCTAGAATACTGTAATCCTCTACCATAAGGTGAAAGTGACATGATCCCTTCAGTCCTTCAACACCTTTTTTTAAGGACTGACATTATAAAAAAAATTTCTTTTTCTAATAAAATAACTTCTGAAAGTTACTGTGCAAATCTGAAGAGTAAGATTCAGCAATGCTGTAATGCCTCACTTCCTTACAGAACTGGATCTTTAGCAGGACTCGTGAAAAGTTCACAGGAAGGTCCAATTATTACAAGAATAAAGAAGCCCATGCAAATTAAGAACATGGTTGTTGTAGCACAGTAGTGCTGTGGTTTTTGTATGGTCCAATGGTATGGAATAAAGTGGATGCTGCCAAAAAGGAAGACAGTATTCACACCAGCCAAGCAGCAAAATTGTCACCCACAAATTCACTTCCCTCACACACAGGCAAGACCTTCACTGAGTGTGTTGGACACAAGATGTGGCACATGCTCTTTTACACCCACTGGGGGATACCTGGCAGCTACCAGTGGGGATGAAAATCAGCACCATCCTCCCTCCCCCATACCCTGGCCACCTGTAGCACTGGGAGGTGTTGCTGCCACTGCCCTTCAGCTCAGGAAGGTCTTGGGATGCTGCTCAAGGAGGGAAGGGAGGAGATGGTTATGACTCTGATGGAGTCAGAGGACAGCAATAAGCCCCAAGGGAGCAGAGATAATTTAGTCTTCATAAAGCCCATGAACTGCTCACGATACCAGGCACCCTGGTAGGAAGAAGACACCAAATCAGCAGAAGTAAGCACTGCAGTTTAAAATACTTGTGAGTACTGAGGAAGAGGCTAAAGAATCCAGAATGATGGGAATAATCTGAAGATATGCTGCAGTGTCAATAAACTCAGCTAGTAAAGAGGGGCTCAAAGAGAAAATTAAAAGCCTAAGTACAAATGCCAATTAGAAATTAATCAGCTCAGTATCAGAATAGCAGAAATCACCTAGAGAGCTAATTGGATTCACAAATTAAAGCTAAAAAGACACTGGAGAGGGCTGCACTAGATTTTGAAAAGCATAAAGTTATAAGGATCCAGAGGAGAGTACAAAACCCCCAAAGAAATTAGTAATCTTTCTGTGAAGACCTAAATAGGTGTCAAGCAGTGCAATGAAAAAAATTCAAAATATGAAGTTACAACTTCAATAATATAAAGTCTAGATTACAACCCACTTATTTATAGTAACTAAAGAGAGCAGAACAAAAAGAACTCATCTCAATTAGCACCACAAACCTGGACTGGGTCCCCATAGAAACTTCCTAGTAAGCCTGGTGGAATACCAGAATCAGCTACACCAAGATACTGCAATACTCCCCTAGTCCAAGGACTTTAACATAGGAAAAACAAAAAAACCCACAAAAACCACTCCCAATAACAATAACAACAAAACAAACAAAAAAAACACCCAAACCCAAAAAAACCCTCAAAACCAAACAAACACAAAATCAGAAGCCACACCACAGTATACAAAAAAAAGTAACAGAAGCAGGTATTAGGGTAGCAGACAAGCTCAACAACAAACCCAAATCTCTAGAGGAATTTGTATCAATAAAGCAGAGCCAAAAAAAGCCAAACCCAAGACTGATCTTATATTGAGCTCCTGGGCCACGTGGGCAGGGGTGTGGGTGGAGGCCCCAGGTGTGGTTGGTCAGGGCCACTAAGGGTTGTGAGAGCACTCAGAACCTTTCCCATCTGCAATGCTGAAGTGATACTGGCAGTGCTGAGCTTTGTTTACTATTACTTACCAAGGATAAGTTTGACTCATTATAAAAGTCACTTTTATAAATGTCTTCAAGATACCTTTCTAAGCTATCCAATGTAATTATCAAAATAGTCTTGTCACACACAAAGAATCTAGTTTACATGCTTGGGTATGATTTAGGCTGCATTTTAATGGACTTGTTCTGAGACAGTGATTTAAAATGTGTTTGAAATGATAGATGGGAAAATTGTTTATAATGTACTTCATTGAAGGTCCCTGCACACAGACTGGTTCACCAAAACAACAGTAAATATGCCAGTGCTGCTATCATGCACAGGATAATTTGAGGCCCAGAATGCTAAAGGAGTTGCCTCAAAACGATTAACAGAGGGCTGTGAACAAGTATGACAAGTATGACAGCATTTAGGGATAGTTTATGAGGGTGCTTCATGACTGTTTTGGGAGATCATTTAATATCTGTCTCCTGACCTGTGGGACAGGCAAACCACTAGAGAACATCCCTGATGTTCACACACCAGACCCACTTCACTTTGAAGAAGGACATCAGATTGTTGTGATGCTTTCTCTGATAAAACACACCCTTAAAGTTCTGGGGTTTGGTAATGGCAAGATGGAAAGATAAAAGTGTTAAGAATAGCTGGGATGGCAGGAAAAGACAGCCTTAGAAGTGAAGTCAGGTGTCCAATAGAATGCCTTAACTTCCAAATGTTCTCTGAATGCAAATAAAGCCTAGAATTATTACTGAAATAACAAAAGCTGAATCCTCACATGACAGATTGACAGAATACCTCATTTATTATTGCATTAGCTTTATCAAGGATTCTTATAGTAGAATGCAGATTTGAGCTCAGACCTCCTTGTATCTGATACGATGCAAACACAGGGGAAAAAAAAAAAATCTGGTTTGCCCCAAAGCAAGTCACTAGCTGGGCACAAAGGGAGACAGTAAATGTGTCCAGACACACAGAGGTATTGGGAGGAGCAAGACACAGAAATGGCACAGGGGAGCCTGGTGTTGACACTGCACTCCACATTGTAGTGAAATTTTGTTCCTTGGGATTGGGGGGTACTTTTACTGACATTTTGCTGAAATCTCTTTGCAGAGATTTCAAAGGAGCTATTTGGAGGTCAATGCAGCACAGAGATTTGAACAGCCTTCCTGTGAGCTGAGAGGAAACAGAAGAACACAGAAATGACAAGGGCAACAGAGACTGGAATTGTGGCCTTGCATGTTACTATATGAGAGAATCCATAGGTTAGGAAAAGGTTTAAAAGTGAAGGCAGAAAAAGATAATGCAATCAAGTATAGTCATGGAGTACAGGAAGTTTATCTTGAAGCAGTACTGCAGCCAGGAAATAGGATAACACTGCATGAAGAGAAGAATGAAATGTATCATTATGTATTTTTTTAGAGGGAAGTTTAAGTTTTATGCCACACAGGGAAATCCACATTGCTGGAAGCTTAGCATCATGCTAGAAAAAGGCCAGGAAAAAACCCAAACTAAACAAAAAAGCCAACAAACCAAAACAAACCAAACTGTTCTTCATGTAAATGTTATGGCTCTTCACAGGTAATATGTGCAAAAGTACCTCTGAACTACAAAAAAATAGTTTTGTTTTCACTTCTTTTAATAACAGATTGGATAGTATATCTTTAGTAACAGATGACAACAATAACCCATTTGTAAAACTCATATATTGTCAAGTATCGGCAAGTTACAGGGCAAATCCTGCATAGCCTCTATTTTAGTTAACAGAGCTGACACTTCTTGTTTGATAAATCTGGCACAAATCAGGCTAACTCTCAGGGATGTTAAAATTGTGATGCTTTTAATTCTGTAGGGTGAGTGTATAAAATAATCTGGTTGGGTTTTATATCCACAGACAGCCTCAAACATGCCCACCAGGTGTATTGATACAAGCTGTGTAACTGTGTTGGACTGTGTCACCATGCATTGTGGGTTTAGTTCTTAAGGTTAATTTGTTGGAGCAAGATTACTCTAAAAGGAAAAACCAGTTGTATACTGATACAGCTCTTTAAAGCTGGTTACAAGTAAAAATATTTATTAATGACTGTACTTCAGCTAAATCGGGTGGAATTATTGTAACTGCATGATTTTCAACTGTTGCAGTTTTACAGAGGCCCCAGTACACATGGCACTAATTCATGTAAGGGACCTAAGTAGAAGCAGGTATTTATTTTCTCATGTTTGTACCAATATATTGGTGGGAAAAGCATTTACACAACTCTAACAATGTTAGAACTGTTCAAATGATACAAGCTGTGTAAGGGAAGCCCTGAGTCTCCTTTGCTGCTCCATTTCAGTTCATTTGTTGCTGGTGTTGTACCCTGGCCTGTGCCAGGAATGGTTGGCAGGACAAGTAGTGTGATTCTTCCCCTGTGCTGAGCACTGGTGGGGCCACACATCGAGATGTGTCCGGGTCTGGGCCCCTCAATTCAGAGAGGACACTGAGGAATGGGTCAAGAGAAGGGTAACACTGCTGGGGAAAGGTCTGGAGCACAGGTGCTGTGAGGAACAGATGAGGGAGGTGGCTCAGTTGTGACTTTATCACTCTACCCAATTCCCTGAAAGGAGACTGTAGCCAGATGGGAGTCGGGTTCCTTCCCCAGGCAATCAGTAACGNGGAAAGGTCTGGAGCACAGATGCTGTGAGGAACAGATGAGGGAGGAGGCTCAGTTGTGACTTTATCACTCTACCCAATTCCCTGAAAGCAGACTGTAGCCAGATGGGGGTCGGGTTCTTTCCCCAGGCAATCAGTAATAGGACAAGAGGACATAGTCTTAAACTATGCCAGGGGAGGTTTTGGTTGGACATTAGGAGGAATCTCTCCACAGAGACGGTGATTAAAGATGGGATTGCCCAGGAAGATGGTGGAGTCACCATCTCTCGAGACGTTCAAGAAATGTCTGGCACCAATCAGTGCCATGGCCTGTTTGACAAGGTGGTGTTCGGTCGTAAGCTGGAACTCGATTACCTCAGTGGTCTTTTCCAACCTAATGGATTCCGCGACTTGTGAGGGCTTAGCAGGACACGCTCCGCGGGCGGTCGGGGTCTGTCCGCACGCCCGCTGACCGTACCCGCCCGTTCGCCGCTCTGGCCCCGTCCCTGCCGCGGCTCTGAGGGCTCCGCTGGGCGGGGGGCGCGCGGCCCCGCGCCTCGTGCCCCCTCAGGGCCCCGCTGGTGGTGGTGGTGCCCCGCGGGGTCTTTTCCCCTCCCCGTGGGGCTGCTCCGGCTTTCCTCCTCGTCCTTCCCCCGAGGAGCTGCGGTGCCGGGTGGGCAGAGCGAGAACGACGCTACCTCACCGCCTGGGTGAGGGCTGCGGCCGGCGGAGGTGCCTCTCCCTCAGGCCCAGGTAGGGGGGCTCTGAGCCCTCAGCTGAGGCAGGCTCTGCGCCCCTCGGTCTCCGGGCGCGGGGCGGGAGCTGCGGGTCCCTCAGAGCGGGCCGAGCCGGGCGGAGGGCGGTGGAGCGGCCCGGAGTGATGACGCGCTTCCTGCCCTCCCCGGCGGGGGTCTGCGCCTGGAGTCCGCTGCGGCGGCAGCTGCGGGCGGCGGCGGAGCCGGCGGGAGCGGGCAGGAGGCGAGCGGGGAGAAGGAANACCTATCGTTCGTCAGGAGCCAGGCCGGGATGAGAGGGAAGCAGCGCTGTTTTGGGGTTTCCCTGGGCCATACAGGGCTGGAATAGGAGGCAAGTGCTGGGGCGGACGGCCCCTCGCATCATGCATGGGGCAGCGTGGCGTGGCCGGGTCGGAGGTGGGTTTGCCCGGGGAACGGAGCTGTTCGCTGTTGGGCGCTGTTGGCGACCGTGATGTAGGAAAAACCTTTTCGCAATACGTGGTGAAGCGACGACCTCCCAAGGACGATCCTGCCGCGTCTGCATACGCGTGAATCTGTATCTATCTATCCGTGTCTCTGTCCGCATCTCCCCACGAGACCGGTGGGACGGCTCGGGGTGGCAGCGCGGTCCCGTCGGGCCACCCCGGCGGGGAGGGAAGGACGCGGCCGCCCCTGCGCAGCGCAGACCGGGATGGGTGGGCGGCTGATCCGCAGCCTCGCTGTGCTCCAGGCCGGCCTGGGGCGTGCGGGGATCCAGCGGCTCCGGGATACCTGCCCCGGTGAGGCGTCGTGTCCAGGGCTAAGCAAAGCGCAGAACCTCCCTTAGTGCGAGGTGGCGTTGGGTGCTTGCAGCGGGGCTGCCCGCCTCCCGGGCTGGGGACCGCCTGTGTGTCCTGATAGCTCTGTTTGTCCCATGCCCTCCTAGCAGGTATCTGTCTCTGCGTGCAGGCTTGCCCTTTGGAGAGCCCCGGTGCGGTGTCACTGCGTGGGAACACCTTACTGAGAACTAACTGGGGCCTCTGCTGGCTTTATGTTCACCTTCTATAGCGCTTTTGTTCTACTGACCAGCCATTTCAGGATTTTTAGGCTTTACTTTTTGTGTGTTAAAATGCTGCTATGACGTCTAGTTAGAAAGATTGTGGGGATGTTCATTGATTGAAAAAAAACCTGTTGTCAAATGAAACAATTGCCTCCAAGTATTTTTAAAGTTTATTTTGTAGACTTGTATTTTGGAGCGAAGTTTGAGCCGTATTAAATTTCAAGGCAGTTCTGGGTTTGGAGGTATGTTACTTAGAAGCGTTGAGGAGTTCTGCATTCTCAAAAGAGCCCAATGGCTACTGAACAATGTCCTTATGATTTAAAAACAAAGAAGCAACACATTTCTGAGATTGCTCTTGCTGATGGAAAACATGATTTATTTGTATGTTTATGGCAGTGTGTTTTAAGTAGGAATGCAAACTGTCAGTGTTGGTTAAAAATACCTTACAAATTGTAGTATGTGAAAAGCTTTCATATCTATATGGTGTAATGGTCAGCCACACTTCCACCAGAACAGCTGTTAGACGAGTTAACTGTGAGTTAAGTTGGCTGAACTACCATTCCTGCTTTAGTTTTCATAATGGGACATTTTCAGGGGAGATTCAAGGTTACCACACAGCTGAGGAGGGAGGGGGAGTGTCTCTTGCCTCTTGGAAGTGCATTTCGTTTGAGTTTCCTAATGCCTCATTTAACTCATTGGCCAATGCACAGCTGAAGGGTTAAGTGGAATTCCAGCTTATCTATTCATGACAAAATTGTTGAGCTTATGTAAAATAAGAATACTTCTTATTTCTGGTTGCCAATCTAAGTGGGTTAACTATGGCAAACTTGGATAATATTCAAGATCTGAATCTCAATATAAAGTTAGATAAAGTCTACAGCCATTTCATATGGGATACCCATTCATTTTACCATTCAGATTACAAGAGTTTATCCTGAATAATTGTCCTCTGTGTTTTTGGAGTAACATCTGTTGCATGATATCATGTAATGGAATGTAGTACAGCCTAATTTAAGTTGATTTGAAACATTGCCATTGCACTGTAGTAGTGCCTGAGAGGGGGAGAGGTTTTGTGGTGTGTGTGATGGATAGATTGGTTACAAGTAGACAATATTGAGAAAGATGAACTTGCATTTGAACTGCAAAGGATTAAGTAATTTTACTCTGAGCTTGATTTGTTTCACAGTTTTACTTAGACTTCTTTCATCATTTGCCAGCTAATGCAATGAATGAATTCTACTTATATTAGGAAATCCATCTACAATTATAAATATAACTATCAGCATGAAACAACACTACAGTAGAATCAAGTCTTATTTTGGAGTGGGAGGAGTGGGCTTGAAAGAACTATCTAGCTGTGGCACAGCTTGAACTGCATGATGACTTAGAAGTTTTGCTGTGAAAACTTTCTTTTATTTGGTATTGTTTCTACAAAGATTTGACTCCACATAGCAATGATATTCTGAGGCATTAATATTTGGATTGTCAGTCTATATGCTTGCCTATACAATATGTATCTATTGAGCCTGTGCAAATGCAGTCTAGATGGCTTGCAAAAAGGGCAGTGCCTAATTAGTCACCACATCTAGACAGCAGTTCAAACATCTCACCTCCATTCCTTTTTGTGGCATTCTAGTGTCAGATAACTGTTGGGATACCAGTATTGCATGTTCATGAAATATGAGCAATACCATTTGTTGAAATATCCCTCCAATCCATAATTTTGGCCTTATAGTACTGAAAACACCATTTGAGTTGATTCTCAGCTGCCAGTCCTATCTGACCTTTGGAGATTTTGGTAAGCTGCCAAATGTGTAGACATCTTGATATTATTTATTTTAATATGCAGAGTTTCTTGCTAAGCAGTGTTTTCCAGATGCTGCCTTTGCATTAGGCCCTGATTAGGTAAGAAGTGTGAATATCTTTACAGACCACTGTACCAGCATTTAGAAATCCTTTTCTCCTCCCTGCTGTTGAGTCTTTAAAATTTTTGGCAAGTCTGCCTATGCATGTTTCTACAGACAATAGAATGCTGATGCAAATTGAGAACAGCAAGCAAAATGTTGGGTGTTGTTGCAAATGGGGGGAGGCTGTCTTAATAAAGCAATGTTATGTTTCTTGTGTTTACTTTTGGAGTTCAGTGTTTTAGTTGGGACAAATGGAGGTGGAAACTTCAGTTTCAGGTAGTCTTGAAAGGGAATGCAGATTTTTGCTTCCAGGGTTCTGCTTTTGACCACATATGGTTATAAAAATACACAGTAAATTGAACTGCAAAAGTTTTGGGGCAAAGGAGATGCAAATGATAAAGCAGAGGGTTTTTTCAGAGTAGTTTATCTTACAACCTCCAGGGAAGCAAAATAATCTAGGGCTTTGCAACTCTGTGGATGAGATTATGATTATGGACATCATGCTGTGTCTTAAGCTCTTTTATACTTTATTTTTATTGTTGTGATTAAACAGTCTATTCCTTTTACACAAAGAATGCCTTGAAGGTAGCCTGAGCTCCTTAGATGATCCACAGCATGTGGTGCAATCCTGGGTCTGATCAGTGTTTAGAGAATTGTGCCTTTTGTCTCAGGGGGCAGGGAAGTTCCACCTTTGGAGTGGGGCTGGTGTGCTTGAGGATGAGAAGGTGGTGAGGAACCCTGTGCTTAGTTTTAACACCAGACTTTTAACTGTGTACAATGCATTTTGTAGCTTTCTGTCCCTGCTAATGCTGCTGAAAATCCATTTCACAGTAGTCAGAGAACCATTTCCCTGGGTGTGCTATGTGCACACATGCTTATCTTGGAATTGAGTTTGAATTAGCCTGCATACTTGAAGCAATTGTGATAACATTTTGATATTTTCCACTTCCAGTTGCAAGCTGGAATTTCATCCCCAGAGATCCACCCCCTCAATTCTCAAAGCTCCAGCACCTTTTTACTCAAGCATCTTCATAAAGCTAGAAAATGCACTGACTGACTTCACAAGGTGAGGGTGACTATACAACAGTAAGTGTTGTCTTAAAATATCTTTACAGTATTACAGTGCTGACTTACTTGTAGTCCCTTTACTTGGCAGCCACCGGTGGATTTCCTGCCAAGATGGGCCAGGCTGGCACTTGAAACTGCCTTCCTTTCATTCTCAGTAGGTAGCTCATCTTTCTGTGTTTGGGCAGCAGAAAGAAAGTATGGGCTGAAGTGAATTGTAAGTGAACCTTGTGCCTTTCTCTATGGCAACTTTTGTAAGGCTGAGATTTCTTATTTTCATGAAAAAGTGACATATAACCCAGGAACAAGCAGGAGACTCAGTCTTCTAAATCACAGCAAATAACCACTGAGGTGATAAAGAATCAGTGGCACTACATGGGCTGGTTACTTTCTCGAGTTGAATAACAATTTACATTTGCCAGCTGTGGTAGATTTGTTGCTCTGATATATTGAAGAGTTTAGTGTTTTGCTGAAGTATTTGTTGTAGTGGTGTGAGAACCTCTTAAACAATGGCATTGTCTTCCATTTAATAAGGTCTTCATTGTGTAAACCTTTTCTTATTACATATTGTTTGTTTTCATATAATCTCTCTTTGCCTTCCTTGAGAGTTGATATCTGTGATGTGGTGAGTAACCCTTTGTCTCAGGGATCTCAAGTCCAGCCTGTCCTGTGGTTTGGTTTCAGTCATCTTCTGTCCTAGCGGGAAAGTTCTGATTTTTCTGGAATGTGAGAATTAAACTTTGTGTATAGTTGACATAAATATAAGCATAAAACAGTTCCAAAAATTGCTGGCATGAATTTGTACAGCTGAAAACATTAATTAGGCTTAAAGTAATTTACAGTGAGTACCTTTTGCCTTTGTTCAGTTTACATGTGCCAAGTGCTGTGTAGCAGGAAATGGCAAAGTGGCACTTGGCAGACGAACAGCAGCAGGAGAGACAGATTATCAATGTCTGACAGAAGTGATGGTACCTGTTTAAGAAGAGACCTATAGAAGGATGATGTCAGGAATGTGGTGGTGGTGTAGGACTGATGGGCATAATCCCTAGACACAATAAATATTTTTAGATACCATGACAGAATCAAAATTTAGCAATGGATATCTGAATAAATGAAATCAGGAAGCCCAGCTTGAATATTTCAGTTCACTGTAGCTTGCAATTCATGTTATTCTTTATCATTTGTGACTGAAGGGTTTTCTTAGATGATTTTTTGTTGTGGTATAGGGACACATCTGTTGACAAGGGCGTGTCTGAACTCCCTGGGGAAAGTTGAGTGGGAATCATTGCTGCACAGCCAGCACACAGGGTCAAGCAAAAGGAACCAGTGGTGTCTCCTGGGTCAGGGTATCACGAAAGGCACTGGTACAGGGAGGAAGAGATAAATGTCCAGCTTCAGCTGAAAAAAGCAAAGGCTGTGGGAAATGAGATCACTCTCTTGTGATGTTTAAAGTACTCTTTGGAAGTGTTATATGCAACAACTGAAGATGTACAGACCCCAGGCAAGAACCCAAGATGTTCTAGTATGCACCAACTCTGAGGAACAGTTGGGTTTTTTAATTAAAAAAAAAATCAGTGACTGTGCTTGCAGATGTGAGGAAGGTCCAGATAAGCCTGGTTGGTTGCTGGGTTGTCTGTTCAGCTGCACTGTGATACTAATGAGACTTAAAAACAGCTGCTTAGTGTAGGTGTGTGTACATAAGACTAAACCTGTGAAGAAAGGGTAGTTAACTTTGCCTGTGAGCTTGGGCTAGAGCAGACTACAGATTAAGTACAGAACAAATCTAGACTTTGAAGAGGGGTTGCAGGGGATCTAATGAGTTTTGTCTGAGGCCTTTGTATGTAGTGGACCTGGATATGTAAGGGGTCAGTTCAAGTGGATCACAGGTGGTGTTTGAGTGAGTGAAAATCTGTTCTCTCTGTCCTAGGCAGAGAATGTATTTTTAGAGTTTTCATGTCAGGGCTTTAGCTGACTCTGCAATACCACTCCCAAGGGAATGTCAGGGCTTCAGTGCTGAAGAGATGAGGCAGAAAACCACCTTGATTGTGGTGCAGGTGTGTGGTTAAGGTGAGCTACTTATGCAGCAGTTGTGCAGGTGGAGGGTATTGAACACACACAAAGCCTGCCAGCAGGAGGAAGGGTAGATGTGGTAGATGTGGCCTGAGGAACCAAGCAGACCAGTACAGGAGCAACTGTAAGGCCAGGCTGTGAAAGTGCTTCAGTAATGAGTGTGAATATCTGTGTGGGAACTATGTGTTCCTGCCTCAATGCTATTATCATTCCTTTTCAGGGATAAATTGCAGTTTGAAGCATTACAAATGCCATCTGCATATGAGGGTAAAAATCCTCTAGGACTTTATATTGAAAACTAAAAACAAAGCACTGTTTTCCATGTGGATCTTAGTATAATCAGGCATTGCCTTGACTTCTCTGGGATAATATTGCCAGCCTACCAGGGTCACTTGAGGCAATGGTTTTGAAAGATTTTTATCTCACACCCTTATCAGTAAAAGATTTGTGAGCACACACACCAAAAATCTATGTATTATTTATAGATTTGCACACACACTACTCTACTATTATTATACACATTACAGAACATACACAAAAATTAGAAATTAATAAAGGAGAAGACAAATAGTTAGAAAATTTGTTTTATTTTTTAGCAAAACCCTTTTTTACTTTCATTAAGGAATAATTTAGTGAGAGCTAGCTGATTGAACATGCCTCTCTAAAGTTTTTAAAATGTTTGTTCATCGCTTGTATACAACCATTTTAAGGGCCAGTTCTAGGTTCACTTTATTTCAGTACTTGGTTTTGATGACTTTCCTAGCCAAATAAGACACCTCACAAAGACAGATCCAAGTGGAAGAAGTACATTGTTGGTTGTGCTTACTAAATAGTGATACTAATTTTTCACTCCCATACATTAACTATGCAGAGATTCTTCTTGGGATTCGTCTATTAAATTTCCGCCTTCCCTGATGTCAGTCAATTCTTCTTGCAGACTAATGGGAAGATGTTGCATTCTTCTCTTTTCCTGAAGCACTACTTCTGGAAGATTTTTAGTCAGTGTTGGGATTTTTAAAAAGATTTTAAAGCTTAGGAAATGATGTACAGCTTTTGGAGGTTTTTATAGGAGTTTTTTTCAGTGGAAACATTTTCCAACATCTATTTTCAAAACAATTTCTGTAAAGTGAGTTTCTTCTGGAAAGCAGTTACTCTCTTGCTCCCTGTTAAAATGTCAGTTTCACCTTGAAGGGACACCTTAGTTTCTTGTGTATTTGAAAATATTTATTTGAAAATATCTGGTGGGTAGGATAATGCTGACAGCCCCTTGTCATCACAGAAAAGATCAGCCAGTTTTGAACAGTTGCCTTTGTAGGAAAAAGCACATGGTGTGTCATTGAGTTTGGCAACTCTTTTAAGCCCTTTGGCACAAGATAACTAGCAAAACTTACTGTGGGAATTTCATGGTCACTCCCCATCTTGTTACAAGGTATTCTACTGCTTGAAGATCTTATTTTTATAAAATCACATGATCAATCACATCCTGTGGCACTTGGTGCACTTCTGCCTCCAGCGTTGCTGTGTTAGTTTATTTATCTGTGAATGATGCAGTGAAAGAATTTCACGTGTGGTTATGGAGTGACTGCTTTAACTGGAATGAAAGTTAAAAGGATTTCAGTGTAAAGGTTACAGATAAAATCATGTAAGTGTACACTGGCACAGTTTTCTCATAAAACATTATTTCTATTAAAGAAATAATTTACTGTTGAGTCTACTCAACATTGTTTTTGGAGTGACTGGCAATAAAGAAGTTCCCAGTGTGTTTTGCTGTTGAAACAATCCAGCATATACCCTAAAATGAGGCATGTCAGAAACATCTCTAAGGTCAGCCAGCAGTGTTGCACACCTCCCACACTGCATAATTTGTTCTAATACTTGTTTTCTCAAATCTTCAGCTGTTTTCTGTGAGTCTTCCAGCAGCATTTGCTGACAAAGGAATGCCATATTGTCTTCCATGTATTATTTCAGCCTTTTTTTACTGCAGTAGGAAGACCAAATGCTTCCCCAATGCTATATGCCTTTGTCTCCTCTGCAGTAAAGAACCTTTAAAAAGGCTTTTGAAGATTTGCCATTAAGTTCAGGTAGTTGGGTTTTTTGGAATGAAGTACTATATAAAGTATCACATTACTTGAAGAAATTGTAAAGATTTGTCCTCATCTCACTAGGTGCTTAATTTTTAAATATCTTGCTAATCATGATGGCTTCATATTATCATTATCTAATGTCTAAAGGTACAATGTGTATTTAGAGCAAGGTTCATCGTTATTGATGGTAGATGTAAATCCATATTTCAAATAGTTATCATCATAATTCCAACTTTTTTTGGCCCACTTTTTGTCAGATCTGATTAAATTGTTGATTTTACCTCATAATGTGTGTGACAAGTGGCTTTCCCTGGGAATAGGAAGCCAATTGTTGCATATGCATTTTGAAACAAAAAGAAGATCTGTCTTGGCATCGGTGTATCTGACATAATAACCCTTTAGAGTCTTCAGGATCAGAGGTGATTTTAGCAAGATTCGCAGCTGTAAAAGGCCCTAAAGGCACTAAACCATTTGTGTATTTCCCTGGTTAGAATTCCATCCCTTGATTTATCTCATGTTACTGTACTTGAAAATAAGGTATTTAGTTATGTGGTCCACATGTGTTGTGACAGCATGCAAATTTCTATAAGCATGCTTTTGTGAATTGTGGTCTTAGGCTGTGCCACTTAAACTTTTAGAAATAAACATTCCTAAATAATGGAAGTTTTGTTTTGGTGAGTTTTGTTGGGTTTGGTTTTCTTTGCATCTGGGACTTGTAAGAAGGGACAGCAATTCTTCTAGTTTGCTTATAGCAGCCAACACAGTGTAGTTCCCATCCTGCCTGAGGCTACAGCAGATAAATTCCAAGTACCTGCAAAACATCTGCTATCAAGCACCAGTACTGGCTTGGTACCCACCCAAAAAGTGTATCTTTTCATGTACAGCTCATCTTTCTGTAGCTGCCAAGGAGTGAAATACAATTTTAGCCCCTGAAGAAAATGCAAAAGCAAGGTGGGATAGCAGATAATTGTGTTTTGGGTGAAAAAAAGAAGATAAAGCAGGGAGTTGCTTTTTAAAAGTTGTTTACAAGACACTTAAAACCAAAGGAGGAAATGTAGAATGAAGACAGAAAATAATACACTAGAAAGAAAAATGAGAAAAGCATTTTAAAAAACTGCAAACTATAATTACAGCTTTGTAAAGACTGAAGATTTCTAGTAGTGTGTATTGACTGTTGTTTTGGGGTTTTTTTCTGGACTGTGTACTCATGCCAAATTTCTTACTTCATGTTTACCTCTCATTATTTTAACCAGAACCAAATTACTGCTTGTCAAATACTTTGTTATTATGACCAGATACAGAAAGCAACCATGTCATCACAAAAACAGACCCTATAGAAAAGCTGTATTTTGTATCAACACTTGTTCTGATGTCTTCAACAGTTCTGCTGTTTTCTTCTGAATTTGAGTTGTTCTCTAAGAACTCTCTAATATTTTTTCTTTACATGTATTCTATGAGATCTGACTCTCCCATGACATGTGATGAGTGAATCAGGGTGCTGGAGACTTGTGCAAGTGAAATTTGTCTTCCTTCTGGTCCTCTAAACAGTGTTTAATAACAGTTTTGTTTCTTCCTGGTCAGTCTACAGATGCTTGAAATACTTGTGCTTGCTAGGAGTTGCCATTTGAATCTAAGCAATTAATACTTTGGATATCTCCAAGTAGCTTAGAATTAGAAAAGCTTTCTTCTGGCAGCATTCATGGGATATTCAACTACGCAATAGGAAAATGCTTCTTTATAAGTAATAAGCTAATGAAAACCTAGTATTTGTATAATCAGGCTTGCCTGAGGAGTGTGAGTGTCTTGTTGGTAGCTGTTGGAATGCTTTTGCCAGCGTTGGAGACAATCTTATGTTTTGGTTGGTGTGAATGACCATTGGGTGGTGAAACAGCTGCCCATGGCGTGGAGGAGTTGGAGCAAGTAGGGCAGGCCAGTCTGGGCTTCTTTTAAACTTCTTGTTGTTAGGGAGTGCTGCCATGAAACCAGCTCTTTCTCCCCAATGCATCTGATGCAAAATGGGGTTAAACCGAGCTATTTCCATGAAAAAAAGCATTACAAGTCTTGGTGAAGAATGTAAGGGGTGGATCTGGGTCATTGTTAGGCGTGCTCTGGTTCCATAGTGAATGTCTTGGGAACAATAAAATGGAGCTCAAGTGGGATGCAGACCTTGGTGCAAGTCCCACAGTCTAGAAGTGCAAGGGGCTGTTAACAAGGAACCTGTGTTCAGCAAAAAAGCTCAAGTGATAGGTGGAAGGCAGAAATCCAGGTCAATAGTTAACTGATGAGGGGATTTAGAGAAGAACTTGTGCAGTTTCAACATCCTTTTGTTACGTGCTTTGTCAAAATAATACTTCTCTCTCATGCAAAACTTTGAATGTTCAACACACAGTGGTCAGTGGCTGATGTCTCACTGAAGGGGAATGAAGCCTGAGTGTGCTTAAGGTTCTCTAACGTAGGTGTTATACTGCAAATGAATAAAACAGTGCTGTATCTTCCTAGGAGAATGAATAAGGAACTAAAGCCCTCAGAGCAAGTATTTCTTTTAGAAGAGTTTATTCTTTGAGCTGGAAGAAATAACTTGATATGTTTAACTGTTCTGAGATTCTATGGCAAAGTCTGCAGGGTCCTGCAACCTAATTTGTTTGTTTAAACTGGTGGTTTCTAAATGTCTGTTCTTGGCTTGTTTGGTGGCAAGTCTTGCAGTAATTGTTTCCTGCAACTGAACAAAGGAGCAGTGTTGAGAATTTGAGAGAAAATAACGTAGGCAAAAGACAGTGCTTAGCAGGTAGTTGAGAAAAGGCACTTCCAACAGCTCAACTTTGAAATCCTTGAATTGAAAAAAAAGTTTGTTTTCTCACACATACTCTCCTTTTCCCATGCATGCTCTTGTCCTGCTTTAGCGTCTGTTGTTTAATGTTTCCAGATACACAGGAACTTAGGTTTAGTCCTACATAAAGTAATGTGTAGGAAGGAAGAGGTTTGCCCACTTCTAGATCTCTATGAGGTGTGTGTTAATGTTGAACACTTCTCATATTGAACCAGCTGATCGTGTTTTCTGAGCTGTTGTTTCAAATCCTTGTCCTGCTGAGATACCTATGTGACTGCCTCGTTTTTTAGGGTGCTCCTAACAGACATACAAGCTGGAAGTGCAAAATTGAACTAGTAATAGTTTAGGTCTTCATGGTGACCATGGGATGTTGGAAACTAAGGGAATCATATTTGACATCCTAGGACTCTAGGTTACTCCTAGGCCCTGTGGGTTTAGGCTTACAGTGGCAAAAAGTGTTTCTTCAGACGTTATAGCAAACTATATACAATATAGAACATAAACCCCAGGTTTGTAATTACAACAGAGACACTGTGGTAGTGTTCAAGTGAAAAAACAATAGGAAACCTTTGAGGAAGTCTACAGAGATGAATTACACTTTACAAATTACTTCAGAAGAATCTTATATAAATAGTACTCTGGGCTGCCTTCATAAAGTGTCAAAAGAATAAGCTTGCTGTATGACAGTTACTACACTTGAAGACAATGTAAGTTATTAATGAGATAGTGAAATTGTGCTTTCTGTTGCATATACTTGATATCTTCTAATCTTCTGAACCCAGATTTTGAGTTAGTTATACACAGAGGCAAGAGTCAAAGTCATTGAAGCACTATTGAAATCGGAGGATGAGGAGGGACAGCTCTGAGGGAATGTGTCTGTAAAATAAGCACATATATGATTTGTCACATCTGTGTAAATGAGTACAAATACAGCCTGTGGCAGTTGATTACTTACTATGATTTAACCCTCACATCAAAATAAATTCACTTTTTTAGTGCTGATGCTCAGAAAGAATGAATATACATTTATTTTGAAAAGTGGAGATAATATAACTTCAAGATGGTTTGTTTGACTTTGTAAGAATAAATAGACCCAGGAGTACATGGAGTTGATTTTGAGTGGTTTAGCATAGTTATTGTGAGTCAGAGACAAGGACCAGCCTTTATGCTTCAGTGACAATATGTCCAGACATTGAATTGAAATCTGAAATATTGTTGTAGCATTCTCTTACATAGAATGATGGAGTAACATATCCAGCATCAATAAATTACTGGTATCCATTTTTTGTTTCTGCATTTTCTTTTGGAGAAGAATGGGTTTGATAGCTGAAGGCCAAGTTCTCCTGCCATCTGATACTTTCCCACAGCATGGAGCCCCTCTGTGCCCTCTGTGGCTTTTGGCTGTCAGAGCTGGGCAGCCACATGGGCTGTGGGTGTACATGTTACAGCAGAAGGCAATTTACACAGAGAGCCTGGGGGAATGGTTTCTTCCTTGCATTGCATATGCAGGCATGGCTGAACAATCAGGATTTTACCCTTCTCAGAAGCATTACAGGCATTTAATTGCTCTGTCAAAGGTAAAGGCAGAAACCTTGATGGGCAAGGGGGAAGTAACTTTGTGTGTCACAGCAAATTGAGTTCCTGAAATGTCAAGTTTGAATTTGAAAATTTAATTTGAAATACTGACTTTGAAGGCATATTCTGACCTACAGCTTGAGCTTGAAGCTTTATTGAACTTGCATCCTTCTACCCTTTCTTTTTCATGCCATTCTCCACTAATGTTTCATATACTCGCTGAGCATGATGGAAATAACAAATCTGAATTGCTGTATTCTGATGATACTTGAGAGACTCAGGGAATGGATGTTGCACACCAGTATTAGTAGTGTTGAATGTCTTTTTTTAATTTGCAGAAGTATATATTTTTTCAGGAAAAAAAAGACTAATATATTCTAATTATTTCATTATTAAAAATAAAAGCCAAAGATTTGGCAGCAATTCAGGAAAAGTTAAAAATGCTCCAGTTCCCCAGGGATATAGTCCTCTTTTTGTACTCAGTGTTGTGACTGACCTTAACTTGCTGTGACATCTAACTTAAGTTTATTCCAGCTTTCTAAGCATTAATGACACTTGGGCTTGAAGAACTTGTAAATAGATTTTTAGATTGTGGCTTGCTCTCTGCTTGCACCTTGTTTAGGATTTGATAAGTTGTAAATTTTGTTAAAATTAAAACTAAGATGAACTGTTAAGTGCATGATTTTAAGTTACTTGCTTGTTTCTAATGGCCAAATAGAGAAAGTGGAAAGATCTTGCTCAGCAGCTTGCACCTGGAATGTGAGCAGCCCATTTGGGTGTGCTGTAGATATTATGCATTCTTAAAGTTAAAATGGATCCAATATCAGTTATGCTCTGTTACACTTTATCCTAAAACTCATAACTGAGCTTCTTCAATCTTGGCTATTTGGCTTGGTTCTTGAATTTGGGCTGCCTCACTCCCCACCCCCATACCTCCCAGCTTTTGGGGCATTTTTTTCCCCAAACTGCTGCTGTGGGAAGCATTATTGAAATACTCACCAGCTGCATATTGGTGTACAGCCTGTGACAATAAAGGGGTCATTCCTTGGAAGGTGAGTGTCTGCCTGCATAGCAAACCCTCATTGTGCTGGAGTTAGTATCCTATCTTTCTAGTTCATAAAGAGATAATCCTATTTTATTAAAATTAAGACTTTGGAAAAAATGTGTCCCTCTAGCAAGGTTTGGGTTTCAGCACTTGGGATGAATATCATAAAAATAATTTCCTGTGTCCAGCTACCACTTGCCCTGTGTAAAAGCAGTTCTTTGTTTGAAGGTTGTCAGGTTACAGGACAGACACTTGCTTTTCTTTGGCTCCTCCTCAGCTGCTCTTAATAGGGAACATCTTTTCCAGTTGCCTGCTGCTAACACTAAAGAGAACCCTTGTTTTTAAGCGTGGGGTATGTTTGGCAACAAATATCTAATTCCAAATCTTGCAAGAAGTGTTTGTTACCCAGTAACTTTATTTTATTCCAGCATCACAAAGTGCATCATCCATATTGAGCAGTTGTCATTAATGCTGTTTTCTTCTCAGATTGTTTATTCTGTGTGAAAATAGGGATCTTATTCATGCACTGGTGTTTATTGAATCTTGCATAAGTACTGCAGTCACAGCACATTAAGGGGTGGGATTTAGACACGCAGCAGTTGTTTGCAAACCAGTGAGGAATCTGCCCTTGCTGTGGGTGTGACACACAGGGTGTGCTGGGGCACACGGAAAATACTGTGGAGCTGGACGTGCTGATGTTGAGTGACTTGTCATCTTTTTCTTAAATACAGTTTTTGAAAGACTTGGGGCAGGTTAACTCTACACAAGAGGATGTTAAGTCGACTAGTGTCAAACTTCCTGGCCCCTAATCTGGGTTCTACTTTCGAGCTATGTTTGAAAGGGAATCTCATCAACAGTTAGTATAATTTCCTGTGTATTTTGCTCTGGCAACCCTTTTGTTTCATTTCCAGGAAAGTTCTATTGAAATGCTGTTAGTTTATGACAGCCTTTCATCAGGAGTGAAACTTTTGGTGCCAACCTCCAAGAACAGAATTCTCATCAGTTTTCTGTATTAAGTACTTGGCTGTTTCCTGCTTCAGGTGATCAAAGAGCTCTCCACTAATTGTTGTGGTTGTAATGAATTCCTGGCCCATTCAACAGTGAAAAAAACTATTCTGCAGTCTCTTGTGTGCAGAAACATCTACAAATGAGCTTCCTGATGAGATCAACTACACTGCTGACCATCCTTCAGTTTGTTTTTTTTTTTTTTTCCTGAAATCAGTAGCTTAAGTGGACTGTAGTACAATATCTATCTGCTGGATGGAGATGGGTCAGAAAACTGTTTGGGCAATGTATTAATGGAAGACTTAGTTGACTTCCAGTGTTCTTCTCCTCAACCTTCAAAATCTGGAAGCATTCTTATGTCCATTATTTTAAATTTAAATAAGTTAGGGAGTGTTAGGAGAGATTCTGCCTAACAGTAGGACAGAAGTTTTAATCAACTGTGTGTTTTGATACTTCTGTTGTGTACAAGCAAATAGTGATGTATATCAGTTTGCACACCTTTTCTGGGTTGAGCTAGAAACTCAGCTAGAAAGAGATTCTTTCTGAGAAGTGAAGTCTGCTTGATGGAGCAGACTTGCAGCCAAACCAAATTGTCAAATGAGCCCAACCAATTCGAAATCTAGTCTTTCTTTCAGCTGAAAAGCTATGGGAAAGCTAGTATTAGTTTTCCTTGTTTACTTCTTATTTCAGTGCCAGGTACTTCCAAGTTCACTGCATTTGACTGTAAAATAAATGTTCTACACAGAACACTGAATGTTGACTTTTATTAATTTGTGTTGTAGAAATGGTCAGTGTGTCTTGCTGGCAGATGAAGCCTAAGAATGTTGTGTTTGGAATATTTGTACCTTTCATTTTCTCCCTTCCCTGCAGAAAAAGTTGCTTTAAGAACTGCCTGTTAAATTGGAGATGACCTTACTTGCTTTCAGTTATAAATAGCAGTAAAAAGGAAGGGGATTCCCCTGCTGACAAGCCCCATTCATGGCTTTCTATTTTGGTTAAAGCCATGTCTTACACTGAGTGCTCTGTGACTTCCAGCCCTCAGCATGCTGCAACAAATGTAGCAGCATTCCAAAAACTCTGTACTCGAGGTCATAAGGAGGGAGCGTTGCTCTGGTACAAGTCCTTTTGGTTTTTTGTTTTTTTAGTTAGTGGAGTTAGAGATGTACACAATATGTACTGAAGCAGTGCCCATGTGCTAATTTGTGTGCCTCATGCATTCCTTTGGGCTCTGTTGAATCATGAGAAGGTGTTAATGGTGAAACACTACTGTGCCTGAGATTTGAAGAAAAGAGATATTGTGTATATGCCAGCTTGAGAGGGCAAACCTTTTTCTTTTTTCATATTGCTTTCTCTCAGAGGGCTGTGGTTTTTGTACTGTTGTGGAAGTGAAGCACTTGAAAGAAATGACAAAACACCTTAGCCATGTTTTGATGTGTGTTCTTTCTTTAAGACCACATTTAAATGTAGTTTTAAAGATCTGTTATATAAAACTGTTAGTTTAGCTGTTTTATCTGTGAGTAAAAATACACCCTAATTGAATACTAGAAGTGCTAACTGTTCTCAACCATTTAATTACATACATTGTGTATCTCACCAGCTGATCAGTTATCTTATTAAAATACATCTTTGTCCACATGCAGATTGGTACTGGTGTCAAGTTTACACCTCACCTTCAAGTCATACTGTTTATATCTTCAACCCTGCAATTCAGTGAGTGGGAATGTGTTGGGAGGAAGCATTTGATCATTTAAAATGTGATTGTATGATTGATACTTGTTCTTGCAAGTAGTGCCACTGGACAATAGGATTCCTAATCAAAGTTTTCTTTGGTGGATTGTGTGAGAAACCTGCAATGCAATGTGAAAAGCTCTGTATCTGTTAGGTGCATGGCAGGGCATAATTAGTGATATTCCATTATTTTGTGCATCGATATAACCTAGTTTTGAAGGGAGAATGAAGGCAGGCTTGGCTCTGACTTCAAGTGCTGGTTAAATGGATTTGACATAAGTAGTAGTTTTATGTCATTTCCCAAAACAAGACAACAAAACCATGGGCAAAGGTAGAATTAATTTGAAAAACATCATCTGGCATAGGCTCATGTCAATCCTTTTCCATCCTTTTGCTCATGTCAGACAAACTAAAACCAGATTTGTCTGGTTCAGCTTCTCTGTGATTGACACAAGTAGGTTATGAGTGATGATTGTACTTTCAGTTGTTGAGATTAAGAAACAGCTCCAGTTGTGGGTTTTTCTGTGCCCTTCAATACATGAAGGAAGCTGCTCAGCTTCATCTGCTTCTCTTTGCAAAGCTGTTCTGTTGCAGCCAGGGCCGTTGTTTACATGTACCATGCATGAATTGAGTATTTTGTCCTGTATGAAATTAAAGATTGTGGAATGTGTGCCCATTAATGAGGTATAATTGTCTTGACAGAACATCAACTATCTCCTGATACAGGGATAATTTTGGGGTGATATAGATCATCAGATTTAGAAGTATTAACCACCATCAGCTATTTCTTATATTTTTGGTTTTGAAGGAAGCAGCAAAAGACCAGAATATTTGTACGAGTATCAGTCTGGGAAGAGAGATGAAATGTAATTATATAGCTGAGCTGCATGGAAATGAAATCAGTTTTGTGTGCTCCATCTGGGATGGCTCTAATGACTTTTGAGTGACCAGCTTATCAATATTTAGTACCTTGGCAATGTATTCTTTCTCTGACTATGTAACCATGTGAAAGCTGGGTTTGAGCAGTGGTTTTTACTCAACACTGCAAGGACTTTGACATGCACAAACTGAAGCATCTCTTAATTCAATCCAGATGCCATAGAAAGGAGTCTGAACTCTCCACTGCTTACAGTGTGCTGCTGCTATTTAAGTGCAGATTGACTACAAGTCTTTACTGATTCCTGATCTGCAATGGGCGCTGCATACACAGGGAAAGGCATCTCTGAGTATTCATTATGGAATTTTGTAGCATAATAATACATTCTGTATCTTGAAAATACAGGGATTGTAATTTCCCATTTTGGGAATGACTGGTCTTGTAAAAATTCCCCAAGAGTGCAGCAAGTTCATCCAGTGCTTCTGCAGTGCTGGCTGTGCTGTGTTCTCCAAGTTCCCATCAGTGGATTGCTGAAGTCTTACAGTTGCAGTGCTGAGACCTCAGAATTAAACCTGGCATTTGATGTTTGAGGTACTATTTCAGTAATATCTCTGGCAGGTCAGCAATACTTAAATAAAGTGAGGTTGCTGGTAGCAGCAGGCACAGGATCATTCCACTAAGGATTTTGGGTAAGATAGATACCTAACAATAGATTACAGTGTAGGTTTGTTTTGAATCTCCAGTTATTTCTGACATGCCTTCAGTTTTCTGAAATAAGATTAGCATTGCCCTTATCTGTAAACTCTTGAGATGAAGTGACTTAAAATAACTTGTGCATGGTTATGAAGTACTACTTTCTACTGAGCCTTAAAACTGAAGGAAAGGTATTGATGAACTTTTAATTTTCTTTTAATCAAAGGGGAAAAAACCTAATATTTTACATTAAATTTTGTACATTACTCTCAGTAGATGTACAGTACCCTCAGTAGAATAGTGAATTGAAGGGCAGGAGGGCAGGAGCTCTTGCTGGGAATATCTGATGTCTTTTGAAACATCCAACTTTACTGCCTAGAGGAGCAGCAGCACTGAAGTGAATGGCAATGATGACTGCTGTAGTTTCAAGACCAACAAATGACTTCATTTCCAAGATTTTTTTTTTTTTTAATGAAAAGTTAAGCACTTGTAAATTAATGCTTGTAACCTCTAACAACATGTTGTAGTGGCATGTTCATTACTGAGGTTGGGAGTAATGAAACCAGTCAGGAGTAAAGGGTACGCTGTGTATCGTGTGTATCTGCATGCCTGTGTAGGGTTGCTTTTGTATTTGCATCGCTGGATAACACCATCAGCAGCTTCTAAAGCTGCTAAGTCCTGTTTAAACATTGTAATTCTTTAAACTTTGTGAGCATGTTGAAAGTTTCAAGGGCGAGTATTAAAGTCAGAAACATTTGTTAGACTTGCATAATGTGAATTTTAGTGATTTGAAAGGGAGATGAGGTCCACTAAGAAGCACTTGAGTTGTAGATACATTTCTTTCAAATTAACATTTTAGCATCAATGTTTTAACACTCATGAAGACTAAAAGTCTTTTTTGGATTGCAATATTTACTCCTTTACTGGCTCTAGTGTAATTTCTTTGCTTAGTTTGCTGTGTGAAGTTTAGCCTAAATATGTCAATGCTGAAGTGATGAGTTGCATGAGAATGAAATATGGGACTTTTAGAAATATGTAAAACTTGGCATTTCTTAAAGGTACTCTGTTACGATTTGGCAAAAATATTGTAGTTTTTGACAGCCTCAGACTGTGGCCTTCGGGTTCATAGATGTCAGTGAGGACAAATGACTTTGGCATTTAGGGAGAAACTGGATTCAGAAACATTTAAGAGTCACTGGTTGAAGCGTCACTGGTTGGCTGTAATGTTTTATCACATATATCTTGAAAATTAAGATACCTTGTTTACAAGCAAGTGTTGGGTGATAGAAATAGTGCCACTGCAAATCTTAAATTGTCTATCAAGAGTTTCCTCTCCACACATCTCTAATATGAACTTTCTTGGAAGCATTGATCAAACACTGTAGGTTTGCTGTAGCTCGTGTGTGTTTGGACAGGAGTTGCTGCTGTCAGGTCATTCCAGCTCAGTTCTGCAATTTGAGCTGTCCTAGTTTGTTATTAACTTTACTCTGAAGGACTGAAACATGGTTGCTTTGCTGCCACAAGTCAAGTTGTTCAGGTTTTTCTCTTATTTGCCTTGGTGTGTCTGTCATTTTGGAAAGCAGTGTCATAACATGCTGTTTCTTCCATGAACCTCTTAGCTTAGGCAAAGTATTTGAAGTGTTTTTCTCCTCACAGCTGTCTCCCCACAGCAGTACTCTGATGTGAGTTAACATCTAAGTCTTGCTTGCTGCTAGGCTGTCCTGTAGACCTGTTCCATTATTCAGAGATCCCAGTTGGCAGGAAGGAACCAGTAAGTACGAGGTATGGGGGAATATTTTACTGGCATTTAATGCTCTACATACCTCAAAGCTAGGTAGCACCAGTCAGAATGATATTGTGTGTGCTTTAAGAAACCTGGCAAAACGGGAGGCCAGTGCCAGCATTTATTTTATGCTTAGCCTTTAGTAGTTAGTATATGTAGCTGATCAGTAATCAGAGTTTAGGCACTCTACCTTAGAACTGTATTTTACATCTGGATCCCTTAAAATATTAAATATAAAAAGGAGCAGAAAATTCTCTTAATGTATCTTATCTTCTTTAGAGTCTTATCACCTTAGGGGAAATATTTGACTGCATAACCTATAAAATTGTATCAACAGGAGGAAGAGCACTACAAAATATTCAGAATAACAATATGATCAGATTTAATTTGACAGCCTGGAGTTTGCTATGAGGAACTTTTGTCTTTAACAGGACATCATGTGTATGAGTTGTTTCACCTCATCTCAGTGTTCCTGGCATGTGAATTATTCACAGGAGTTATTTGTGTGCTGGTACATGGTAAATACATGGAACGGTTTGTGTTGTAGAACATTTTGTTACAGTTGCTTGTTTGGAAACAAGTCTTGTTTCAATTCTCTCTAAATGCCCAGAGAGTGCCTTGTTAGGTGACATTTCTGACCAGAGACTGCTGTTCCTGCCCAGATGTCTGAGCTGGCTTCAGGAACTGAAGCACTATAGCTGTAGCAGCTGATTTGATTTCCCCACTGATCTCATGCTTAGGGCCTTCTTTTGCCTTTTTCTTTTCTTTCCCCTCTTGGCCACCTTTGTAGCTGGAGCTTTAGCAGGTGTGCTAAAAGGCCTTTCTGCTTTAGGCACATGCAAACTGTGTCATCACCAAAGTGTGTTTTCTGTGATGAGCAGCTGAATGTATAACTCCATCTCTTATTTCAGACCACTGAGGCTGGGTCCCTGATCAGCAGCCTCAGGGGACTGGATGGGTGCCTTTGCTGCTTTGTGCTTTGTTTTGTTGTTACAAAGTTGTGGATAAGACCAGGAATATTGTATTTGAATAACTGCTCTGGAGGAAAGGGTATTATCTGTAGAGGAATGGGAAATGAAGAGAATGTTACTGAAATAATTGTTACAGCAAAAACAAAGAAAAAGTTTGGGGTTTTTTTGAGCCACTCATTATGTTCTCTTTGCTGTGAGTGCCATAATAAACACTGCATAGTATTCCAAACATCTGTCATGCTGCTATAATTGGGTCCTAGAGAAACACCTGAACTGAAAAAAAACCCCTGGGTTTTATTGCCAGGATTTCATACTGTCATAACTCAGAAATGGGAAATGTTAGGGGTTTTTAATCATTGTCTCAATTTACTATGAGAGGAGGCAGAAACATGGAAACACTTCAGTTCAAATGTGATGGGAACTGCACATCTCCCTTTGAGAGAATCTATTGATGTCTTCATCAGTTATCTTGCTCTGAAAACTAAGGTTTCTTCATCATGTGACAAGTGTTTTGACTTTTCAACTTTTGTTCTTTTTTTTGTCTTTTAATGAAGATTGGTGTGGTAATTTAGCTTCCCCAGTATTTTGTTTGAGGCCATTTTTTGGGCACAAGAACATTCAAATGTAAATAAAATTCATTTTCTTCTACTGCCATTCCTGACTCCACTGGCATGGCTTTCTTCTGTCAATACAGTTGATTCTTAGTATTAGTTATATTTAATTGTCTGAATACTAACTTGACTTTGACACTGAGTTGATTTTGAAGTGCAAACACTCAGACTTATCTGGACTTTTCTAAAGATTGCTTCAGCTGCTTACTGCCCTGCTGATATTTATCTCTGGTATTTGAGGCTGTTACTATGTATACATCAACGGTCACAGCTATTGCCCTGAACTTTTGCTGCTACTGTTCCAGATTTGAAAACAACAAAGAAAAAAAAAATCATTTGCCTTCTTTTCTTATCTCACTATGTATATATGTAGAGTAATTCTTAAAAACTCTGAGAATATTTAAATAGGCTTGATTATATGCTAGCTCTTAAGAAGGAGGACAGAGTATAATAAATTGGCCTCTCCCACAGAGGGGGCAATGCTGAGCCTGACAGACCCAAATGTAGCCAATCCCCACTGCACTGTCAGTCCAACAATGAAGTTACTGTTCAGGCAGAGCTTCCCAACTTCCTTGGCTTTTTAGCTTGTGAGGGCTGACCTTAGGCAACGCTGAAGTTGCAACCAAAACATTCTTTATTATAGCTAGGGCTGGTGCTGTGTCACCAACCCCACAGCGTTGCCCAAGTGTCCTTGACTTCTGTTCAGATGGAGTTCCAGGACTTGTGCCAGTATGTTGTTGTTCAGCTGCTTCAAAAAACCTACTGCAGCCTCAGGTGACGTGTTTGTGTCCTGCTGCCAAGCACAGTTTGTTGCAGGTAGAGTTGGTGACTGGATATTTACAACTGCAAAATGTGCAACTTTTGCTTTAATATTTTTGTGTTGATGGGGCCTGTAGTTCAAAGATGATTCTAAAGGTTCTTTCTGTAAGAAAGAACTGCTCATAAAATAATGTGACCTAAGATGCAGAGCTAGCTTAAGCAGCCTAATAAAGAAAACTTCAATACTATGAGTTTTAGAAAGTTGTATTGGTTCATACTTAAAGAAATGTAAAGCTTGTAAGAAATTGGTGCTGACTGTAAAGCTAAAGGGTGTTCCACAGGGTCTTTCCTTATTACCTTTTCTAGCAGTAGGGAAAGACCCCTTGGAAAAGGCCTTGAAATATTTGTCCTGGAGTTAAAGCTAAGGCATTATTCTTGTTTTACTACTGAAAAAGTCACACTTAAATCTGGTATAAAATGGTGTGCATTTTAGCCAAACTCTGTGCACACTGGTTCATGCTCTCTGAACCTTCTAGGTAGTAGGAGGGCCTTTTGCACCTGTCCACATTTTAGCAGAATTCTTCTTCCTATTCCTGTTACTCTGTTATTCCAGAGTTGTCTACCTCTCTGCTTTTTTACCCTTAGATTATTTATGTGCTGTTCTCAAAGGAAAACAGGCCAATTTATTTGACTTTGAATATGATATTGCACTTAAGTGATACTTGGTGATCAGGGCATATCTTATGAGTCAACTCTATATATCTGGAGACTTTTCTGATGTTTTCTAAGATCTGGCTTATAGAGAAAGGCTGTTTCCTGAGAGGTAGGAAAGAGTGAGAGAGAATTTCAGTTTAAATATTCTACCAAATATTTTTTCCTTGTATATGCTTTCCATACTTCAAATAAATAGATAAGCAGTTCTAGCCAGTTAATTTCAGGATGTGTCAGAAGCTGTTATCTTCATACATAAATGGATGAGAAGTTAAATATCTTTTGAAAATGTAAAAAGAAATATTGAGTGAAAAATATCTGCTTTGACCAAGTTAAATAAATGGACAAGATACATTTAATAACTATGGGGAGACAGAAGGAAAGCTTAAACATTTTAGGGGCAATAAAATAATGGAACCCAAAAGTCTGAGGAGCTGCCAAGTATACTGAGAGTGTAGTACCAAATCATGATACATAGTGTAGAGTGAAGAATCTGGTTTTATATTATCAGTGCTTATATTATCATTACAACATAGTTCTTTTTCCTGGAATTTAAGGTATATAGGAAATAGAAATGCAGCCAACAGAAGGAAACTTAGAACAGCTTCCAGTGCTCAGATGGTCATTGACTGATATTTGAAATAGTTGAAAGGAATAACTCCCACACATCTATGATTTTCATCAAGGGTCCTTTAAGGAAAGATTATTTAGATAAGAGATGGGAACAGAGTTAAAGTTGTTCTTTCTGGAGTTGAAGTGCTCAACATTATAGAAAAAAGCTTCTGCGTGAAATTATGTAAGATAAAGAACATATTACTGGAGTTTAATACTTGAGACTTCAAAGATTTTCAAGAAATGGGAGTGCCTCATGCATATTCCCTTTTAGCTTACAGAACAAACTTTGGCATGTGTAAAAGAGCTCTGCAGCAGGGGCTGTTTTGCCCCCTTTGTCAGGAGCTTTGATTCCTTCCCCAGAACTGGGCTCTCAGCCTTCTGCAAGGTCAGGGACCTGCTGCTTTCTGTGTGAGGCAGCAGCTCAAGAGGGCAAAAGCTGTGGAAACTTGCTCTGCAGCTTAGGATTTTATCCGTATTTCTACAACTCTTCTTTGATGGGTGGGAACTTTATAAACAGCTGCCCTGATCAGATCCTTAAAAAGTCTTTGGAAACTTTTAGAAAACTGTAAAGCTAGAACAAACTCTACATCAAAACCATGGATTTGTTGGTCATCAAAAAATGCTTTCCCTGCCTGGGTAAAAAGCTAGTATATACTTTTATAAGGTTCTTGCAAGAAAGCTCAGTGTAAATTGAGAAATAGGTTGATTTTTGTTACTGGAAATCTTAATTTTGTTTTGGAGTTGGGATTTAAAAATGCTACCACCTCAAAAATCCAGTAAACTTAATGCAGTTTATTAAGGTATTATGCAAAACAAAGAACGCTTCCTGTTTAGCAATTATGTGTGCAGGTGTTTTGTGATGAGTTTATTTGAATTATTTTGCTTTCACTAAATGATATCTCTCATTTTGAGCTGGATTATAAAATACCAGACTGAATTTTAATTGCATATCCAGACTTAAGAGGGGCTAGTTCCAAAAGGTTCTTTCATCACTGGGATGTACATTGGCATCCTGTTTGTCTTTCTTCTAACTCTTGCCAGAATATCTGAAACAAATTCCTTCTGCCCTATTTTGTTTGGGATCTGAGGAGATCTACTCTAGGTAACAAGAATACTAAAAGTGTTTGTTTACTAGGGAAAGTTAAATAGGTGACACAGTAATGATGTTATGACTCGCTTGGAGTGTGGGACCAAAAAAATCTGTGGAGAAATAGGCCACAAATCTTGTTGAATTGCAAGCTGGAGAGAAGCAAATGGTCACTACTGTAAACTGAGTTCCTCTGGAAAACACCTTTCAATACAGAACACCTTGAAGAGCTTGCTGTAACTTCCTTGTGACCACACATTTCCTCGCTCCATGTGCTATCCAGCCTGTCTTCAGTGTTCCTATTGCATGGCTACTAGCACACCTCTCCATCCATGGAGCAGGATAAAGGCATCTTAGAACTTCAGCCAGAGGCCAGAGTGAGTTAAATTGTCCATGGATTCCATGGGAAATGGCAGTACAGGCCAGGGTACTCTCTTGGGCATTGAGGTGTTTTTTTCTGTGAAGTGAAAGTGCTTCAAATCATGCCACTGTTGTCATCAAGTGGGTCAAATGATTTGAAGTTCATAGGAGTGGTGTCAGCAGGGTAACACATGCTCATTTAGAAGGTGGTCAGGGAAGTAAATAGGAAAAAAATTCAAAGGTGCATTAGTGCCATGGAAAACCAATATATACAATTTCTGACAAGTTAATTTTACACTGATTGTAAAATTAATTAATTGTAAATTAATAAAAATTAATTGATTGTAAAAAATCTTTAATCAAATTTCACTGTAGCACTTTTCCCAGTGTTTCTATGACTTGAGCTTTGATGATACACTTGGGTTACTTTCAGAATAACTAATGTGGTGATGTACAGTCTATGAAGTTAAAAGTGTAAAGGTCTGTTGATCTAAAGGTCCAACACTGGTGCTTGTCTGTCAGTGGTTGAGCTGAACAAGGAAAAATAGAAAGAAATAAATGTCTGCAGCTTTTCTTCCTTATTAGAGGCACTGAGGGATCAGTTTCAGTCTCCACCAGACAGAAAACTCAGTAGGACTTAGATTCACTCAGTTTACATTTGGTGACAGGCAGCCCCTTGGTTTTTAACTGTTCACTTTGACTCTTTCAAACCATCTGGGGATTCTGCTCAGGCTCTCTCTTCCTCCAGGGGGATGTGGTTAAAAGAAAGGTGTCTGCAAACTTGTCAGTACAGATTTGTCACTGTCAGGTTACATCTGAATCTTGATCTCATTATTGTGGGCTCCTGTTTAGTTTAACAGGAGTTCAGCCATCCTTCCATTTACACAGGGGAAAACAAAACCCCAAACAAACCCTGTATTTTCATTGCAGTTGTTGCTCTAATGTAAATTTTTTAACTGCTGAAGTCCATACTTGGATCATCTTTAAACAAGATTTTTGTTTGTGGTGAGTTGCCTGGAAGGAGACATGCTGAGGTGTCTCAGTCTTCATTTGATGCTTAAATTCTTCTAATGCTGCAGCTGCCTCTGCAACCTCTCTTT
Source organism: Illadopsis cleaveri (assembly GCA_013399915.1). Lineage (NCBI taxonomy): Eukaryota > Metazoa > Chordata > Aves > Passeriformes > Timaliidae > Illadopsis > Illadopsis cleaveri. Next base: position 42,069 of record VXBB01024470.1, on the reverse strand, counting down.
CTACAAACCACTGCAACTGTTGTGGTCCTGGCTGTTGTCTTCAGCGTGCACTATTGCTTCCATGTTTAGCACATTTAACTTGCTCATCACCTGCATGCTGTCAGCTTTCTCTTTTTTGCAGCCTGAATTTCCTGACTTGGCTTTTTGCCTGCTTGCTGCAGAAGGCTCCTAAGGGAACGATGTCAAGCTTCTTTAATATGACAATTCTGTCATTTTTTTAATGACTTTAAGTAATTTTTTTCTTTCCCTTTTTCAAATATTGTAAATTATTTTCCAATACAGTGTAATTTTTTTGGTTGTCACCTAGAGCTGGTAGTAATTAAGGGTGCCATGCATGTGGTTGAGATCAGATTTTGGTTAGGAATTAAACACAGTTAGGATCTGCTTAATATTGCTAACATTCATTCAGGTCCAAATGAGGGGCTCAATTTCTTCCCATTGCATCCAAGTGAAGTTGGTTCAGCTGCAAATCTGAGCTCTGAGCATGGGTCAGCAAAGAGGTGACTTTTCCCTGATACTAAAGGACAGGGACTCTGGTGATGGGGCAGCAAAAGCAGCAGTTCTGCTGGGGATTGACTTGCATAAGGCAATTGTTTGGGAGAGCCACAGGTGCTGCTTTCCCAGGTGTTCAGCCTCCCGTGGTTGTGTGTCTCGAGCTTCTTATCATCAAATGTGAATGCCACAGACAGTTCCTTCATGAGCACTACGTGGAAAGAGGAATTGCTGTCAAACCCTTCTCTTTATCTTCCCCTTCAGCCTGCTGTTCTCTACCCTCTGCTCTTCAGGTTGCACAGTCATTACTGGTCCTTTGAAAGCTGTGTGTTTGCTTTGGAAAGGGCACTGCTACTCCTCTCCATATCCAGAGAACGGAGGCAGCTGAAGCAATCTCAAGCCACCGAGCACCTGTGCAAGGCTGTGAAGAATTTCATAGCTTGGGGAAACAAAAGAAAGACTCAGTTCTTGTCCACTTCCTTTTGTGGTTTGTGTGGTTGGTTACCCTTTCAAGGGTAAAGGGCTTGGAAACCACAGGACTTAGCTTTTATCTGGGACTTTCTGAGAGTGTGGTGGCCCTATTTTATGTCTCAGCCTGGTGGGGAGAGGGGCTGCTCCACTAATAGGGAGAACAATTAATCTTTTCCCATCTTGAACTGAGGAATTAGTACAGGAACCTTTGAAGGCTAAAACGTGCAACAAACAAGATTTCCAAGTTCTCCCTTGTAATGCCTGATTTTATATCTCTGTAAGGCTTAATCCAGTTCACAGGAACTTTCCATCAGGACTTTCATGTTTACTCTTAACAGTTCTCTTGAACACGTGCATTGCCTTTTAGATTTAAATAGTGTAATCTGAGATGAGAGCAGTATATCAGCACTAAATATATCCTTACAGCAGAGCCCAGAAGTCCAGCATTTGGAATCTAGATTTTGAAAATAAGAAGGACTTAGATATTTTTTGTAACAATACCATGTAAAGAGTTATTTTTCATGTGGTAGTGTAATTTAATTTTAATTTATTTCTACATTCTCCTGAATACTATAAGGGGTACAGGAGCTGGTATGATGAAGTTAATGTGAAGCAAATCAATTTAGGCTAAATGGCAGTGTTTAGTTTGTGGGGACTATGGGTTTGCTTAAGTAACAAGGTGTCAGAGTGTAAGTTGTAGGCTGTCATAATTGTTGTATAATGCATATTCTATTCCATTTGATGGCAGAAACGGTTGGAATTGTACTGAAGGATCCATAGTGGAATATGTTAATTGAATGTTAATGGAGAAACACGTGGTTGGTGAAGATATCTGTATAATTATTGCATGAAATTGTGCATGCTGGTTAAGCAGTTAAATTTTGTCTTGTCATAAGAAATGTGGCATAGAGCAGAAATAATGACATAAGAAAGTCTGGGTGGCTGCAATTGAATTTCAATGCATTTTGTAGCATGTAAGTGCTGAAGTGAAAGACACTGGTATTTGTTCTTTGTTCAAGTTTGGACTGTTAACTATCTATAGTTGAACTGGTGTTGTATTCCAGAGGTAAGAAAGTTACCTAAGCATGGCTGGATTTTGCTTGGTTTTTAAACCATAGCAGTTTTCACGTAGGATTCTCCTGACTGAGCACATTACACAGTGAGGAGAGACACAGCCAGAAAGGCCAGAAAGAGGCAGCTTTGCAAACTGCATTTTCTAGATGAAACCTGTGGGAGCACGTCAGGAGCATAAGTGACCTTCAGTGGTGGGACAGCAAGCTCTGCACTTGACTGGATTTTTCTGCATTGCAGATGCTCTGATACATTGGTTGCAAACTAATGTTCCAAAAATGGACTTGGCTGTCAGGCCTTTTTCTGGATTGCTCTAATGAAGTTATGGATGCTTATGATAAATTGTGGGCAGACATGAGAAATGATGTCAGCCCTGTGAGGCAGCAAACAGGAAGGGAATAGGCTGCCAGCTTCCTCTTACAGCACATGTAAGTTGGTTTTGATCTTCCACTCAATAAATAAATAATTCTGAGTAAAGCTGTTTGTAGTCAAGGTTGTTTATCAGGTAGGCTAGAAATGATGAAGATAAACAGTTGAATGTTGCTAAGAACATTTTGAAACTTAGATTTCCGTGACTGAGGACAATTATAAGCAGTGAACAGGTTTCAGATTTGGAAATCTCCCCATATGGAGAGCCTGATGTAAATTGGTTGCTTCTTTTGCTTACTGATTGTTCATATTGTTTGAAACAAATGTGTTTTTTCTTTGAGAATGCTAGGAAAGAATTAGTGAGCTTTGGTTCACTGACTGTAAGCTCCTCCACTTTTGTCTTTCCAGAAACTCTATGCATGTAACTAAGGTGGTATTTCATGGCCTAGATTTTAGTATTTGCCTTCCTTTTCATCATACTCACAATTGTATGTGAAACTCCAGGATTTGAATCTGGTTTGCTTTCCTTTCCACTTGGCTAGGCTGTCATTTAGCATACCCAAGATGCTGTCTTGAGTAGTTGTGCTAAAAAATGTGCATATTCACCTTTCTTTGGTGCATTTTGTAAATTCCTTTTCTTAGGCTCATCTTAGACTGCATTAAGCAAGACAGTGGAAAGCCTGGTATGAAACAAACCATGCCAGAGTCAGAAGTGTTTAAACTGTGGCTTTAAACAGCATAGCTGTCAAATTACCTGAAATGATCTAAAAATGCTCTAACAAAGCATGTATAGCATATTAAAAGGTACAAAAGGTATTCATCTTGGCTACAGCATGCCAGTGATTTTTTTTTTTCTCCCATCTCTAAATGAAAACTAGATTTTTTTCCAGTTTTTCTAGTAAAGTGTTGTTTTACTAGAAACATTTGCAGTTAAGTAGAAAATGGAGCTAACAGTGCAGGGCTGTGTTGTATGGTTGGGGTGGAGTTCTGATGCCCTTCTTGCACAATGTGGGCCAAGCTAAATCAGCTGATTTACCAGTTAACTCTGAGCATGCACATGATCTGCCACACCTTGCATTGTGCATCCAGAATTAAGCTGCTGAGTGAAGAACACTGTACAAACTGGTCCAAAATACTCAATTTTATCAGAAGTATTTTTGTAGGAAGTAATTCACTTTCACCACAGTTTGATTCAAGAAAAAGAAATGCCCCACCCCAACTTTGAACTAACAGCAAAACAACCCTTGCAAACAGTTTTCCAACAGAGAACTCCTTAAGGCAGTCTTTATTTTAATCTAACACTAGACATTCCTTAGAAATAAATTTAAGAGCAATACCAGGATGGCTGGTTGTCTAGAAAAAGAACTCAAATTTCCAGTTATCTTTAGCAGGTATTAAATAGCAGAGTAATTAACTGTCTTGGAATCACTACCTGTTTTTAAAATTTTGTTTTGTTTGGAAATTTGGCTACTTGTTGATGAACATTCTGACATTAGTGTCTACAAGTCTTAGTTACAGAAAAGATAGAAAAACAACTATTCTGAGTATCATTCAAATTTACAGCTTGTGTGGGAAGGCAAATTCCTTGGGAGACTGAATCATGTAGTCCCCTGAACTTTTCTGGAAACTGTCTCATTCTTAGAAGTTTCTTTTTGCGTGAATATTTAATTTGGAGCAGGGAGCTTTGAAAATTTCGATTTTATAGTTCATAACCACAGGAACACGGATTCTTTTCCTCTGGGCTAAATTCAAGTATTGTTAGCTCCTATCACCCCACTGCAGCGTGTTGGAATCAGGTCACAACTGGAATTTGACCATGTGGCTGAAACGTGCTTTGCTTGTTGACAATGTCTTCTCATTCTCCAGCTCATATTGCTGTGCACAATGCCTTCTGTGAGATAAAGCCCTGGAATTACAGTGGAAGTTTCTTCTGGACCACTGCATTAAAGCAGGGCTTTTGCAGCCACAAGGGAAGATATGGAAGTACAGTGTCACTTCAGTGAGTTTTTACTGGTGTAACTTTCAGCATTCAGCTGTGTTGTAGGGAGAATTGTGTGGTTGCACATACGGTGGCTTCTTCTGAGGGTAGTTTAGGGCCTTGGCATCTCTGCTGTGATTGTCACTTTGAAAGGCTGACAGCTTACTCTAGTCCTCAGAGGGGTGACTGCATTCATGAAAATAGTGAAAATGGACCCCATGACAAAACAACTGCTTGTTTTTTGGACCAGTGGGAAAGCAGGGAGTGCTTCTAAATCCCTGTGGAGAGTGAGAGATGCCTTGGAACATGTCCTAAAACTTGGTTGTTTCAAAGGAGTGCCTGGTAGGAGGAATTGGAAAGTTATTGTGGAGCAGTTGCTGCCGGAAATCAAAGTTAAAGGGGCAAAAAAACCCTCCTTTGCAACTTGAAGATGAAAACTGGGCTTCAAGTAGAGAGCACAGAGGTCTCTGGGAGAATTATAAACCACCCCATGACCTTGAAGAAAGCTATTGTGTTTTTGTGAGGGTACATTTGGCTCCCTTGTGAAAACCCCCCAAGTTGCCAAGGTTGTTTTTACACTGGCCCTCTTTGCAACTACTTCCATCTCTGAAATTCTTAAGAATATCTTGTATTGTCTTAGAATTGCAACCATTGGGCAGGTGAGCATGGCTAGGTGTCCCTTTCTTCCCTGAAGCCTGATTTCTGTGATGGTTTTGTGCAGCAATGACCTGTCAGTTCAACTGAAGCACAGATGTCAAGGCAGGAGGTTCTGCAGATACAGCTGTTAATTTATGCTTTTTCTGTTATCTCGATTTTGTTGTAAAATTTGGTTTTAGTGTTTTAAAGTCTACTCTGTGATAGTTGTATGGCACCCTTATACACTCCTCCTTTGTACAGAGGCATTTCATCTCAACTCTTTTGTTTCATCTGTCAGTATCACTTATCAGATTACTTTTTTGTCTCACCACTTTTTGAATGTTCTCTCTGCTGCCTGTGTTACAAACAGGTTAGAATTGTTAACATTATGCATACCCATATGTCTAGGGCAAATAATGGAAGAAAGAAATGAAAAAACCTTCACTTCTGTTTTTTCCCCATTTTTTTTCCCTACCTGCTTTCCCTGTGACTAGAATTTCAGTATCCTAATTTAATTGAAGTAATTCAATCACTCCAGGCATATGTGTCCTTTGGACTGAAGGCATAAAAGCTCAGAGACATAGACTGTCCATCATAAGGGGTTTTTTACTTCAACCATCTGGTTGTTGTGAAAAAGTCTTTTCTGTCACCTGAGTTTTTTTAAGCCTTCATTTCTGGGTCTGTGTCCCTATAGACTTTTGCAATCAGAGGGTAATACTCTCCACCTTCATAGATTTCTGTGCAGTTGCAGAGATACAAGGAGGTAGAAAAAGTGTCAGAATAGCACTTTCTCAAGTGCACTGGCTCAGTTCTAGGCAATCACAGAGATTTCTTCAGATTTTAGATACTGATCTTTGGTCTTTTCCCAGAGAGGGAACCTCTCCCCTCCAGCAATTCACAAGTATTTCAGAAGAGTTGGATATTGTGGAATTGATTATTTTACATTGCTAAAACTTTGCTCCTCTGCCTATTGTGCATGTTTATTGATGTGACACTAATGCCATGTGACATTTTGTCTTTGTTTGATCCTACAGTGGTGCTTCTAAATACAAGACTTGATCTGTCATCTTCCGTGCCCTCAGACTGATGTGTCCCTTGTCACTTTCTAACCAAGAAAAAAGTTTCCTCTGTAAATATTTGCCAGAAGCCGGTTCAGGGTAACATTCCAAGTGGCAAACATGTCAAGCAGAAGTGTGGTACTTCCCACATGCTGGTCCTCAAGCCAGTCCAAAAAAGAGCGTTTGGCTTGGACATTCTTGGCAGAATTGCTTCCAAAAGCTTGTTTTCCATCTGCTTGTACAGCTAAGTGCAGTCCAAGGAGCCAGTAACACAGTTGTAGAAGACCTGAGTGTTAATCATTCATGAGAGCAGCTGGAGTGGAAGTAAATCAATACAGGTCTGAGTTGGGCTGCTCTGAATTTTCAGACAAGGCAGAAGCTTTGCTTCCAGAGTGCAGTGTGACAGAAGTGGAATCTATCACTTAAAGCATAATGAGGAGCATTTAAAAAGTTGCTATGATAAAACCCATTTAATATCTAAACCACAGATTTAGAAACAGGGCAATAAAGATGCAAGCTGAATTCAGATGTTGCCACTTGGCCTGTTGACCTGTTAAATGCTGCCTACCAAAGTGCAGTTGCATTATTTCTCCAGTTTTCATGGACATGCTCACGTGCTCTGTTCATCCAAAATGGCTTATGTATAATGTTGTGCTAATCATTTACTTAATGTTGGTTCATGCATTCCTGTGATCTGTGGCCAAAATGAGAGTTACTGAGCAGGTGTTTTAGTTGCTGCATTCAACAGTCACTTGCATTCTTGGTGGACTCTTTAATTTTAAGATCTGTGCCTTTTCACAGCAAAAGCTCTCTGGGCAGAAGTTTCAGACTTTTTTGCATGTCTGATTAGTGCCTGTTCTCTGGTTGCTGGGTTCAATCTGTAGCTGAGCTGTTGCATTACTGGACCTCCAGGTGTGAACGTCGCACATCAGCTTCATTTCTCATTAGCTGGAGCCTGCCTGGATTGGCTGTTGCTCTTCTCATGTGACATAATTTGCATTGCTGTGACACTGAGGTCAGTTGTCACCTATGTGCTAACTTGATCCCATAAAACCATTAAATGCAGAATTGCACACAGGTCATGGTTATCAAATTTTGCTTTTAGTGCAAATTCTGAATGTAGCGTTCTGGCATTTTTGGCAGAGAATGGGAGAATTGTTAGGGAGTGTTGTATGCAGTAACTCAAGGTCCCAAAACTTTGCTATGTGTTTCAAGTGTTGGGTTGCATTCATTTTCCTTGTTAAATGTCTTTTTTTCCGCCTAAAAGTTGATTATGGATTTTGTATGCTTGGAGAATTAATACACAGGAAACGTGTCTTTTCTGAAGTGAGACTTTGGGATGAAAACCAGGGAGATTTTAGCAGAGCTGTTAAGACAACTCAGCTGAGTTATAACAATAATTTCTCCTTTCAAAATCTGGAAGCAATAAACACTTCAGATGTGCTTTTCGAATGCAGTGGAATCAGTCCCCTGGGCAGATGTTGTACGAAAAAACTTTTGGAATTAACTTTGGATATCAGCTGTATGTTATTGTGAAAATCCTGAAATGCAATATAGCAACTGGAGCTAAGAATGCAATGTTTTACCACTTCCTTTGTAAAGCCTTCATTCTGTGCACACTGATGTTACAGTGCTGCAAAAAGACCAGATAGGAAAATTCCTTGATTTAGTTGGCTTTTTTGGCTTCAGTTCCAGGACAATGAATGGAAAATCAGTGAAAATATATCTTTCTGGCATCTCTATTATTCAAAGTGTTACAAGTCAGTTCATTCTTCCATATAAACAGTTTGATGCGTTGCTGACGTGCTGACAATGCAGAGTAGTCCTGTTTTAATTTATTTTGGGTTTGGTGGTTTTGTTTGGGGTGGGGGAGTTTTGGTTGAGGTTTCTTTTGGGGTTTTTTTTAGCCATGAAATCCTGCAGCTGTGCAGGGCAACCGTGCAGGTAAAGGGCATTGTCTCCATCTGCAGCCACAGTGTTGCAGGTCTACAGTCACCTTAAACAACTGAAACCAGCTCTGAGTGACTGAGATTGTTGAGTACTTGAAGTTTTTTGCAGTAATTAGGTAGCTTAGTTGACATGAAGGCAAACAATTCTTTCTCTTTAGCAAATTGCCTCCGGGTGACCTGATTTAAGTTTCTTCACAGGAAGATTAAGGGAGTCTGGGCTGGTGTGTGGAGGAAGCTTACAGGAGGTAACTTCAAGATGAGCCATAGTGAGGCAGGAGATTTGAAATGGAAGCAGCTCCAGTATGGGGGTGATTGGAAAGGACATTACTTGAGGTTTGACAGTCTGTATACACAACGGGGATCTGACTTGGTTCAAGACCATATCAGTGCACAAGTGTGATGGAGATTTGCTTGCTCCTTACCCTATTGAATAAATATAAAATATTTATATAAATAAACCCTTGATCTAAGACCACCACATATCTAGAAGTAGGGGAAGCAACTTGAAAAGGATTATTTCATGTTCTCCAACCTAACTCAGGTGCTGTCTCATTCCAGAAACATGTGCCTGGAAAGCTCAGTCTGTCAAGAGAAGGCATCTCTCTTTTATTTACTGGGAGGGGAGAGTGAGAAGGAGGTTGAGCTTCTCATGTTTTCAATTTGAATTGAATATTAACAGTATGTATTTCTTAGGTATGTGTTTTCCAGCATTGCATCTCCTTCTTCCCCACTTAAATAGCCCTTCCTGACAGTGTTCTCCCCTAGGACACAGTAAGTGCTGTTCATCCTGTCTGTGAACACTGCAAAGCATCATTGTTGTTCTTTAGGGGACTTGAAGGGAAGTAATTAAAATGACAGGAAGTGCTTGGGACTGAAAGATTTATGGCTGTGGAAAGATCTTATGAAATTCAAAACATATTTGAATCAGAAAGAATTGATTTGGCAGCTGCATAGTTAAAGAAGTGCTGTTTCTTTCTGAAATGTTAACTTAATGTCCTCCAAGGCAAATCAGGCAGAAAGGGAACTGCTTTCTGCATTTCTGGTGTAGTGAACAGCAGTAATGTGTACAGTCTGTAAACATACTAAATTCTCAGTCACTGAGGAACGCTAATAAGTAGTAGTGATTAAAGCTGCCTTTTAAATTCCCCTTCCTCCAGTCACATCAAAAGACATGTACCTCCTTCAAGAAGTGAATGCAGGAGGCAGACACTCAGCTTCATCTGTTTGATGTGTCTTCACTCACTTGCATAAATGGCTGATATTTGGAGGGGGAAGTGTATTGAAAGTAGTTTAGAAATCATGGTTAATGTTGAAATTTTGTGTAGGAGGCTTGATACCAACTCATGGTACTGGGAGAACGTGAGCTTCAAGCACACAAGAAAATCAGCAAGTTGTGCCTTGGCCTTTACTCCCCCCAGAAATGGTTTATTGGATGTTCACCACATTTTCTAGTGTTCTGAAGTTGTGTCTTTTCCTGAGTGCTGATGGGGCTTTCAGCTTGGGGTGTACCTTGGGGTATATCTATGCAATAAACTTCCTCCTGTTGGAAATTTATTGCCTTGACTGTGTTGAAAATGCAGAGTGTGCTGATATGATGGAGTGTGGTGAACACCTAGCTAAGGCCATGTGTGCTTGCCTGTCTAAAGTAACAACATATAGAGAGAGAGAGCTGGCCCAGAATCACTTCCCCCCACACCTCAGTGGAGTTGCATTTTGTTTGGTAACCAGGTTTCGTTCTCAGGAGCTCTGGGACTGGTGCTGTTTGTTTGTTTGGAGTTTCTCTGTAATGCAGACTGGCCTGGTCCATCCAAGATTTGTTGGTATCTTAACAGAATAAAGAATTTAAATTTGTTTTGTATCATTCTGGTTTGAGTTCAAAACAATTTCTCACTCCATACATCATAAATTTATATGCTAACATGAACTTTGAATATTTAGTATAATTGTGATTCAGCGTGTTTCGTTGCAGGATGGTTAATGTGTTGCCTAAATTAAGTGTTTAACAACTTGGTGTGAAGATACAGAAATTTTACAAACCACTGCTCTTTAAAAGGAAGCTCTTCAGTCTACTGAAGTAATGAGGATAGTATAAAAATGGAAGAGCCCAGTTTTATATCTGTTGAAGCTGGGTTTCCAGCACTGAACTCTCTGAACTATTACTATACTAACCCTTTGGATGCAAACATAAGAGCAGCGCAGCTTTCGAGGAGTATGTTTGGAAAGTTGGCAAACTTCCTGTTAGTCATGCCAAAGAAGTAAGTTGTATCTTTTGTCTGCTACAGTGTGAGTGGGCCATAGTTCTGCTGTGAACAGATTTAGCTGGCAAACTTTGTTAACTGCAGACAGCTTGAGCATTACACCATTGGAATGGCAGGTGCTCTGTCTTGGTAACACAGTGAAGAAATTGTACCAACAGCAAAAAAGCCTGGTGCTGTTTTCTTGTGGAGTTGTTTTTTTTCTTCTCTTTCTCTCTTACGTGCCCACTGAAAGATTACTTTTGTTATTTTATTGCCTCTTCAGCTCATGCCCCAACCCTGGACATGAAATCTCAATTTCTGATATCCGTATTGCCAGTGACTTTATTTGCAGGTATTTAGGCAGAAGTGGATGATGAATTGCATGTCATCATTGAAGGTGGGAGTGTTCACATTACAGACAATCCCACCGGGGATTGGGAACACGGCCTGTTATATCCTGGACTGATATGTCTTTTGGGATAAGTAGCTTGAAGGGAAATGTGAACCCACTGTAGAATATTAAGGAGAAAGGTTTGAGGCCTGAGTGATTCATGACTTAAAAATGATAGAAAAGTGCAAGTTCCCATACTGTTTTTTTTTATGGTAGTTGTTTGTGACAGCTGAATTCACCCTTTTTCATAAGGGTCATGCAAAATGTACTATTTTTTATTTATAGTGCCATAGGAGGGCAGAAACTTAACAGGTGCCAGTGAATCTTTGCCTTAGACTGCTGAAGAACTGATCCTGTAATGTTTAGCACCATAAATGGATGAGAAATCTGATTACTTTTGACTTGAGTGCAAGTACATATTTGGATTTTCAGAGTGTACAGCAGCACAGCACGGGAAGAAAATAGTCCCTGTGCTGAGGAATTTCTGATATGTGGGATTGTGTTCACTGCTCAGGTGTTGGTATCCAGCAGAGCATTGCAACTGTTCTGAGGCAAGCTACACTTGCTTTCTTATGAAAGCTAGGCTTAGCACCTTGTGTACGTTTGTTAAACTGCTTGCAGACTGTTATGAAATAAAGGATAACATTAATATAGAATCCAAATTGTAAAAAGTCAGAAGCTACAGTTAGTGTGAATGGTACCTTGGTAAGAAAAGTGCCATGTACTCATTTTTGAGGACCTGCTGTTTCGCTTTTTTACCAGTCATGTTACATTATTATACATTGTATTATACAGTTGTAAATTTTGTGTTTAGCTCTGCTTTTAAAAGACTGTATTCTAAGCTCAAACCTGTAGCCAGAGATTTTAGAATAAGTGAAGAACCGTTGATGGTGGCTGTAGTAAACTCCTCACACATATTGCGAGTCTGGCATCAATAGTGGTTGATACTTGTCATTGTGTGGCCACCTCTGCAATGCTGTTGGGAGGGTGAGGGTCACTCACGTGGTGACAGGACAGGAGGTGGGTTTGACATGTGGCACCTCCCAGTGAGTGGTTCTGAGGAGGGCAGCAAGGCCTGGCTGCAGTCAAGACAAACTTACTGCCTCTGTCACAGGAGAGCCTGTGCCATTTCATGCCAACAAAACAACTGTTCTGGGCAAACACGTTTTAAAGAGCTTGCCAAGGGTGACTGAATGTGAATATTTGCTGTAGCTTTTTCTGTAGTAGTAGCCATAATAAAAATCATAGTAATGAAAAATTGAAAGTTACCATTTAAGTTTAACCATAACAGGAGTACAACTTACTTTAAACAAGATTGTCTTTCTCCTAGACAACAAAATTGAAACCTTTTTTTTTTAATTAGATGGGAAGCTGGAGTTCAGAATAAACTTTGAATAATAACTGCTCCTTTATGAAAAACTGTTGATTGCTCTTGAAGAGCCCTGAACAGAAGGCGAGTAATATTCGCCTGACAAAAAGTTCATCTTCATGAAAACAGATGAACATTAATCACAGAAAGTTGAGTCAGCAGCATAATGTAAGAGATGAAATTTACACAATTTTGAAAATTAGTCAGCGTGTAGTTGACTTTAAATGATCACAACAGATACTTTTTTCCTGCTATATACAGACAAGAAGCCTTGAGAAGAAAATAATACTTTGCTCTTGTGTTGCAGAATTTACTTGTTCTGCCTTGTCAGACTTCCTCAAAACTATTATCCCAGATGTGCAGGATGTTGTAAGGATTGATATCTGAAAAACAGTAGTTAAGACCTGATAAGAGTGAAGCAATAATAAGTCCTGAGGGGCTGAAAGCTGAGTTTTGGCAGACCAGTGCAGGGATGAGCTACCACCATCTGTGAGGTTCCCAGAAAGTCTGGCTTGAACCACGCTTTAAAAAACTTCACAGTTTTTGAGGAATAACATTTTGTTCCAAGTAGGGAAGAATTGCATTTGAGAGTATAGTTTCATAAGTAAGGTAGTCAAATTTGCCTAAATGCTGAAAACCTTCTAATAGGTGAATTGTGATCATTTATGAAGCAATCTTGGAGCAAGTAACAGAGACAGGTAAGAAGGAACGAGGATTTAAAGAAGTCACGCACTACAGAACATCAGAGTTAGTACCAGCCTGAAACAGCCATTCAATATCTTTATTATGTGCAAGGAACACAGTTTGGAACTTGATCATAGAACTAAGCTTCCCAATGTTGCAGATGTCCTAAAGTAACTATTCCCCTGTCTGTAGCTTTAAAATACTGAGTTACTAGCAGATTCATTCAGCAGAGGTGATACAGTAAAGGGGTGGTAAATGCCAACAGGATTAAAACATACCCTGTGTAATGGATCATAGATTTGGATTTGGTTATGGTGAAAAAAACCCCAAACCCACATAATGGAAGAAGCACCAACAAAAAGAGCAACCCACAAAACACAGCATAGGAAAAACACACATCATAAACCCAAAGGAAATACAAGGGCAGGAATGTCCTCCACATTCAGAAAATGTAGTATGAGATGATGCTGGAATTTGTTTAATCTCAGTGAGCCTGAAATGCAAATGCTACTGAATTAAACTGTTACCACCAAGAATTCAGAGAATACCTTGGAATTATCTATAAAGGCAAAACTGTAATTTACTTCTAATTCACAGTGTAGGAATCTGCAGTAGAATTGAGAAACTACATTCTACTTCAGTGCTTTTCTTTATTCAGTTTTCTGGTTCTGTAAATATCACTAGCATTTGAACCACAAGCATTTCACAGAAATGTAGCTGCAGCTAAGGAACAAGCAAGGGAGGGAAGAGCCAGGGGGCTACTGCTCAGAAATACTCCAAATATTCAGAAAGCCCTGAGTAAACTTCTGGAATTAGGTGCTTTATGCACTCATTGCTCCCACCCTCCAATAGATGGTAAACAAATCCTGGGTTCAGGGCAGCTGCTTTGCTGACTGGGCTTCTGGGCAGTCTAGTTCCATCTCTGACTACATTCCAGGAAGTGAGGACAATAGAATGAAAAAACAGTGATTGATAGTTTTTTTAGGGTCTCTTTATCTCCCTGTTGATAAGTAAAAAAATATATGGCTGCTTCAGCAGTAATTAACCTATTTGAAAAATGAATGTTGTTTCCACAGTCACATTTGTTCCAGCTAGTCTTAAGATATATCATAGTACAAGCAACTTTTGTTTTCCTCAGACTCCACAGGATATATTCATATTTCTAATCTTAAAAAACAAAATCTACTATTTAAAATTAAGATGTCATTTTGAAACCTGGGATTCTATTCATTGAATTGCTCTGATAGTATGTGCAAATGAATTGTGTTGTTTCATCCCTTGATGTGAAATGTTAAGACAGCAGTTGCCTTACCTGCTTCCTTCCTAGTCTCATTAACACTTAAGTAAGTAGATAAACTACAGAAAAATAAATTTCTACTTACCCATGTTTGGTGTACAGCTTGAAAAAAACAAACTATTGGGGATTTTTTTGTGTTTGCTTGATTTTCTCTCTCTCTCTTTTTTT
>VXBB01024470.1:0-20526 GCA_013399915.1 Illadopsis cleaveri | reverse complement strand
GGCTGCATGCTGAGCATATAGGATGGTGGGGGTTTCTGGATTTATATTCTGAATACTATTCAGATGGTATTCACTGTTCCCTTAGCTGCCTTTTTATTTGATTTGTTTGTTTAAATCACTGTTCTGGGATAAAAAAGACTACGTAAATGAGTATTTTCTTTGTCAGTGATTTTGCTAGAATTTGTATTCCTGACCAACTCAGATCCTGAAGTTTTACTTATTTTATCATAAATAAAAATGGTAGCTCAAGCTACCATTTGGATTTGTCTTGACCTATGTGATTTTCAAGTGCACTTCATTTTTCTGTATATGGCTGAAGGGATTTCAGTGCGTTCTGTGTGCTTGAACAGAGAGAAAGTGGGTTAGCTTGCCTAGAGAGTACCTGTAGCTTTGACTGGGGCTCACTTTGCCATGCTTTCCCTAATATAAATGACAGTCAGTCTCTAAGCTGTCAACCTGAATTTTTACTAAATGAGTGAGCTCTTTACCAAGCCTCCTGCTTCTCAAATGGGCCTGCAAGAAGTAACAGTTTCCAAGTCAGAAATCCCTTTGCCTTCATCTTGAATTTGTGAAGATTCCAGGTGAACAGATGAGGCTTATTGTGGAGATCATGCTTTGGTTGCCAGCATGACTACCAGCTGTGTGAATTCCTCCACTTTCTTCTGGGCTTACTTAAATAAGTGGAATGCTGACTTGTTAGATTACTATTGCATTCATTCAAATAACATTTTAAAAATCTTTTTTTTTTTTTCTGCCTCACTTCCTGTTTAAGTGATCTGTTTTACATAATTGTATTAATTGATTTTTGGGACAAATGGATCAAAACCTACTGAGAGCAATTTCATTGCCTGTTAAATCCACCATTTCAGATGGAATCAATGAGAGCAGAGAACAATTCCATATTAACCCCATCACAGAACTGGCAAAAAATGACTAATTTCCTTCTGTGTAGCAAAGCTGTTTCTGAAGACTTACCAACCCCATCTAATTCTGGATGGTGATGCTGATCAAAATTATCAATGTGGATTTACTTCAGTGATTTCAGTAGCTGAGTGGATTTCATGTTATTCAATAGTTCAGCTTCTGTAACCAATAAGGAAGGTTGGTTATAAAGCCTTTAAGAAAGTCAAGCAACCTTTTAGTTGCCTTCGTATTCCCTAAGGTAGATAATAAAGTAGATTTGTATGAGGTAACTGTTGACTGCAGTTCTTCTCAAAGAAAATGATAAAAAAATTCCTGGGCAGCATCAGATGATGTTCAGGAGGGTAGAAGGAAAGCAAAAGAAGAATCCATGTATGATTTACCATGACAGTTTATCTGGGACTTTGCAATACTGTTTCTCTGCCAAAACATGTCACTTAAGACGTAAAATAGAAAATGCAGAGTAAGAATTAGACCACAGCAGGTGAACCCAAGAGGTCATATCCTAGCTGTGTCATTAAATGACTCAAGTGAAAACTCCAAGTGGTTTATTACATCTGACTTTGTGTCCCATGAATGCCAGGTGGAGCTCAGAATGGAGCTTTGAGTGGTGGCTTCAATTAATTCAGTGGGGGGAAAAAAAGCATTGAATTGAGTGTGCTCAGAGGTTGTAGATCTAGACATAAAAGCTTTCAAATTGTCCTTCAAAATGTTACAGTATTTGAAAATAGTGTGAATATACGGAGCAATTCTAGCCTGGATTTAACAGCCCACTTCCTAGTTCAAACTGTAACTATTCTTAGTGTGATTTAGAATCTGGGTGAAATATTTCAAATCGTCACATCGGCTGCCTTGGAAAATCAGTTTTCTATCAGCCAAACCTTTCCACAGAAGAGGAACTATTTTCAATCATTGTTTATTTTTCTTATCCTATAATTTACCTAGTTACTAGAGATCAGAAAGTATATTTGAAGCTGTATAAACATATAAGAATATGTCCCACTGTAAGCAAGTTGCAGTGCTTGAGATGGACCTAGATTAACCTTACAGGAGTTGGGTTTAAAAAAATAAAGTACCCCTCCAAAACCCAGCGCCAAACCTTTTAAAAAGAGGAAAGAAAAACCCTCAACCAAACCCACACCAAATAAGAATACCTTCTATACATCAGATACCATTTTAGTAATAGTCTGTGCATACATATATTTACTACTGTCCTCCCAAGGACTCTGGGAGAGGAACCTAGCCAAAGAATGTGATTCTCTTCTGATTTCTACAGAAACTCATGTTTCTGGTTTTGGTTTTCTCTTGCAGTGTTCTTGCAAAATAGGAAAAAAAGTCTGGAAGGCCTCTTCAAAGACAGTCACTGACTGCCATAGTGAAGGCTCTTGCTCCTGAGGCTTGTGATTTCTCTGTTACAACCAGCTCCAGTCAAGCCCTTTGCTTATCTTATCTAAAAGCTCTTTCAGCTCTGCTTGGAACAGTGACATTCCTGCTGTAGTTCCTTGTAATTCATACTTCCTTTTGAAGATACATACAAGCAAGTTAGTTTGCAAATATGCCTTTTGACTTTAAAAAGCAAACTGAAGTTCAGTTGCTAATAAGCTGACTGTCCTATAAACAACTCTTAATTAGACCCAAATATTTTGGTCTCTTACATAATTCTGCTTGAGGGAACTTCCTTGTTGGGTTGTTAGCAAAGAGATGCTATTGCTGTAGGACTATAAAGTGTGAACTGAGAATGGTATCTATTAATGCTAACAATTACAGCCTGCTCTCATTGTAATCTTTCAAAGCTTGTCCTGGTTCATCTTTATTTTGCTGTGGGGATTTTTTTTTTCCAAGTAGATTGTTTGTAAAATTTAGTACTGCATGCTACAGATAAATGCAGTGAATTTTTCCTGAGATTCTTGAAGGTTTTTAAGGTACACTTATCAGCATGTGAGGTGTGTGTGTGTGTACAGCCATAGTGGTTGAGCAGGGATTTTCTTAGGGCAGGAGGGCATGTGAGAGTTCTTACATTTTATTTGTCTGTGCATACTTGCAAAGAGAATAAACAATGTTTAGTGCTGTACAGTATTAAATTCCTTGTGTTCTAACCAGTGAAAGGAAGGGTTATGCTTTTTTGGTTGCTTGTTCAAGCTTCAAGAGCTCTGATGAGCCACCCCAGACAGCGTGTGGTGTCTGAGGTTGTCAGGCTACTTCTGGACCCTCCAAATGGATATCTTTGTACTGACTGTCCATTTAGAACATCAACTTTTACTCTATTGGTTTACTGCTCTTGCCTTCATCTTTAAGCTAATTAGAGGGAAAATGAGAGATGTTTTTTTTATTTCCCTTCTGACCAGAAGAGATTCTAACCTTACTGACAATACAGGCTCCAGTCCAGTGTTTACAGGTGTGATATTTGTGCATGAGTGATAGTTATCCCTGAAAGCACCTCACTGCACAGTTCCAGTGGAGTGGCAGCAACCACTGATGACATCTTCACAGTGTCTTGTCCAGCAAGGAGTTGATGGTGGCTGTGCTGTGACACGTGGACATACATTTCAGGCATACAACCCACAGATGATGGTTTGGTTCCTGTACCATGCTCTGGTGGAGAATCAGCATAGGTTTCTAAGAAAATCTATTAATGGCAGCCCTTAGCTCTATTGAGAGCATTGTAGTATAAATGAGTTACAAATTGACAACAAAGAGCACTGAAGAGAGGGCTCCTTGAAGGGTGCAGTGTCACCTCTTTTATGATAACGTGCTGACAGAGGTGCCATGGTGAGTTTAGAGTAAAATGGGTGTTGTCACTCTCTATGCCTGTGCAATCAGCCCCCTGTCTGCCTGCCTTGTGGCTCCATTATGCTCCATTTTTGAAGGATCATGCTTTCATTTGCATTCATAATTTTGGAAGTATAATAAGCTATCAGTTCAACTGGGTTTGTGCTTCAGAGTGTGTTTTGCTCATGGAGGTCTTAGCAGGCACCAGTCCACTAAACAAGTATTTGATATGTACAATAGAATTAGATGCTCAACCTCTGTGAACGAGAGAAAATGTCATGTGTCCTGTATTGCTGGTGCCCAGTGCCAGCAGGTAGTTGGTGGGAATCCTGAAAAGAATAGAGGACTTCTGTTCCATTGGATTTGTTACAAAGTCAGTCTAGTATAAAAACACGTAGCTTTGCCATGACTAGCATGTACACATACAGGCTTCTAGGCTGTGACAGTCTCGTGACCTAGATTTGTGTTTGCTCAAGCTTGAATGAACCAGTTAAGAAATATCTCCAGGGAGACAGACCTTTACTAAACCATGGCAGAGCTTTGCTTTTAACCATGGCACTGGCAGTGACAACTTTCCTTTAGCTGGATGGGTGTAGTCTGTTTGGCAGTGCTAGTGGTGGCTGTTGCATGTTTGCTTTGTTTTGAAATGCAAGTGGTTTTGGAGTTTTGTGTTACCTCAACACTCAGTTGGCTGAGGAAGTGAAATGCACATACCTTCATAGCTTTGAGCTGACATTTTGCATTCTCTGCTTGCTTAGCAGTTCAGAATACACAGGTAAAATCATGGCCTCATCAGCTCAGACACCGCAGATATGAGGGTAGGAATGGTACAGATTAAGCCAAGTAAGGAGGTAAATGATCAGGGAGGTCAGTGTGCACTAACTGGTCTCACCTCTAAAATCCCCTTTCTCTCATGCATCTTTATTCTGCTGTTTTATTTTATGCTTTTGGCTTGATGATAGTTGATTCCTGTTGAACTTATGTGTTGCAAACTTCTGTCCTTGTCAGTATTGGGAGCAACAGCCATTTACCTTGTGTTAAATGTCTCTTGAGGGGCCTTATAAATGCTTATGGAGATAACTTTGTTGCCCCTTGCCATGGTCTATGTCTGTGTACAGCAGCTGATGAGGTCAGTGCCACCTTCCCAGTCTAGCAGAGCTGGACTCTCAGGTACAATTTAGTTTCTTGGGAAATCTTTTCTGGAATTTCTGTAATTGTGGTTTTATCATGTTAGTTATCTCAGCAAGGTATTGTGGACTGGAGATCTGTTTTGTACATTACCTGAGGCTTGCATTCGGAGTATTGATTTAACTTGTGAAGTTTTCAGTAGTGTAGAGTTGGATCCTACACCGATTTAGTCCTCACTTAATGAGCCTGACAAAAAATCATGGAAGCTCTCTAACTAGGGCAAGTCTGAACTTGATCATATGTGTGTCATCCATCTCAATACTTTCAACATTTTAACACAGATGCATTCACAAACAGCAGACAACTCAATTTTGCCTCCTGTTACAGAAGGCTTTTTAAGGAGCTGGTTGGGAAAGCCATTTGTTGGTGAAGCAGAAGTGGGACAAGGAAGTTTGGGAGTAAATCCATGCAAAAGCTGTTCATTTACTGTGATAGCACAGTCAGTGTAGAAATTACTGTTTAGTTAGAAAAAGCTTTTCTAGAAATTACTTTTGGGACTGATGGAGGAAGAGGTGCAGTAGAATATGAATGAATTCATTTGTTACTCAGTTTTGGCAGTCCTACTAGATGTTGGTTAGTTCTGTTTTGCTCCTCTTGAATGACACCAGGAGGAAAAGCAATTTTAAATTAATTTCCAGTGGACATTAAGGGTGGGGGTGTTTTGGAATCAACTTTCTTCCTGTTAATTTGGGGACATTTCTCAAACAAATATGTTGGAGCTTTTGTCCACATTATTAGTTTGTGTCTTGCAATAGGCAATTTACAGGTTTATTTCATTTCAGAGAAAATATACTTAATATCTTTTAACATGTGTAAGTGTTTCATCAAAGAACATTTTTTTGTATTTAATGATCAAATTATTTCACTGAAAATACCTACATTACAAGATATGAAGAGATGTTTAGTTTTGTAAATATTGGTCTTTAGATTTTCAGGAAGCTTTTTTTAATGAAGAAAAATCATTAAAGAAAAATATTTTAACTGCTCATGGAGTATGTATCTGCTTCTAAGCCCACACCTTTTGTAATTTAATAGTAACAGCATCCTAGCTCTAGTGAGAATGTATCCAGGCTTGGGGGAGGATGGGGTAGCTCAGCTGAGACTTGCAGGAGGGCTGTGCAAATGGAGTGGAAGTGTCTGCTCAAGCTTTGTCCTGCCAAGGTACAGGGAGCAGAGCCCATGGTGACCCAGCTGGGACAGTGTTTTCCCTCCTGCTCCTGCCATAGATATTCTGGCTAATCATGTAAAATAATCACTGCTTAACCCAGGGGCACACATTCCTCCAACCTGAGGTTTCTTTAAAGAACCTTATTGCTGTCTCATTCTTGTTTTACTTTTTAGTCCTTGGTAACATCTTGGGATAATATCTTCTTACTTTACCTTATATCTTACTATCTTGGATAACGTGTGTTTGAAGTATTTGTGCTTGTTTGGTTTGTTGGCAAGGTCTCTCTGTGAGCACACTGAGTCCTGCTCATCTGCATTCAAGCACTGGTTAGAATTTTGTTTGGTTCAGATTTGCCAGAACGTGAGCCCTGTGATGGTTCAGCTCCAGGCCTTGACGTACACACTCTGATATAGATCTGCAGGCACTGGGTTCTCTGTTATGCTCTGTGGCTTTTTTAACAGCTTGAAGCTGCTGCTATCTTTCCCAAAGCTGTCAGATTCATAATTTATTATTCCAGTCTCCCACCTTACAAGCACAGATCCGTCACAGTCTGATTTAGAAATTTCCTACTTTATTACTCCCAGAGAATTAGACAGTACAAGGCAAAGGGTTTCATGTAGAATTTTCTTAATTTCCAACATCCTTTTAACTTTTGGTCAGCCATTCCACAGACTGAGTGATTTTGGGTGAAGCACAGAGAGTCCATTACTTGCACAGAGAAATATTTAAATGTGGTGTGAATCAATGTATAGAAGATAAAGGGAATGTGGAAGATATTTTCCCCTTGGTTTTTCTCTGTGATCTCAGCCCTTTTTCTTGACCAAGTTCTTAGTTCTTTTGAGAAAAAACAGCTGTCCTGTTCTGGCTGTTACCCAGGAGATGGAAACTGCCTGTCCCATTTATTACTGAAAGCCAAGTGGGGAGATTTAGAGCCTGAGGATAATCTGGAGGAGGCAAATGAAAACCTTTCTCTTGAGTTTGAGAACACAGTGTTGGAGGAAGCTGATAAGTCATGAGCTCTTTTTCAGATGAAGCATCCTTTGGTGTGTCTGAAACCAAGTGCACTGAACTGAAGGAAACCAGACCACTGACATTTTTAGGTCCTTCCTTCTTTGGGTTGAATTTGACCCTGGGAAAAAAAAAAAAAAAGAGGAGTGGTGGTGGGGGAGGACACAGTAACAGGTTCCCAACTTGTAAAAGTGCATTAAAGATATCAGGGATAAATTTGCATGTCTGTTTATGTAGGGAAGGGAACAAATATTCTTTTGCAGAATGGAGAACCTAAGTTGAAAACTTGTGTGAAGGGAGAACCATCCAAAATGTAGAAATAGTAAAAAGAAAAATAAAAATGGAGCAGCTTAGCTGTGGATGTCATGGACTCCATTTGGATGGAGCTTTGTCAGAATGGAATAAATGAGCATCTGGCAGGGACAGCATAGAGATGCATCATTTTGCAGTGCAAGGCACTGTGCTAGGCTGCCTTCTGATGTTCTTTCTGACATGTTTATAGTTTGTGGTGCAGAATCACAAAGTGAAAATATTAAAAAGCTGAAAACCCAAACAATGGACTTTTAAAAGGATATTCTCTAAGAAACAGGACTTCTGCTTGTTTTTTAACTTAGCCAGCAGAGCATTGTGTCACACTAACCAGAGTACACCTTGCTTATAGAAAGCTGTGGCCTGGTTGTCTTTACTGAAACCTGGTGAGATGAATCCCATGGCTGGGGTGTGGCTCTTGATGGCCACCAACACTTCGGATGGGACAGGCATCAGGAGAGGGAGAGGGNGAAGGGGCAGGAGAGAAGGGAGAGGGGAGGTGTTACCCTCTACATCAGGAGAGGGAGAGGATGCTTGGAGGCAGTCTGAACTGAGGGATATGGGTCAGATGAAGGGTAAAGTCGGGCCCCTGAACTTGAGGAAAACAAACTTCCAGCTCTTCAAGTTGGTCACTGGGATCCTCTGGGAAACTCCTATTTAAAAACACACACGTAAATTTATGTAGAAATTATTTGGGGATTCTAGTGCATTCTGTATTTATGGAGAAAGGGTTTAAGTTCTGAAGAGTTCTTGGAGATCATTGTGGAAAGTCTAGTGATGGAGGAGTGGTTTGGACTGTTAAAACAGCAAGGGAAGACACTGGAGACAAAACCCAGACTATCTACAGAATGAAACAATACAAAAAGCATCTGTAGCTTCCTGTTTCTGTAAAAAAAATGCTGTCAGATTCTGTGTAGTTTTTGAAATATAACTGAAATGAAAAATAACTCATTCTTGAAGCTCTCTGTAACTGTGCAACAGGCTAAAAACACCCAGCAGGTCTATGTGGAGACTTGAGAAAAACCATAACACTATATTGCACACTTCAGAATCTTCAGGAAAGAGTAGTTATGTGCTAAAAAAATCCTACTTGTGATGAAGTAGTTATTTTAAGCTGTTGGTTACCAACCAGTCTGAATGATGTAATAAAAATATGTGGTGAGAGAAAAATAATTTTCTGTCAGCAGTAAATATGTTGCTGATATACCCAAATAAGTGTGTTGGGTTTTTAGGCACCATTTCAACCTACCTCAAAGAAAGTATGAACATGTAGTATGTGTACACAAGTTTTTGAAAAACGAATTTCCATTATACCAAGAAAAATACATGTTTTGGCTAGTTTCTAGCTTGATGGTACTAATGAGACTTTATATAGGAGTGCATTTGAATAAATGTAATTTTACTGCACTAGTTTCATTTGTTTAATGAAAAGCTGAGTATATTAAAGCATTAAATGGAAAGCTCTAAGCCACAATGCCATTACTGCTTTTTCAGGTGCTTTAGGAGGAACCTGCAAGTGACTTGGCACCATGGTGGCCCTTTCCTTGAAGATCTGTGTCCGTCAGTGCAATGTAGTGAAGACGATGCAGTTTGAACCATCCACGGCCGTGTACGACGCCTGCAGAGTTATTCGTGAGCGAGTGCCAGAGGCTCAGACAGGGCAAGGTGAGTTCCTCAGTTGGTCCTTGCTCAGTTCATTGGACATAAACCCATCACATTGTCCTGTTTCTTTTTTTTCTTTTTCTTTTTTTTTTGTGTTGGAGGGTTTGGTTGTTTTTTGGGGT
The DNA here is from genome assembly GCA_013399915.1 of Illadopsis cleaveri. Lineage (NCBI taxonomy): Eukaryota > Metazoa > Chordata > Aves > Passeriformes > Timaliidae > Illadopsis > Illadopsis cleaveri. The sequence goes on along the minus strand of VXBB01024470.1, from coordinate 11,379 downwards.
TTTTTTTTTATTTAAGTTGTAGGGCTCTGGAGTGAAAGGAAACAAGCGCAAACAGATTTTTAAGCGACAGAAAGGAGCCGAGTTGTTTTTGTTCCTTTGGTCCTGACAAAGCCCTACAAAGGTTTTCCCACAATGGATGTTTTTAGTGAAACTTTGACTTCTTAAATAAATATCTTGTTTGCCTAAAAGATGAGAAATTGTTCTCCTGCTTGGAGAGATTTATTTTTTTGGTATCAACTCCTTAAAGCAGTGTTTCTGGCAATGTTTTCTAAGAAAATCTGCACAGACGTATTTTGTGCCTCAGCAAAGGAAGGGACAACACAAATTACAAAAGAATGGCTGGATACCTCCAAAATGTGCAAAGAGAAATGTTTGAAACTGATGAATAACTAAAATCATCACCATGCTGTGCACACCCTAGAGGTGCTACCATGGTGCTACATGTTAATCAAATGTAACTGTCTCTGCACCTATTGAGCCAATTAGGTAAATACAGACTGGGAAACACCATGTACCAAAGATCTGGTTTTAACACAGCCAAAGTTGTCAAAAAATTTAGATACTTCAAAGTCCTTTGGTGCTGCATTGTATATAATGCTACCAGAATGTAATTCTTAAAGCAGGCTGTTTATTGAAGTTTAAGCTCTCAACCTTTACAGCCATTTCAAAAATCTTGTCTGTATTGTTAGAAAAACTTACTAGTAGTGGGCTTCATTACTGTTACTGAGAATTGCTTCTCCTTGCAGGAGTCCTTTGGGAATCTAGTTACAGAGCTTCAGTTTTCAGATAAAAGTTGTGCATTTTTACCATGCTGGTGTCTCAAGGCAGTGATTGCAGACAGCTGTTGAATTTGGAGAAGTTGAGTGATAAATATCCCTGAATATTATGAACCTCAAAGAAAAGCCAAGGAGTTCTCAGACTTTATAGTAGGCTTTTCCTTTACTTATGATTGCAATGCAATTACAAACTTCAAAAAATGAAATTGAGTGATGAACAGAAATGTTTCCAACATATCCTTTCCCTTTCTTGGTGACTGTTAAAACGTGTGTGTTTGCCTGTTAGTTCAGAAGACTCACAGTGGTGCAGTACAGTTAATAAACTGGTTCTGCACAACAGAAAATGTACTTATGGCTGTCAGCTGTGCACATTTCACTTCTCCCACAAGCTTGGTCCCAGCACATGATTTTCATGTGCAAGTTACACAGCTCCTGTTGTTTCATTGCCAGGTGCATGCACCACACAGGAGTATCAGAGCAATCTGTGCTTCCTTGGTACTTCTGTGGCCTGTGCAAGGAACTTTGTTTCTAAAGGTCACAACCTATTTATAGGCACAAATTCTAAAATCTTACAGAAGTGATTCTGTGTTGAACCTGTATCATAAACATCCCTGTATGTACAGATCACTTGACTTTTCCAGGGGAGTTTTTAATTAACGTCAGCAGGGAAAGATTTTCGTCTGACTCAGTTGTTTTTGGAAGGCTTCTTCCTTTTAAATTGGATATCTGTAAGTCAGCTGCATTTCTATCAATTAAGTGTAAGGTCTTTTATATAATTGCATAAGTAATCATGTGTTTAAGGTAAATGCTGTGAAATGTAGATTATTGCTATGCATGCCATTTAAAGATGAAATATTATCAGAAAATTGTAGGTATTTTTACCTGGCTTTCTGACCAAAGGGTCCTAACACATGGCTGAAAGTAATCCAGGTAATGCTGAATGATTATTTGTTATTGGTGAAGTACAATCTGTATTGATTCTTCATGCATATGGATAGGCCTTAAATTAACAGTCATGATATTTCATTTTGTGGATCTGGAGTTCAGTCTTTGACACCTAAACTTGGGTTTGTTTTTTGTGTGGCTGTGAAAATTTTATCATTTACTTCTGAAAGAATCAATTGACACTGTTCATCCTTCAAAAGATACAAGTTTTTTGCTATGTTTGCTATGGATATAATTCTAGATCCTTGTATATTTTTAAATACCTAAACCTGAATGATCTACCAGAAAGGTTCCCAAGTTTATAATAAACTCATTTTGTGAAGGGTTGAAAGCAAACAGTGTTTTGAAAATAGAACTGCTGCCTGAAATAGTACACTACGGTTAAGGCCAAACTTGCTTGTATTTTTGGTTAGTCAATTCCAAAGCAGGACCTGCGAGCACTTAAAAAAGGTCTCAAAGAAAAGTAGTTACAAATATAATACACAGTAGGTGTGACATGTTAAGATGTGATGGCATAACAAAGCTTTTGTTCAAGTCTTCTGTAAAGCCTGATGTACTCTGCTATCTGCTGCTAAACTAAGTATTTCATGAGGCACAGCAAAAAAATTCTATCCAAGTTTATTAGGCATGGAAGGTAAGTGTAATGGAGACTTAACCCTGAAGCTGAATAGCCCTGAATAAAACCATGTTGGCTTTATTAGGTTTGATATTTTTCAATGTGTCTCTGTCTGTTCTGTTCCACAGCCTCTGACTATGGATTGTTCTTGTCAGATGATGATCCTCGGAAAGGTATCTGGCTGGAGGCTGGAAGAACACTGGATTATTACATGCTGAGAAATGGGGTATGATGCAAGTCTGTTGCTTCCTTCATCACCATGTTCTTAGAAGACTTGTTTCCTAAATAGCAGGAAGAATGTTTAGCATTTGGAGGGGTAGGAGGGCCTTGAGTCTGTTCTTGAGCTTGACCCAGTCCTCTTCCTTGCTGTGCCTCAGATATCAGTTTTTTCCTGCATTCAGGTTGTGACTGTGAGCTACTGTGGTCAGTAGTGTCTTCACAGAATGATTACCTGAAAGTTGAAAAACAACTTTTATTATATGCTTTTTATTTGGTGTGACCTTGTGTTAGAGTTGGTTTCTTGTATACTTGAGGTGGGGAGGTCAGACTGGCTCATGTCATGGCCAGCTTGCTACAGCCACAGCATTGCAGTCCTTTTGAAATGCTGCACTAGATTTCACAGCACAAAGGTGCTTTGGTCTATCCTGCCCTGACTAGGTCTTACCATTTAGGACAATCCTTGAAAAATGACATTGGAAGATCTAAAAGTAGTCACTTCTCAAGTTTATTTAATGAGTATGTTTGCCTATACTGTAACAAAGGAAAAATCCAGCCTAGAGGGCAGGAAGGAAATCCTGGTTTAGGCATCTAAGGTGGTGGGTTGGCTTGTGGTGGCTTCCAAAAGCATTTAGAAACAGCTGTGTTTACTTCCTAGGATATATTGGAGTACAAAAAGAAACAGAGACCTCAGAAAATACGTATGTTGGATGGTTCAGTGAAAACAGTCATGGTGGATGATTCTAAAACAGTGGGTGAATTGCTGGTTACCATTTGCAGCAGGATAGGTAAGGTTTTGGGACCCACATGCTTAAGAATTTCTTTTTCTGTTGTATTTAAATTTTGATTGTTAGGATGTTACGTGGCTAGAAAGTGGCATATATGTGAAAAATTTAAATTTGTTTTAAGTTACTACTTACCAAACACTTTCTTGAAACCTGTTGTCCAGGTTTTATCAAAGTCTGTAGAGAGTCAGCTGTATCCTTAAACTTCAGGATTTAGCAGTTGAAGGCCCAAAGTTATCCAACAGTACAGGTACCAATTTTTTATTGTACATTACATTTAAGTTCTCTTTCCTGCTGTGAGGTAGAGGCTTAGAACTGAATTTATACTCGGTGTTAATTGGATAAAGGAGGAACATTACTGATCTTGAAATGTCCTCAAGCTTAGGACTTTGTGTTGTTATGATTAAGTGTTGATCACAAAATTGTATCATTTGTAAAACAACATACAGAAGCCATCCAGAGCAGCTGGTCAAAAATGGGTCATATTGCTTATAGTCTGTCTCAATACTTAGCTGAACAGACATTTTTGAAAACAAACTTGTATTTAATATATGCACTTCAAGTATGCAGCCAACTTGGATTCATTAAGGTTTAAAACAGTGCTTAAATCTCATTTAGAATTCAAGCAGCCTTAATTTGATTTATATTACTTGACTTGGAAAGTGAATCATCAATTTCAGTTTTGAAGTTTTGTATGTTGGATTCTAATGTGCTGTAACTACCTCAAAAATTAGTTTGACTTATTTTCATGAATGTGGTCATGTAGGTGAGTGTTTAATTTGGTGTCTGGTATAACATAAACATGCTTTCCCAAACAGTACAAAAAACCAAACAGAATAAAGAAATGGGAAAACCTGAGCACATATGCTAAATATTTTGAATGGATTTTTGATTCAGTTTCATGTGAAATTCACAGGAAGAGTTGAGTCATAACACTTTAAACAAAAAAATCATAAATTTCACATGGTTTCTGTCGGCTCTGCCACATTTCATTTTGCATCATGGGCAAGCTGAAATTACTCAGTCCTCAGGATGCAATCGTAGGTATCCATGAATAGAAATTTATTATAACCTGTCTCCATTTTGGAATTTACAGTTATTTTACATTCCGTCATGTTTTTAAACTGGCAGCTTCTCTTGGTAGGCAGCAGAAAAAAAAAACAACCTTATACTTTATACCTCTCTGAAAGTGGCAAATGCAGCACATGACAAAGAAATGATGTATTGAAAAGATGAGGTCAGATATTGGATTTATTTATAATTCCAGGAATAACAAATTATGAGGAATATTCATTAATCCAGGAGAGCATCGAAGAGAAGAAAGAGGAGAGTACAGGAACACTTAAGAAAGATAGGACACTGTTACGTGATGAAAGAAAAATGGAAAAACTGAAGGCAAAGCTTCACACAGATGATGATTGTGAGTAATCTGTTCCAGGGTCATTCTTTGATTAATATCTTTCCATGGTATAGTGCAAAGAAGCCATGCAGGAATGCATTTTTAGACTATTCAGAGTGTTTCACTTGGCTCCTGGCTGTATTTTACATCCCTTTATAGGCAGTGCTGTCTGCAATTGAGTATTTTTAAAGTGAAGTGAATGGGCAAGTTAATTAATGCCTTTGAGAGTTAGCAGGTGTTTTGGAGTGCTTTTTGTACATGTTTGGTAGGGGTATTCCAACTTAAGTGTGAGGGGTTGCTTTTGTCCTTTCATTAATATTGGATATGTAATAATTGATGCCGACTGAAAGCCATCAAAAGGTAGTTTTGTGTTTGAAGGTATAACTTTTAACTGTAAGTGAAGTTTGCCAAAGAACTAAGACAATATTTGATTTGTTTCGTGTGCTATGTCATGATAACCATTTTTTCTGTTTTACTGTAAGACACTAAGGTTAACTGTAAGTGGCAGGAAGATGTTTTAAAATTGTGTTCAGTGATCAGAAAGGTAAGCAGAATAATTTGTTTTAGAGGTAAAATGGTAAATTTATTTTGTTGTGAAGCTGTGAAGATGTAAAGCTAGTGATGAAACATTACTATAGTTGTTTCTTCAATATTAACAATGTTCATTCTGTAGAACATCCTTGTTTCTCAGCAGTGCTGTTTTTCATTCTCATTTGTAGCAAACCTTCAGCACTCATGACTAGAAACAGCAATGAAAGTAACATTTCTCGCAGAGTTTCCCCCCACAGTGGAAATACCAATTATCCCATGAGTTTCCCAACAGTGAGGATTTAGCAGTGTGTGTGTCTGTGGCTCTGTTGCAGTAAATTGGCTGGATCACAGCCGGACCTTCAGAGAGCAAGGAGTGGATGAAAATGAAACACTACTCCTGAGACGAAAGTTCTTTTATTCAGACCAGAATGTTGATTCAAGAGATCCTGTTCAGCTTAATTTGCTTTATGTTCAGGTACAGTACTTTCTACCTTGTCTGAGGAAACCTGTGTAAGTTAGTTAGAAAAAATTTGCTGCTCAAATACTCCATTTTCTAGAATTCCAGTTCTGGATGTGCTTTAGTTTTGCTCTTTTGTCTAGCCCTCCAAAAACACGTGATAGTACAGAGGCTTTGCTCATTTTTTTAATCAAATACTTTGAACCCAGTAATGAGCACTGGGCCAAAAATCCATTGGCTTTCACATCCTGCTTCCTTAAAATTGGTACATGTCTTTAGCCCCAAGTTGCTGTTTTTAGTTCTTCTCCTTCTTCTCTTCTCTGGATGATGCTCTCTGTGTAGTGTGGAATCTCAGGTCAATCTTGTGAACAGCTTTCTGTTTCTCATGTCTTTTTCTCTTCTGCCTGATCACTGAGAGAGCTTCTTCTGCACTCCTTTCCAGTCTTCAACCCAGACAGCACACAAGGCAGGCAGGCTTTCTGTCCAGAGGCACCATGTCATGTAACACAGTAGGAGTCCATCTAGACAGGTTCCTGAACTGTCAGAGGGATTGTGCATATCTGAGCAAAGCCAGGAGCCTTATGCAGAAGACAGTATTTAACTGAAGGTGCCATTGCAGTTGCCTGCAATTCAGTCTGAAAAAAAGTAGGCTTTTAAACTTTGTTAAAGTTCCGGAGGTTTTTTTTTTCCAAAGTAAAAAAAAAATTTAAAAAAAAAAATTAAAAATTTANAACTTTGTTAAAGTTCCGGAGGTTTTTTTTTTCCAAAGTAAAAAAAAAATTTAAAAAAAAAAAATTGAAAGTTTAATGCAATGTGCTGTTGTTATACTTGATGTTGCTATAAATTACATTTTTAAAATCTGAGGCAAAAGGTAAGGCTGTTCTATTGCTTGTAGAACAGTGGTACTTTTTTGAAGTGTTTTAGAAGAATATCACACTGGGCTGTTCTCCTGCCACTAAAATATTTCCTTCAGACTGGTGTAACAGTATATGTTGATAATGCTTTGTCATTGCTTTGTCTGTGGGCAGGTGAGTCTTCTACTGCCAGAGCTATAAAATCTATCATCTTCAATGACCATTAAATTTACACAGAAGGAAGAAAACTGTTGTGTGTCTGTCCCTGTTGCCAAATCTGTCACAGTAATTTTGTTTTTACCTACTAGTTATGGAGATCTTTTTCCCTTCTATGAGGCAGTGGGATGAAAGCTTTTCACTGTGTGTATTTGCACACACAGGCATCTGTACATGTGTGTGTACATACACAGAAGTGTCTGTGCATGTTGTATTTTATTTACACATGCATCAGGAAATGGCTGTCAAGATCTCTTTTTGATCAAAGCTGATACAATCATAGCTTCAAGAAGTCTCCATAGATACTCACAATGAAATAATCTAGCTCTTTGTTTTATTAGTCACATACACATCCAGAATGGAATAATAAAGGCATTCAAAAGGAAAAGGGTGTGTTGCTGGCTGTATTCAAGCTTTCAAGGAATTTAAGATGGAATGGTTGTTTTGGGTGTCTCTGACACATCTTTGTCTCTCTCCTCTAGGCTCGTGATGACATTCTGAATGGTTCCCATCCCGTCTCCTTTGAGAAGGCCTGTGAATTTGGAGGCTTTCAAGTACAGATCCAGTTTGGACCTCATGTAGAACACAAACATAAACCTGGATTTTTAGAGTAAACACTTCTAACTTCTAAATTTGGGTGACCTCAAGTGTAACTAATGTTGAGTTGTCACAGATTAAGCACATTTTATTACTCCAAGCAGAGGTAATCAGATTCAGTGTATTTTCAATAGCAAATCTCCCAGTGAAAGGAGCTTTATTGCACAAATCAGCAACCTCAGCTGAGGAGGGGACCTTTGGCAGTGGCTTATTAGACAGCACAGGGCACTGGCTCCTCCTGGAGTGCCAGTTAAGTACACACTTAGTACTAGGAAAGCACAAGAGTGGAAAGAAGTTTTGTCATTTGAATGAAGTGAATACTCCTGTGTGTAGAAATTAAATTTTCCAAACTTTTTAGTGGCAATATTCACTTGGTCAGATTCACCCTCTCGTGGTGTTGTATGAACGGAATTCTAGAGCTGTGCTCTTTGTTTCAGGCAGGGACAGAAGTCCTGCTTACAAATGGCTCATCCTTTAATCTTTATTGTGATACTTAGTTTTCTGCTATCAGGAGGGCAAGTTAAGTTTGACTGCAATTTAGATGTCCCATTTTTCTACTGATTTTGATTTTCTGATTGGTTTACCTGCAGTAGAATTAACCGAGGGCCGAAGTCTGAGGAAAGCAGTGTAGGAAGGTAAAAGAGAGCTATTTACTGCACAGTCCAGCAAGCCTTGCCTACATTTGAGGCTCATAAATACCTTAATTGGAGGCACAAAACAATGGGTGCGTATCTGGTTTCTGTCCTGTTCCACTGGCAGAGTGCTCAGTGCTGCCTCAGGCTCCCTTTGTGAGCCCCTGTGGTGTTCACAGTATCTCAGGGAATCCCTTTGCAGTGGTGTCTTGCTGTGGAACCTGCAATGCTGCAGCACTGGTTGTTTGGAACCCTTCACTTCTGAGGGCTATTCCTGGAGTAGCAGTTCAGTTATGCAAATGAACATCTTTCAGTTCCAATTAATAATCAACTTTTCTTTTTACTGTCTGTCTGCTCCTGATTGGCCCATGAGCTTTTCCTATTAGAACTACTGATGTCTAAGAATTACAGGGGCCCAGTGTAACAGCTTCAGTATACTCCTGGTTTTTATTTCCTAGAACTGTGAGCAGTTACACAACAATCTTTCTCTGGGATTTGTCCATTGTCTGCTTATTCTTCTCCTCTCACTCCACTCACTGAAGAGTATTCCTGCAGCAAACCATTGGGGTATCATCTCACGATAAGATAATGTTGCGTCATGGTAATGATTTCAAGAGTTAGGTGTTCACAGAAATAGTTGCTTTTAAATTTTGAAGCAGTAATTTCCCCCAGTGCCTTTTGCAAACTGCTGACCAGCATTCAGTTGCTTAAGTTTTTTAGGATTTTCCAATGTACTACTTGTTTTTTTTCAGTGCAAAGTTAATTTCTCTTTTCTTTTCTTTTAAGCTCCCATGTAGTGAGTGTGTTTTATGGTTCACTGAAGCTGCTGGCTGGGTGGCACTTCTACTTTGTATGCAGTGCTGGATAGTTTGGAGTCCATCATGAAACAGTCATCACTCATATAATGTGCATTATCTTTTTTTAATCCTAATAGAGATGAAAGGTGTTAATAACTGAAGGATCTATTAGAAAAAGGATGTTACTCCAGTGGAAACCATTTTGCAGCAGAAGTCCAAAATTCAGAACTTTCTTATATTCTGTAGGGCATTTTTCTCTGCTGTTGTTTTATTTTCATTTAGGGCTTTGATTGTGTTGGAACCAAACTTGGCAGGTAACCAAGTATAATTGCTCTCTGTCCTGGTGTTTAATCAGTTTCATAGCATTAAGCATTTCTCATTTGGAGGTAATTCAGTTTTTTCCTCTGTAGATGAACCTGCTCCAGAACCGTAAGTTCCTGGTCATTGTCTCCTAATTTGAAGTGTACATGTTTATGATTTAGTGGTGATACATTTATTTTACATAGCCATGACAGCCTTGTTGTAAAACCTCATGCTTTTGTTTTGTGAGCCAAGTGATCCTGGCTCGCTATGAACAATATACAGAAATAGTGTAGTTAAATGTATTTAAATGTTCATTATTTTTTTCTGGAGATGCATCTCTCATCCTTTCAGAAAAAAAAAAGCTTCTTAGTTTTTTTATCCCCTTGAAAAAGAGTGAGCTTTTTTTAAAGTTTCATCCAACTGTTTTCTAGTGTTTGGTGCATAAACACTGATTATTTTCAAGTAAGAAAGTAGTTTTGTTTTATTTAAACTGCATGCTGTAGGTCAATGTGTGAAATACATTTGAGAGGTATCCAGTCACTCATTACTGAAACCTTAAGATGCTACAGGTTCCCTTAATGAGAATCTGTCAGCTTCTACAAAACAGAACAGAATAGCACTAGTATTTAATGAAATTGTTTGGAAACAGCTTCGTTTAGTTTACTATGTCTACAATATGTTTGTGTAGAGAGACCTTTTGTATCCTTTTTTGTCGTTGCTAAAATATTCTTGGCACAGATGAAGATTGTAGCCTGCATCTTGCTAAGACCTTGGTATTGGTTGTTGGAATTCCCTTGAAGCTCTTGCCAAAGTAAATTGTGAAAGCATTAAACTATCAACTTAAAAGAAGTCCTTCTTCGTGCCCTTCATGGTACCAATGTAGTTTTGCATGGCACCTACAGAGAGTGGGGCTGAATTTGCTGAGAGAACATCTAATAAAGAGCTCACACTGTTCATCTGCAGATAGGAAAGGAGCACCTCAAACTGCACAGCTCCACTTCTTTGCAAGCACACTGGCAAACAGAAAAGCTGCAAGTGATAAGTGAGCTTGATGCTGAGCTCAGTTCTTGAATCTAACTTGGTTTGTTGAATTAAGCTGTATTTTTCAAGAGCACATTTATGCTCATGAAAAACAATCAAAGTGTTGGCACTCATGTAATTTTTTTAAGGAACTGGAAGATGAAACTCAGTGTAAACCAAGTTAAATCAACACTGCTTGCTATTAGCTGTGTTTTTGCCTTAGTTCAATGTCCATTCTAATATGTGTAATTCAGGGGTTTAAAGAAGGCTACATTATAAGATATTTCCATTCTTTTTGCTAACTCCATTAAAAAGCTGGAAAACAAAGTGAAACTGTGTCTGTAAAGAAAATATCTGGATTATAGGTAGAATTAAAATAATTTCAGTCTGTTCACAACTGGCATTTCACCCTTTCAGCTGAGGTGATCACTTGACTCTTGATTTAAAAACAGTGGAAGGTGATAGAAGGAAAAAACTTGCAATCCCCCACATGTGCTGAAGTATTACAATTGCTGCTTGGTGGATAAAGAACAAAGTTGTTTTCTCAACCCTTGCTGCTTATGAAGTTCCAAGTAATGTTTGCTTAGCAATGGTTTTTAAAGTGTTATATTAATTAGAAAAGTAAATAGACAAGCTTTAAAACGTAATGGTTTTGATAGTTTATCTGCATACAGATAGCTGAGAAAATTAACTCTAGCTAATAAAAGATGAGAATTTAAAGTGTGTTGATAGCTAGAATTTATTTATATAAATTGATTTCCATAATGAAACTTTGTTTAATTCAGGTTTAGGTTTGCTGTTTTCTTAATTTGCCTTGGAATTGAATTTAACTAAGCTGGTTTGAGCCTGTGAAATTCTGTCTAAAACCACCAGTTGTTTTGTTAAAGATACACCAGCTTTTTAAGATAATAAGCTCTGTTCAGTCCTTAGCTACAGTTTTACTTTGGCTCTTCAGCTTTCCCTACCCCATGATGTGTCTTGGTAAATAAGTCCCCAAGAAGAGATTTCTTTATCATAGATAAGTGAGATGTAGCTATAAGAGCATCAGAAGAAAGATCAGCAAGGACAGTTGTTCTTACTTTGTTTTTTAGTGCTGAAGCTTTATGGAAAAGACAAAATGTGTGATCTCAGTACTGAGTAATATTTTTGAAGCACAAAATCCTAATTTAGTCTTTTGAGCTATTTTTGATTGTGTGCAATGGCAAGCTTTTGTTTTTAAAAACACAAACAAAAAA
>VXBB01024467.1:257606-277064 GCA_013399915.1 Illadopsis cleaveri | reverse complement strand
TCTCAAGCATGTCAAGGTCCCCCTGGCTGGTATTCCTTTCCTCTAGAGTGTTCCCTGCTCCACCAAGGCTGGTGTGGGCAGGGAACTCGCTGAGGGCACGCTCGATCCCACTGTCTGTGCCACTGACAAAGATGTTGGTCATGGTACTGACCCGAGACACACCACCCATATGGACATAAGGAATGAACTTAGGTTCTTGTGGAGCCACTGTGACTTCCCTGACACAGGGGTTGTTTTATGAGCCAGTGATATTATGCAGCTCATATTGTCCATGCAGTCATGCTCAGACTATTTTCTGCTGTTGTTTCTCTGTCTTGCAGCAACTTCTGCTGATCGTTTTTACCGCATTGACAGATCTCAGGTAAATAATTATTTGTTTTTTGTTTTGACAGATTTCCTTTTTTTTAAAGCTGTATCAAATGCAGCTTAAAATTAATTATCTGCCATTCTTCCTGCATTTTGCAAAATGTTACTCATGATGTCTCTTGAGAAGCAGAGAAAAAAATTTTGGTCTGTTTTTTAGTTGATCTAATTCACATTATTTCACTGAAGTCTTGTATCTGCTGACCATCTGCCATTCTGTTTACCAATCTGATGCAGATCAGAATTTTCTGCAATTTTCCTTATCAAGTCTTGCTAGGGGCATCTGTGTGGCACCAATTTATTTGTATTTATCTTTTCACTGATGTTTTAGGCACCGGAAGTCTTGATCCTGTGTGTGTGTGTGCGTGCGCCAAGAAATAGCTATGGAAGTTAAGTTGTTGTTACAATTTGAGAATTATGAATAGAGATGCATAAAATATTCACAAGAAACCCCAAAACAATGTGTCTCTCTCCTGGATTCAAATCTGTAGCATAGATCTGACAATCTGAATATATTTTCTAAAAACACTTAAAACTTTACAGGGCTTTTGATGTTTCTGATTTGTAGCCAGAACAGGCCAATTAGTGTCTCAATATAAAGTGCGAATTGTTGATTTCACGCTGTGGTTGTTTGTATCTGGTCCCCCTGAGAACTGTGTAAGCTGTTTCTGAATGACATGAACATGTTACTGTTTCTTAGCAAAAGCAGCTGCTGCTTTAGCTTAGGCAGAAGGAGCTGTGACTTTAGTTCAGAGTCTGCATGTAGACACCATGGGACTTCCTTGCACACAGTCATATAAATGGTTTGATGTCGTGATCTGATATTGGGAAGGCAGGGATGAAGAAGATGCTGTTACAGATTAAACTGGGCAATTTGACTCTGTTTGGCTTATTCTGCATTTCTCTAATACTTGACAATGGTCAAGTGGTCATTTTTAATGCCTACTCCTTCATCCTGTGATTCTGTGGGGAAAAAAAATAATACTGTGTGTTGGTCCCAGCATACAAACAGTGGTAAATTTCCTGCCCATTTGCCTACATAGACAGGCATACTCACACTCAGTGTTTTTTTGGTTTTTTTTTTTTTGAAAGACAATAAGCCTTTAGTGTCAATAACAAAAATAAAGGATTGAGAAAGAGAGCTTTGGTAATGAAGATGTGAAAACATGTACAAGTGGTGGAGATCTGGAAGAGTACCCCCAAACAATGAAAAGTTCTGTCAACCATCATCAAAGAAGAGACCTGAGGTGTTGGTCCTCATTTCAAAATGCAAACCTCAGCTTTATGGGCAGACCTCCAGGTTTCATCAACATGGCACAGTCATTGAGTAACAGCCTTTGAAGTGTTGCTGTGGGTGTGCAGCTTGCTCACGAGGAATCTTGTTTGGCTTGAAATCAATGACATATTAATTGGTGACTTCTGTGGAATTGATTTTAATGTGTGTATGAATACACACTTAAATACACAGAGTTCCTTGAATATTCTTCAGAGACCCTGACGTGCAGCCAACTCACTCTAGGGCTGCTGAGAGTCTCTGAGAGACCAGTGATGCTGCAGGTTCATTATTTTTTGCTTGTGTTGCTCCAACAGGAACATTTGCACTTTGTGACGGAAATTTCGCAGGACGAGATTTTTATTCTGGACCCAGAGATGGTAATGTCTCAGCAGGTGGGGACGCCACCAGGAATGCCTGATCTGGTAGTGGAGCAGGCAACTGGGTGAGTGCTGCTGGGATCTGATTTTCAGCAGTTGCATTAGTGGGCATCTCTTTCTGGTCCCCTTTTCTGAAGGGTTAGGAGATGTGGGAGGGTGGTTATGAGGTAGGAACAAATCCAGCTGTGGTAGTGACAGGAGGACAGTACTGTAACATCTACTCCATTAGGTTTCCATTAGGAACACACAGCAGGGATAGTGGACTTCAGCACTTTTTGACCACATCGCACCACTTGATCCTAGATCCTGCCATAAATCTCTAATGATTGAGTTACAAACTTCTCTGCATGGTCAGAGTTCTGATTCCACTGTGTAAGGCTCTGAAGCCCTTTGTGTCCAAGAATGATCATGAAGTGTATCTGTTTCTTATCATCCTCTTGACAGACCAGAAATGCTTCTATTTGTCTTTAGGAACAGTATTGTACGCATAGTGAATTAATCTATTTTAACTGGCTATGGTCTGAAAAATGCTGGGAACCAATAAGCATAAGACAGCTTTGAAGTGGAGCACACAAGGGGTGTGAATGCTTTTCCCTTCCTCTTTCTCTCCCTAGAATATCAGACCGGTGGAACCCTGCAGCTCGGAAGAGGATGCTGAGCGACAGCGGCCTTGGAAAGATTTCTCCCCACTACGAGGTACCTGACAAACAAAAGGACGCCAGCCAGACACATATGCTGCAGTAAGAGCCCTCTGCATTTCTTTGCTTGATGATGCACTGTCCCTGTCACCAGAGACAACTCTTAATGTCTCCTTTAAGCTTGATGAATTGTGCCAACATGCTGAAAATACAAATACTTTTTGTTACTTCTCTTTTGCTTCTCCCTTCTGTTCTTCCTCTTTGTCCATTTTTTTTATATTCTTGCCTTTGTTTCATTCTTTGTGGCACTCTCCTCTCTTAATAAACCTAAATCCAAGTTTTTGAAAGAAAATACTTTATTTTGGATGCCTGAAGTTCTAGCTAAGAAAACCTTCTTGGCAACTGGTTTAGTGAAATCTCAAAGCATTAACCTTTAAGGCAGTTCTGGTGCAGTGTGATAAAACAGAAACTTCTAGAACTGCTGCTTGTTGTCAAAGATGTAGGCAATGATTTTCATATAATCTTGAACCATGTAGGATGGCTGTACAGTGGTTTTGATAATTTCTCCATTTAAGAAATTTTTACCACCTTAGTGCTATCTACTGTGTTCAGATTGATTTAAAAATATCTCTTATTCTGCTTACCTATGTTAAAAATTGTTCTCAACTTTTGACTATTTCACTTTAGATTTTCAAAACCATCAGTGGATCACTACCTAAGATAAGTGGGAAATGTCTGTCAGAATTCTATTGCTGGCTTTCAAAGTTTATTTGTGTTTTGGGGTCATATTCCCCCCACCTGCCAAATATATAATGTATTTCTAGTTCTACTGTATCAGCAACACAATGGGCAGGTTTTAAAACTTAGTATAGAAAAATTAGGAATAGTGACAATTTGGTCCTTTTTTGAGATTTTATTTTTTGTCAGGTTGTGTGTGGGAGGGGGCTGCAAGGTACAGGGCAGGCAGAACCTACAGCTCCAGGACAGGTGCAGTGTGGGTGACAGGCTGTCTAGCCATGAGGCTGCCAACTGTAAACTTTCCAGCTAACTGGAAACTACTGTCAGGAGGAGATGTCATGGCAAGAAAGAGTGATCAAGGTAGCACTGCCAGGAGAAAATCGCCTGGCTTTCTCCCTGAGGGATTCTGGACCAGTTCTTGATATTCTTTGCTAAGTGAAGAATTGTGAATTCAGGTTCATTTTTCCATAGACTGGAATGGCAGGGCCCAAAATCTTAAGCTGGCAAAGCTGTGAGAAAAATGATACTTAGACAGTTTTAGGCAGTGTGGAGAGATGGTGAGAACATGTGGACTAATTTCTTATTGATAAGAGGAATGATTTTGTTTACATCAGTATGACTGGAAATGTTTGCTTAGCTGTAACAATTAAATTTGGTAGATTTATTAAGTACAAAATAAGCTAGTAGCATCGCTCAGAGTAAAGTGTCTCTGTCACTGCCTACTATGAGGAATTGTTTTCTTTAGTTTCTCTAAACTCTAATTGTTTCGGCTGAAATTTTTCATGCTAAGACTCAGTCTATGACTGATTCTTTTTCTTTTAGTAAAAACTTTTTTAAAAAAGCCAGTTTATTCTGAAGACAAGATTTGTGGGAAATGTGCTCCTTTAAACGACTTTCTTTCAAATAAATAAATACAGTGTTTCTTTACTGAGATGTGTTAGTGCACTTTACTGAGTATAGTTAGTGGAATGAACCTCATTGGAATGAAATTTTGGAAGCTTGACATTTAGTAAAATGTCATCATAATACCAGGACGATGCCTTTTACTGTCTTGAAAATTACCCCTGAATTTGCCCTGCTGATGAGGTTGTTCGTGCACTTTGGAGGCACCTCAGATTCAGGAGCTTTGCTTTCAAAAGTTTCTGTCTGTACATGTCTACAGAGGAGTTATGCTCCTCTGTGCTTAATTCAGATTGCTGACCTGCCCCCAGGGCTGAGGGAAGTGGGGCTATGCTGCTCATTAGCTGATCTCCAGCAGCAAGGAGAAAAGGGATGCAGTAGTCATGGTCACATGGAAGATGGGCAGGAGAAGGTGTATGAAGGAACAAGCAAAAGAAGTTGCAAGAGCCAAAGGAGTAGAAGCTAAAAGGAAGCATGAGCAGGAACTTGGGGAACAGGGTTAAAGGATGGGAGCTGTTCAGGGCACAGAGGATAACCAGGTGTCTGGGGAGTCAGCATGGGAATGATGAAAAGGAAGAGGGCATGGCATACAGATAGGTAAGAGATGAGTGAGACAAGCTAGGGGTATGGGGGAAGGGTCTGTGACTGTTTCTCTTCAGAATACAGAATTCTGGGGTTATGCAGGTTATTACACAGGTGGGCAAGCTCTGAAATATGTTTAGACACTGCCTCACTTGCTACCAAGGTGGAAGGTGTATGGTAAATGAGTCAGGGGACCGCAGTGGAGGCAGCAAGGTATTATTAAATTTAAGACAGCAGAATGATGCTCTGTGGAACTGGATTCTCTTTTCAGCATGTATGACAGAATTTCTGAATGGTGAAGATTTACAACAAACTTTTCACAAGTGGCCGGTTAACCATGGGCTCCTCATTCTGTGCATGTCCACTGTGAAGGAGGTTTGGTTACTGGGAGGCCACTACAAGGAGATTTTGAAAGAGTATGGAGGGCTGGAAACTGAGAAATAGGATTTTTGTTGCCTCCGATTGTATTACTAAATGAATGGAAAATTTGTGCCTGCTTTCCCAGCTGTGGAATAGGGATAATACTGCAAACTCACCTTAAAGGACCACAGTGAGGGTAAATTTCATAGTCATAAGAAACCTGGATACTAGGGGGAGACTGTCAGAGATGCTTAGCAGGACATTAATCATTTTGCATACTGTGCATAGTTTTGGCAGTGTGGAAGAAATGAATCTTGAGGTTGTGCAGTGCATATACAGGAGGATATCAAGCAGGTTTCTACTTAAACATTGAGGCAAGAGTCCAGCAGAAGAAAATAGAAAGTAGAAATGTGACTAAAAGTTGTCATAATGTTGAAGTGCAACAGGGTTGCAGTACGATCTGAGATCCCAAATTTCCAAGCTTCTGGATGTCTGACTTAGCAACATAAAAAAAAATCTCTCTAGCATGCCACTTTAAAGAAAAAAATAAGTACTTCAGAAAGCACTATTATATTTGGCAACTAAAGTTGCTCACAGGTTCTTTGCAGAGATTTGTCCCTTCAGAAATTATTTTTCAATTAAAACTTGAGAAAAAGATTTCAGCAGAATTCCTAAACAGGAATACAACAGAGAACAGAGGAGTCAATTCCTCCTATACACAGAGCTATCATGGATCTTCTAAGAGTCATCAGCATCCAATGTTTATTTATCTAGTCAGAAATATTGTGCAGCGCAAAATGCATTATCTTATAGCCTAGGGCAAATGACAGGGGACTTGGTGTGAGAGAAAGTGCCATAGCTGACTCACTGGAAGTGCTTTCTCAGTGGTCATTTTTCTCCTAAACAGGGTATGACTACAGCTGGTCATAATATAGCTTCAGGATGCTTAGGGTGCATCTGTCATCACTATATACATATATATATATGTGTGTCTGTATGTGTGTATATATACACACATATATATAAAACTTCTTTAAGATGAAGTAATTATTTCTGACAAGTGAGGAATGTAGCTAAAAATTCAAAGTTGAATGATCCCTTATATTATTTCAATAAATGAAAGCAGAGAACAGAACATGTGATCTAAAAATAATTATAATGTTAGGTGTTGCTTTTGATCACAAGCTTGTTTGGTTAAAGCATAGTGTGAATATACTGGTTTTGAGGCAGGGGTCTTTCTGAGAGAAAAATTATGCTTTTGTTTTCAATTAACTTCATGTTATTTTCAGGTAGCTGTTGATTAATGGTATTTCATGTTTTGTTCCTTATTTGATGGCTCTTTGATCTGTGATGGATTGGACAGGACATGAAACAGTTTCTTGATGCAGTAACGAAGAGCTGGGGCAGATTATAGTTTATTCGGCACATCAATTAATGTGAACACTGCATTAAAAAAACCCCATATTAGGAAGACAATTTACTAGGACTAGAGGTGCTTGATGTTGAAAAAAGATAAATATTCTGGTCTGACTGCACTGATACAGGTAATTGGACCCTTTGTTTGTACATGAGTTCATGCTATGATTAAATGGTGCAGTGAGATGCAGAAGACCTCACAGCCTGCTGTGTGTTAGTTGTTGGCCATATATTTCTCTTCTTAGTTGTTTGTCATCCTGTTATATGATGAGCGCTGGAAACTCAATAAAATAAAAACCCCAACAGCATGCAAAGCTGAAAAGGTGCTTATGCCTTAGTAAAGGTTTCATCTACATCTTTTAATTTAAGTCATTAATTTTCCCAACTATTTGAGGCAGTAACCAGCACTTTTCTAGCGTCTGTCCAGCTGTGATAGTAATGTGTTTCCCAAGCTGTTGGCTGCATTTTCTGAATAAAGTGCATGGCTTGTGAAGGGTGGGTGAAGGTTGGCCAGGATGCCATCTGGTCTTGTCAGGGAGAGGAGGAAAAAAACGCCTGTAGGTGCTGGAAGATGGCTGCAGCCCTTTCCACTAAATAGACATTAATTAGCTAGTTATACCATCCAGGCATTGCTTTATGAAGCAATAATAACCTAGTTTCTCAGAAGGAAGAAGAAAAAGGCTAAATGCCAAGTGTTTAACTCAGCCTCAAGAATCTGATCGTTGCCCAGGAAATCAGTGTGACAGTGCAGATGTTACAAGGTGGTTTAGGGTATTTTTTGAAGAGAAATCTTTGTGTATTACAAGATAAAAAGAACATCAGGGATACAATTTTGCATGTAGAAAGGAGAAAGAATGCTCATTGAGTCAAAGTTTAGAAAACAAAAAGAGATAATTCAGAACATGCTAGGCAGAACTGCCTAGTGACAGTGAGTCTTTAAAATTTCAAAGGTTGGTAAGGACTTGGGAATCACAAGGGTTTGCCCAAAAAATATTGCATTGGAAAACACAGCATCAGCTCCTAAATAGATAGAGTAGTCCACCCTGGTGTTTTTGATAGAAAAATATGAATTAATTTTCAGGTTCAGATTTAGCTCAAGCTGCATTTATAAAATTACACTGCAAGAGTGAACTGTGTATGTCTTAATCAGGTACTTGTACACCTGTAAGAATTACTTTCCATTTTGCAGATGAGGCTCCATGAGTACTGATTGCTTTCAAACAAATCCTATTTTAGTGAAGGTCTAAATCACCATTACCTTTACTGTACACTCCTGTGGAACTTGAATATAACAGAGTACAGTGTTTGTTTTTTGCTCAACTCTCCCATTTCTTTCTCTTCTGTTGTCTTGGATACTTTTACAAATAGCTTGTAAGGTATTTCTTTCACTACCTAAAAGTGGAGCGTGAGAGATTTGCTGAAAGCAACTCTGCCTTTCACTAGGAAAGTGATGTCAAAAAGGTGTTGTCAGTGGAAAGGAATATGTAGACTCAAAGAAGAGGGAAAGCGTTATAAAGAGGACTTAGAATTATTCAGAAGAAGGTAAACATGGGTTAAATAGGGAAAGAACTTTGAAGAAAGCAAAGAAAAATAAATTATAAGTGAGATAAGAATACAGCAAATGGATAATTGTTTGGAGGGAAAGCAAGTTCCCTACATGAGACTGAGTGTGAAAAAAATGATGCATTCTCATCCTGTATTTTTAAAGCTTTTACTATTTGTCAGCATGATGCAGTCACAATACTTAAAATTTTATATACATCCCAGAGAGAAGCTACAATTTAACCACCATTAGGCAAACCTTTCTTCAGTTCCTTCATACGTCTCCCTTTACCTCCACTTATGAAGAATTCTTTGACAAGGATGGTACCTTTTAATTTTTTTTTAGTCTTGTGTGCACAGGTGTGGTTAACAATGTCATGTATTTTAAACTTCTGTTGTGAACATGATTTCCCTATATACATCAAGTTCTTAGCCATGTTCGTTGTTTTGGGAGATTTTTAGTGGGGAAAAATGCAAGAACTATTCAGTGATTCCTGGCCATGTCTGATTAGGAGGCACACCTTGACTCAGCTGTAGAAGAAAGAGGTGGGAGAGGAAAACCATACTAAAATGAGAGAGAATGGAGAGAAATTTCATACTTAAATACCTTTGCAGAGACTGGCTTGCCTGAGATATGCTCTTGGTTTATCCTGAGTGGGTAAAACATGAGAACAGGTGCTCTCAACCCAGGATTCAAGGGGCTTAGTGCTACTTCAGCTGCAGTGGTACTATCTCAGGGATGGTTCTGGGCATGGAAAGATCCTGGCATTTAGTTCTGATGTCTGAAGGCACAAAAACAGGACAAAGGAAAAGTGCTGCCACATACAAGCCCTGCTAGGTCAGGGGATGAGCCATGGCTCTGTTGTGATTGCATGCACTGGACCTGAGGGACTTCTGCAAGCAGTGACAATCAGATGGTTCTGGAAACTATTCAACACAAACTTGCAGCAACTTCTGCTGTTACCTTTAAGTGATTGCATACAGGCAAAACCTTATTTAATCATCTCTTCCTCTGTTTTCATTAGCAGAATTTTTATGACACTACTGTCTAGTCTGGCCTTATCTACAGACAACTGGGTTGTAGAAAATTCATGGATTTTACCTAAAATTTTCTGCAAGAGTCATTAGTAATTGCTACTTACACATCATCCTGACAACCCCAGCTCAGTAATACTGAGCTTTAAGCTTTTGCTTCTGCTCTTGTTAACCATAATTGGGAAAAGAAGAAATCAGAATTTGGTTTATATTTGCATGTCTATAACCTTGTCTATGTATGTGAATGCAATGCAGAGAGTGTGTGTTTTCTTCAAGAATTAAGTCTCCAGCCTTTCCTGTTGAGGCAAAGGGGTTTAATAACAGTAGGCATATGTAAGGTGAGTTTGTGCATCACCCCCTTCGATAGATGGCAGAAATAGAGCACATCCTGTACTGTATCCTGTACAGTGTTATTTTTCTCATCAGTACTTATTACCAATACATTTTATCATTCAGCATTTAGCTCCCCAGAGTGGATTGGGTGGGATTTTAGCTTCCTCTTTTCTCACCAACCTGCCCCCTCTTAATGACTTTTGTGGCATCTCAACCCCTGATGCACAGCTGAGGAAATTCACCCTGCTGACAAATTACTTTGACAGACAGTGACATGCAAAACACTCCCACACACGATGAGACTACAAAATTACTTCTTTAGAGAGATCTTGCTTCTTGACTGGCATCCTACTTTCCAGAAGGGAAATGCAAGCAGTCCAGCTCTCCTCCTCTCCTTAGGGCAACTTCAAGCAACAGAATGCACACATACTTGACAAAGGAATCATCTTACCTGAATGTTAAAAAGTCAACTACCATCTAGCTTGAAAATGCCTTCTGAATATTTCCAGTAGATAAAGGAGCAAAGTCAAGTTTTCCACATGGAATGCAAGTTTTTATTTTAGAGTGCATTTAAAGGATAAAAAATGATGTTGTGAAAGTAGAGATAGCTGGGTACTTTGGTTTCCTTTAAGTGGTTTACCATAACAACTATTAAGCTACTTTCCACTCTCTGGCTGATAGGCAAGACTGAAGCAGTAGTCTCTTTTCTCTTTTTTTTAACAACTGTGTTCTTTTTCCCCTTTGCTTCCATCCTTGCTTGCCTACTTTAGTCCTTGATTTGCAAAACAGAATCTTCTCTGTAAAGGAAAACAGTTTTACAGCAAAGAAGACAGAAATATATCAAGAGAATAACTTCTCATAATCTCATTTTCTTTTTGTCTGGGTAAAAGAAAATGGCATTTGATAATTTAATTTTTAGGGCCTACTGCTTTCCATGCAAGCATTGGACATGTGGGTAACTGTACCTGGCAGGAGCAGGGTAGCAAGAGTGGATCTGACAATGCCACTGTAGAATGTGAATATCCCTCTCTCCAGCATTATGGACTGGAAACAACAGACCTACAGTCCCCAGTGACATTAAAGGCACTGGAAAAGGGGATGGATGAGTTTACTGGGGTGATAAAGGATGATTGACAGAAAGATACATTCTTCTGGGTATACTTTCAGCACTGTTATAAATATAGGTCAAATATTCTCCAGCATGGCAGACTTACAAGCCAATCAAGACTGGAAAAGTTGTGTATCTTGTAGTTTTAGACTTGTGTGTCTGTATTTATGTGTACTTCTTACTCATTTGTAAGAGTTGAAGTAAGAAAAAACCAACCAAAACAACAAGAAACATCTCCCAAACCTCCCAGCCCTAGTTTTCTAAGCATTTCACAGGAATAGCAAGCCTGTGTCCATGTGCTCTGTCCCTGCCATAAGGAGCTGCCATCTGCTCAGAGAGGAGGCTGGTTCTTAATGTGTTCTCACTCAGTACCAAGCTGTCTTATCAAAGCCAAAACTAGTAAGCTTCAGATCCTGGGTAAGAAACACAGTCCTGTACATGTGTTACACACACATTGGGCTACATATTGTGTTCAAGCTTTCACACCTGGACATCTCATTATATGCATTCAGACTGTATTTCTATTCCTGTTCATACCCCTTGGTTCTGGTTTAACAGGCTTTCAAAGAGGATAGAAATGTAGTTTGGTAAAATAGCTGCTCTAAACTATCACGCAGAAGTACTAGTTTGCCTGAGCTGACTGCATTAAACTCAAAAAAGCCAAACCTTTCCATAATTCTTCAGATATCTTCATGTTTGTATTTCTGCTGTGGCTGAAAACTGGGAAATATCAAAAATGCCATGCGACAAAAAGCTAAAGACAAAGGATAGTTGTGTGAAAATAGGTCATCTTTTGAGGTTTGCAAAGGGGTATTTTAGACCTGCAAAGATTAGTGTTTGGGTGAGACTGGGAACGATATTCTGACATGAACCTTCACTTGACTCATGGAACAAAAAGTGAGATTTTTCACTGGGGCTGCTTGGAAAGTTCATTGTTTCCCAGGTTGTGTGTCTTGGCATGGCTGCTCTGCAGGGAGCTGCCCTTTCTCTTCTGTGTCTAGTGTGAGAGTCTGAGTCCCCTGGCTCTGGGCTTATATGTCAGGGTGTAGAAGGTACAGTGCCTCTTTAATGTGTCTGCCAAAGGAGTTGGGTGAGCAGAGAAACTTCTGAAAGCTTAAAAGCATTCAATTTGTCCCTGCTTGCCTGCTGCTCCTCTGCACTAGGGAAGGACCACTAAAACCCACAGCTTTGTCTTGGTAGCTGAGACAGAGAGTGTTGGCAGTGCTGGCACAGAGGTGTGTGCAAGGGAGGGAAATACATGGGGAGCAGGGCCATAACAGAGAGCCTTGCTGAGGTTCTGGCAGTGCTGATGCCCACGGGCAAGGAGGGACAGATGGACCTGGCTAAATCATGCCAAGAGCTGAAATCAGAGAGCCAGAGGTGGCTTGGAGCCAGTGTAACCCTGAATCCTAGATTCCTGTTTCTGTGCCAGACATCTAAAAGTGCAGCACAAAAGCCATATCTGAAGCTCCCAATAGAAGTTTTATTCTCCATCAATTAGTCTACGGCAGGAGTGTAAACAGCTCAGCACTTCTGCTCTGCCTAGGATCTGTGTGTTATGCATATTAACTAAGGTGATTTTAAAATTTTAGGTTATTTTTTAAAAGATGGCAAGAAAGTGAGAGTTTCTTTGTGCTTAGCACTTGTGAAAATCAGGCCACTTATTTTTTAGCAGAATTACCTGAATCTGTTTCTGAGGGATTCATGTGTTTCAGGAACAAAATGCTGTTTCTCAAAAGTGACTGGTTTGTATTGTAACAAACACACCATTTAGGGTAGCTTCTAGATTGTTTAGAAACCCAAACTGGACTAAAATTATTTGGGTAGTATCTCAAGACACCAAGCAGCTGATGTGCTTCACCTCCATCTAGCCTGTGGCCCAAGTGAAGGTGTGTCTTATGAACCAGGTATTACCTGAGGTGCTCAAAATGGGGCTATCATGGCATTGGGCTTAGCAAAATGATTTCTTTCTCTGGGTTAAATAAAAGTTGAAGTCCTAACAAAGTGACCTCTGCTTTAATCTTTTCCTGGAAGAAGTAAAAGTGCACTGATCTGTTGTTGGGCAAAAGCCAGATATTTTATTACCTAAGAGATATGTCTTTATTCTCATGTAGAATGCTAAGGAAGTGCATAAATGTAGCCACTTTAGCTCCTGTTCCAGATCTTAATAATGATCTATGTCAAACAACATCCAAACCCTTTACATCCAGGTTGTTGTTTCACTAAAGCATTACATGATGTGCCTAGATCTCACTTTCTATAGGTTGGTGGGGATTTTTAAGATTTAATTAAAGTCTGGAAATGGAAGAATAACATTTAAAAGAAGCTGGGATAAAGCCCTCTTCAAAATAAGTTTCTTGAATTCCACTGAGATATTTTGGTGCCATGTGATGATAAGAGAAAGAAAGGCCAAGTATCTAAAAAAAGACAAAACAAAACAAAAAACCAAATACAAACAAGCTGTGATCATCCTACAGTGATCCTGCTGCTCATTTGGAAACACTTTTTTTTTCAAGTAAATACCAAGCCAGCGTGCTCAGGTCATATTTTGAGGTAGAACTATCACCTAACCAAAATGAATTTCATGGAACGTTTCTGCATCTTTCTTCTCCTTTTTTAAAATTAGTGCTAGGCACGTTTGGGTTTATATCCGATTTTGCAATAAAATCTTCTGTTCCCTTTTTAAGCAGCAATTCCCAGAGAGCTCCTCTGGGTGTCAGTACAGCTTCAGGTATAGCTGCATTGTGGTGTTACAAGTCTTCATACAAACATTCCACAGTGGACAGAGGAATGGTAAGAGATAAGTTAAACAGCAGTGAAAAAAGATATGTGACAATATAAGGGACCCTGATATGCCTGAGACCTAGCATGGAACACATCTGAGCTGCCCTGGTTTTCCTAAGAAGCACCAATTACTTTCCTGTTTGTTGGACTGTATATGAACAGCCTGAGGCAGTGATTGCTATGCAGGTTGAGACAGAGACTGCTGAAGGAAGTTAGACATGCAAGAGGGAATACTGATCTTTTCCTTTAGCAGGATTAAGAAAAAATAATCTCTCTAGTGTTTGTCTCTAGATTGTCGTTGCAGGTTACAGGACATGTCCAAACAGATTTCTCCATACTAATAAATAACTTGAATGGAATTTCTTAGATTCAGGGAGTTTGCTGGTCAGTGTTTTCCCACATGTGTGAGACAGGATGGCCATTGTCTATGAGAAATATTTGAGAGGAAAGAATGGCAGGAAAAATGGAGTAGTAAAACCAGAAAGCTTTGTAGAGAGACTTAATGAACTGCAGAAAAACTTGTGTTGGGAAGGACTCTGAAGGTCATCTAATACTAATCTTCAGAATAGATCCAGCTAGATGAAGTTCAGAGCCTTTTCCAGATGAGTTTTGAATATCTGCAAAACTGGAGATTCAACAATCTCTTTACACAGCCTGTTCTTCTCTTTGATCATCCACATGGTAATTTTTTTCCCCCTAACATCCCATCTGAATTTCCCAAGTGCCAGCATGTGACTGTTGCTTCTTTCTTCATGCAGACTCTGTATTCACTGCACTCTCCTCTTTAGTAGCTGAAGACAGCAATTAGATTTTGCCCAAACCTTCTCTTCTTACTGAACAAAGCCAATTTCCATAGCCTATACTCTTATGCCCACACCATCTCTGCAGACCTTTCTGGAACTCAGTCCAGTTTTTTAATGTCTATCTTGTTCTCAAGGCTCACAAACACCGAGTCGAAAGACAAAATTCACTTCCATCTACTTTATGGTTCACTAGAAAATACAGCTCAGTGGGTCATTGTCGCTTTCCATCACAGGGACCTCTGCTGACAGATGTTCCACTTGTACTCTGCAAACCCAGGCACCCTTTCTGAAAAGCTGTTCTCAGGTGTTAGATCCCCAGCCTGTCTTGTTGCATGGGTTTACTCCTTCTCAAGTGCAGGACTTTGCATTTGCCTTTGCTAAACTTGCTAACTTGCTGTACTTCTCCAGCCTGATGATCACTCTGGTCTGGGAATGTATAGGGTCAAGGTGAAAGTGTGGGGAAGCTCTCAGAAATTCTTAGGCTTTTATTTTTCATCAAGTGCTGTGGCAGAAAATGGTGATGCCCAGAATGAGCATTATCTGGCCAGGACCAGGAAAACAAGCAGTTCTGCCTTTCTACTAGTAAAATGATGTACATGTAAAATGATGTTTGCAGCTGGGACTGCAGGGGACTCACAGTTACAGAGGCATTGATACAAATTGCTGAATGAGAGGGTTTCCTTACCTGTATTTCAAAAATACTTGATGTGCTAAAAATTTTCTGCATTTGCAATCAAGGGATATGTGAATAAATCCCAACAGGGATGCCATCTCTTCTGAAGAGATGCACTTGCAAAATGAGAAAGAATGGGTTTAATTTGACAGCTCTTCCTCTCTCCTCATCACAAGCAACTATTGTCAGACTGGATTAGAAAGTTTGCAGAAATACATTCCTTAAGAAGGAAAAAAGTGGAATGGTCATAAACCCCAGTAGAATTGCTGCCTAGAGATTGTTATTTGGCCTTTAAATATTAAATGGCTGGTTTTAAATAGGTCTGGTGCAGATGGTTTCTGCTACAGGTTTATTGATTAAAATAGCTGCTTTACGTCAGCTCCAAGTTTGTTTCTCCAGAGGCTTTTGTCTTCATGAATAATGTACCCATTTGCTGAAATTTTGTTTATTCATCTCCTGGAGTCTGGCTGTAAATCTCTAGGTTCCTAAGCCTCAGTTGACTAGGCTCAAAATTGTGACATTCCCTGCACTTCCCTCCTTAGAAATGAATATTCCTTCTTCCACCCATCTAGTGCTGAACAAACCTAGTGCTTGCACATTGGAGAGTGCACTTGGAAACAGCTCTGACTGTTTGGCTCTTTGAGAGAGGCTTGTATGATACTGAAGGCTGGCTTGGCTATACTGAGGATTAGATTCCTGCAGCAATTCATCCAAACCCTGCAAGAGTGAGTGGAAAAATTCCAATGAGCTTTGGATCAGACAGTGAACTTGGAGGCCTGTCATGGTTTTAGGTGGGCAGGTCTCATGCCTTCAATACTGTAAGTATTCCAATTTCCTGGATGCATCTAGTGTATGTATGATCTGGCTTTTCTTAACACCATTTTATGGCTTTTTAATGCATTTCTAAATATGTGTACCTTGATTTCTGGAAGATACTTGTGGATTTAATGTTAAGCCCAAAGGGTATTGCTTTGCTTGTGTAAGGGGTGGTGGAACAGACCTTGCACAGCTTCCCCTTGCAGGCTGAGGATTGTGAGTTCTGTTATCCCTCTGAGCTGTTTGCCATTCTGCAACAGGAGAAACTGCTGCAGAACCTATAAGAAATGAGAGCTATGACCAGCACAGAAAGCAAACAGAGGTGATAAAACCTTTTTTGACAATGTGCTTTTCCTCCTCCTTCCTTCTGATCCTCTTCCCTATCACCGAAATATGTCTTTACTTGAACTATCTGCTATGACAATAGCTGTTTGTAAAACCAGAGCAGGAGAGAAGTCAGATTAAAGCCATGGGTTAAAGAATGTGAAATCAGGCTCCTCAGTTTCATTTTTGCATAGGAAAATAAATATCACTGTTGGTAGAAGAGATAATTGAATCTCATGACTCTGGAAATGTAGCCAGTCACAGACAATCTGGCCTGCCTTTGCTCTCTTGGGGAGATGGTGACCCTTTCTTTCTACATGTTAATTTTACACCAAGATAAAACCAGAAGAAAAACTCAGTGGATGTGTGTATATATATATAAAGAAAAAAGTTATTCCATTCTGAAATGGCCAAGAACAGGATATTGCACTCCCTGAACCTTTTCCTGAAGATTTTTTCTCTTTTGTTTAACCAAATGAAAATCTCTTCAAGATGTCATTTGGCAAAGTGTTTTGACCCAGGTGAGACCACAGATCTTGACAGCATATTAGTTTTCCTGAAGTATCTCTGACTTGCCTCTAATTTTTTTGAGGCATGGAGGCTGTGAAGATGATAACTTGCTTCTTTATGACAGCAAAAAACATAGCCAGGATCATACTGGGAGGGTAGCTGACAGGCACTAGACAGATGGTTCCTGTGTGGATGTTAGCAGATGAGAATCCTCCCTTCTTGGAACACCTGTCTGATGACCAGTGCTGCCACAGTATATCTCTCACACTTCTTACAGACCTGAAAGAAAGATGTGTGACCGGAAATATGAGCATCTACTGGATTGTTTTTTTCCTGTCAGGAAAGCCCCTTGTGGCTGTGGAGTGAGTGGATGTGGTTTAGAACAGGTCATTAGGCTTTCTCTCTTTCCTCCCTTAGAGCCTGTCATAAGCATGGGGTGGACAAGTCAGTGCATGAAATGCCCAATTCTATTTAGTGTGGAAGTTTCCACAGTCTCACTTCCTTCCATCACAGCTATGAACAGGACTCCCCCTGGTGTAGTTAGGACAGGACTTGAGCAGTTAGGAAAGCTTCCCCCTTGCTAAATTGTATGGCCTGGAATTGTAGGAGGATGCTGAAAGTCCTCTCCAGTCTTTGCCAAAATACTTCATGTCAGTGGTGGAACAAAGGAAGCCCAGTTTATTGTGGTTGAGCCTTTGGTACCTCCAGTAGTGGAAGCTCTTATTGAGGCTTTTCCTGTGGCTGGGATATTCAAAACCTTTGTGGCTTTGCTGCTACGTCAAAAAAGTTGAGCTTATGCTGTTTTGTTTCCTGCTGTGTGAAAGCAGGAATTGACTCTCTGTCAACTAACAAGGGGTGAAATAAGCCAGCAAGCTCAGAGTTTATCAGGGTGATACAGAGAGGTGCATATGTACACATCAAGATACTGATATGAACCTGATGAAACTGATGTAAATAAGATTATATAAACCTTATTTTCTCAGGATACCAGGCCACACAGCTACTTGATGAATTCTTTCAAATAAATGCACTGATAGTAACATCAGTAGTAATGTGAAATTTCTTATAAACACTGTATTTGAGGCATGCAACAAAGCAAAAAGGTAGTAATAGTTTGAAAAATATATAATAATTTCAGGCACACAAAATATAAACGTATTTTTCATCCTTTTCTTCAATCAATGTTTTAATTGAGAAGGCATTGGTATTGTAATAGCATCTCTCTGTTGTTGATGCTTTAAGGAACTAATAACATCTGTTTTACTAAGCATAAAGAAGAGCCAAATTATAGGATAATCTGTATTGTTTATTTTATTGTTTCAAATAAAGAACTGAAAGGTGATGAAACTGGGCAATTAAGAAACAAAACAAAGGAATAAATTCTGCTGATGCAGTGGAATACTGCATTAGCAATGGGTCGAGAGTCAGGATACGTGAGCCAAGGAACTTTGCATGCCCTTACATGTAAAAATACTTTCAAGTATCTAAAAACTTTCACCTCTTGATATGACCCATTCTGCATTGTTTAACCTTGTAGAAAATGCAGTGGGCTTTGATCTTCAGAAGAAGGGTTCTTCTTCAGAAGGGGTTCTGCTAGTAGTTAAGGACAAAAGTCTATAACTAACTGGTCAAAGCAGGACAGTTCTAGTGGTGCCTGCTAAATCCTTTGGGTTACCTGCATTCCTGCTGTGTTTCCACACACGTGGCTGAAGGGTGAGAGCAGAGCAGGCCTGGCTGGCAGCAGAGCAGGATGCATGCTTAGGATGTTCAGCAACAATCAAAGCCTTTAATGGGAGTAGAGGATTAATTAATTCTGCTCCATACAGACACATTGGCCTCTTGTGCAGCCAGAATCCTAATTAGGCAATCAAATTTTTTTTCTTTCACAGTGACCATTGCTCCAGCTGTGCTCTAACTCTTTCCTCTCTTTATTTGCAAATCTCTCTATTTTACAGCAAAAAAAATTTACATACTTTGTCAGGAAAGCTTCCTTTTTTCTTTCCTTTCGATTTTTCCTGTTTGCATTTACATATTTGCATATCTGCTTCTGATGTTCTACAATCTCTCAACCTTAATTTTCAAACCCTTGTTATGAAATGTGATCATGGCTCCTTCCTCAGCTCCTTTATTCCTCTAACCCAGGATTCTTTCACTTCTTTTGCCCCCTCCAGCCCTCAGCCCCTGCTGACTCAGTTAAATATACATGTGCTCTTTTCCCCTTTGCTCCTTCTTTTCCCTTCACCCCTCTGTGGCTGCTTTTCTTATGTTGGCTTTGATCTGTTTGCTGGCAACACTAACATTTTTAAATCTTTTCTAATTTGTTATTTTTGTACATTGTTGTGAAATTAAATATCTTGGAAAGGAAACATGGGTTGCCCCACTCACTGCAGGAACAAACTCATTGTTACTGCAGGAACAAACCCTTGAGAGAGAAGGCTGTATGTGAAACTGAAATCTGTGCTGGGGAAGTGCTGAGGAATGGCCCAGTCCACTGGACTGTGTGCTGTCAGCCTGGTCTAAATGATGAAGGTACATCCCAGGTTCAGCTCCATGGTTAGCCTCAGTTTTGTTAAGCCATGCTACTGCAGCAAAGGGAAAAATGGAGGGCCAGTACTTTGGTGTTCCTTTGTTCTGACCAAAACCATGAAGAGTGTGATCCTTAGTGACAGGAACTGTGACACAAATCCCTGGAATTCACTGGGGTTCTTCTCTTTATCAGCAGGGACACTGAGAGGTCACCGGTGTTTTATAAGTCTTCCCTCTCTTGGGGTGTTATCAGGCTAATCCACCGGTTAGGGTATCCTATAACTCTTGTGTTGCTGCTGGTATGTTGCTTTTTTCTGTACTTACATCTGTCCTGATTTTTTTTTTTTTTTTTAA
>VXBB01024467.1:245620-257592 GCA_013399915.1 Illadopsis cleaveri | reverse complement strand
CCTGATTTTTTTTTTTTTTTTAAATTTGTTGTGTTACTTTTGTGAGGATGGCATGAATTGTTATTAATTATGACTACTGTTTTATGATAACCAGTACATTGATTTATGGAAAAAAAAAAATGGCCACTGTAATGCCTGTGAGTTCCTGCCAAGATGTAATTTCCTTGACCACCCCTAGTTGTAAGGTTTTCTCCTGGCAGTGGCAGAAGCAGATGAGTTTCTGCCAAGTATCTACAGACAGTCTTGGCATCAGTCCTCATGGAGATGGCTCCATATGGTCACTCTGGCCAGCAGAATCTGCTGCTATATGGCACGTTCAGCTCTATTTTTTTTTTTTTTTTTTTCAAATTCTTTTCAGTCCTCTCTTCCAAGGAAAAAAGAATAAAAGCTTCAGATTACTCAATATCTCATTCCCCAGTCTGAGACTGAACTTTATTTGTGACTTTTTTTTACCCAAGATTGACTGGATTTTGTTGTTTTATTTCAGGTCACCGGTTTCTTCAGAAGATCAAGGTAAGATCTGTTTCATAGATACTGATAGCATATTAAAAATGATACCAAAGACTAGTGAATAAACTCTATTTTAACATAGTCGTGGTGGAGAAAAATGCTTTTTGTAAAAATGAAAGTTTGACATTGATGAAACTTTGTTCACCCCTAGACATGAAGTGCTTGATCATTTACTTAGTTTAATTGGGACTGACAGAAGTTGTTGAGTTATTTGTAAAATGAATCTTGCTTAATCAAATGGAACTACTGCAAGAGTTTACAGTTTATTCACCCAACTGTGTGGAGCTTCACTTGTGGAAAATGATGTGTGGCTTAACGGACAAAACATGTAAGCACATCTTTTATGACTTTCATAGGACAGCATCTTTGTCACTGAGAGGAGAGTGCACTGTGTTTTAAAGGCTTGAACACTCATTATCTTGGGCTGCCAGTAAAGTCGGTTTAGTAGGACAGTATGGAATTTAGTGCAGCTAGGCTCTTCTACATGGAAAAATCTCATGACTTGTGAAGCAGGACTTGCAGGCTATGGCAATATTCTTACTGTGAGGGAGACTTGAAGAATCTGATCTTTCCCTGTGGACTAAAGAGGGAATTTGTGGTGACCAGCTGCTTAATAACGTGGCAAACTTAAGTCCATCTACAGTACATCAATACATGGCTATATTGGTACTGAAATCCAGGGGCATACTGTGAAGGGGTGATAATTGCATTCCCAGAGTTCCATAAGGAATGAGGAACAAAAAAAGGGAGACTGACTGAGAGGAGAAAGTTCATCATGTGGCTCTGAACTGGGAATACTGTTTTGGTCCAAAAAAGAAATATCTATTTTCCTCTGGCACCCAATTTGTATGCAGTCACACAATCAGAACATTTTATGGCCATTACCATAAGCATTACTCAAGAAAGGTGCAGATGGGAATAGTAAGGACCGTTGCAAATGGAGGTGTAAGGAGGTCTGAGCCTGGAAATGTGTCACTGAACTATATTTGCTTGGAGTGTGGAGTGACTAGTTAGGTATCAACCTACATTGTCCTTGGCTCCAGCCAAGGTTTTCCTTGTCTGGAGGAAGTCCAGTATAATGGATGTCAAACATATCATTAATAAACTCTCTTCCATCTCCTTAGTCAGTCTCAGTAACAAAAGTTGTAAAGAAAGCCATAAAAATGAACAAACAAGCAAGACCAAAGATATATATCTGGCCCATCTAGTCCATTCCCAGTGTCTGGTAGCAGCAGATTCTGTGACAAATAAAAGTATGAGACTGGCAGAAGTATACAGGTTTAATTTCCTGGTGTGCCCCATTAGATTTTTATGATTTACAGCTCATTGATTTTGTGAACCAGATGGAGTTTTCTTGTTTAATAGTTCATCTGCTTTTTACCATGCCCACAGCTTCTAATATGCAGTACAGGACACTTGTGAGAAGTTACGCGTATACCTCATGTCTCCAACTCTCAGAAGAGATTTGAAATGATTATGGTCTAATATAGTATTTCAGAACCTGGAATCAAGCTGCATCTCAGTGCATAAACTTGTTAGTGATAGGCTGCTCTTGCTATTTAATTTCCCTTACATTTACTCTATTGCTTCATCTTTATCTATTAATGGAGCAACAGACGGTGTATATGCATTTCCTTGTGTATCTGTAAAGGTTAGTATTTCATGCTGTCAGAATGCTTTCCTTCTTTCCACTATTTTTATACTATTCTAGTTTTTCACAAAATCTTCCTGTTTGCCATCTACCATCTGCTGCCATGGTTTGGCTTTTCAGATTTGATCAGCATTTCTGAATAGCCCTCTTCCTCCTTGCCTTTTTTCCCTTTATCTCACAAGCAACCTCTTCTGAAATGCAGAGTGAAAGGCCTTGACCAATTAGTGACATGATAGTGCCAGTTATCAGAAGTTTTGTGACCACGGAGTATTTAACTAGGTTTGTCATCCATACAAATATGTGGGAGCTTCTCTCAAGCACAAAAGATTTCCCATTCTCCAGTGACTTTTCAGAAAGAAGGGTCCAATACTTGGATTTCTTCTATTCTACTATGCCAGCTACAGACCAAAAATGGGCACAGTACAAAAAGGAAAATGTGATAAAAGTGCTGCAGCATAAGCTCTTTAGAGTCTAGAAGGTTCTCAGTCCACTGAGACTGTATGTGTGGAGGTATCTCAAATTAGCCTTAGATCTTAAATCTCTTATCTAAATAAAAAAGAAGGTCCATGAGAGAGCTGAAAACTTATCTCTGAATTGCCTGTCTTTTATAGTGTTTATGCAGATGTCTCCTGGCATATCTTTCTTGGAGTATGTATCTTGGAATCAGTTTTGGGACTTATATGTTCATTAATAATCAGTACTCAACTGTGTACCTATTCAATACATTAAACCCTCTTTTGTTTTTATAAGGCAATAATGCTTTGGCCTACATAGTGAGGAAAGATCCAACAGTGGAATAATGTATCCTCACTGCACCTACATTCTGTCCTGTATTACAGCTTCTCTTCCCTATCATGGGCACCATTCTAGTGCTGATTTTCTGATGATGTGATATGTTGATCATTACTGAGAAAAAGCTCTTTCTCTGTTGTGTTGGATCATTTGTTTTAACCTTCCTCTTGGTTCCTGATCTTTGTTTTGTCTGTTTTAATATTCAGTTTTCACTTAATCTTCTACGGTTTCTCTGTGGGATTTTTTTTAATCATCCTCTTCTTGCTTTTTAAATGACTCTTTCCCACTGACCACAAGGTTCCATTCTGAGTAGACTTTTGCATTGTGCTCCACACTTTGGTTTCTGAATGTCCTGCTTGCGCTCCAGTGTGGACTGACTGCTACAAGCACTAGTGGGAAACAGCAGCTGTAGCATCTGTAGTGTTCTTACAGACTTCTACCAGAATTAGCATCTAATGTGAGTGGCACTTCCATTAATCCCTGGCAGGACAATGCATTATGTTATCTTGACAAGTGGGTGAAGATAAAGCACCATCTGTCTGGGACTGGGCATCTATTGAACAATTGTAACTGCACACAATGCTCCTTGCTGTGGACACATGTTAAAGGCACCTTTATCAGTTACAAAACAGAGCCATTTTAATTGGCACAGAAAGGGAACGAGCACTGCTAGAAAATCCCAAACTTCAAAAGAAAAAGTACCCAAAGCCTCTTAAGGTTTGTATCTTTGTTCTTGGTACAGGTAGCTAGGAAATAGATAACTAAAGAGTGAAATCCATCATCTTTTTTTTTTCCTCTTTTTTTTTAATTAACAAAAGGAGTAGACAAAACTGCTAATCCTCAAATGCTCTGACTGATTGACAAAATTATACAAGCCAAGTAAATCTTAAACCATACTAGTTTAGACAGGGGATTGATGACTCTGAAGGATGACCTGTTCTGTCAGGTGGGCCCTGGTGCAACTACATGCCCTGCAGCATGGAAATCAGTGTTTTTCTTTGGGTGTTTGGGTCAGATGAGACACAGCAATGGGCAAGTGTCAGGCCCACAGAAGGCCTGGTAGATGTCATGATGGAGGGCCAGGCAAGTCATCTCTTAGTGAAGGGTATCACTTGCTATATTTTTGCTGTATAAAAGGTTGTGGTGATATGCTCAGGAGGTCTGGCACTGTTGGAGGTTATTGCATCCATTGTTTCTGGAACAGGTATGGTAGTGTGATGGGAATGCATACTTCTAATACATCATGTTGCCACTACACAGTCATTATCTGGTTATCCAGTGCACACTTGTTGTCTGGTTGTCTTTAGTTGTATGGTTGAGGTTTACCAAACCCTTCATTCACCCAGCACCTTTCAGAGCTGCACTGTATTTTCTGTCCACATTGGATCATGCCCTGCCCACCCCTTTTTACAGCCACCCTGCAGAAATCTGCATTAAATATTCCTATCTGTAGTTTCATCTGGCCAAAGTTAGGTTCTCTCTACTATTCTTTGTTTACCCTGTATATTTGAGTTGATTCTTCATCATCATGCAAGCAATTGAAGGAAATGGCCTTAAAAAGAGTACAATGAGCTCTATTTCCATTTCAAGTATTCTGAAAACAATGCAGCAAACTCTTGAGTGTTGCTATTAATGTGGGGGGTGTAGGGGAGACATTGGCATGTTATTCATGTCATGGCAACTTGGAGCTGATGCTGCTCAATATTTGTGTGTCTGACTTCAAACAGAGGAACCTTGCCTTTGATGGAATTACTCAGTTTTAAGTAGCTATACTAATGCACCTCAAGAGCTTAATCCTTACGCATCTGACTTGCATTCTGATTGGGAGACAAGATGTTTCAAATATTTATGTCACTGCTCTTCTACTCAGTTCTGTATATAACAGTGAAATGGGGCTTTTTGCCTTGTTTGCTTCCAGCAGACATGTGGTTTTGCTGCATCAGCATAATTCCTGTGATTTGGGGTTTGTGGTTTTGGGGCATTTTGTGTCTAATAGATTCAGGAGGGAATTCATGAGGGAATAGGGGACAACTGAGAAATTAAGACAAGAGGGAAATACATTCAGTGGAGCAATTTTGAAGACAGTTAGCTATTACAAAGTAATAATATTATATAAGAGATTAAGATAAAGGCTGGATGTTCTGCTTGAAAAGACAAATAGCAACACTCAAAAGTCTTTCAGATTCTGCCAGATGCTGGCTCCACGCCATGGAGTCAATCCATGACTTGGAGTCATCCAGCCTAGATATCCTACATCTAGGAGGCATTTGTGTAGAGCCAGGAGCACATTAGAAGTGAAGTGAGTTTATAATGTTGACTTCTACATTAGTCTCTATTAGAAAAACATTTCCACAGGGATTGCTTGGCATGGGTTCAAACTGGAAGTTTCAGGTGGGAGGTGTAATTCTGTCTCTGGATA
Organism: Illadopsis cleaveri; assembly: GCA_013399915.1. Taxonomy (NCBI): domain Eukaryota; kingdom Metazoa; phylum Chordata; class Aves; order Passeriformes; family Timaliidae; genus Illadopsis; species Illadopsis cleaveri. The sequence goes on along the minus strand of VXBB01024467.1, from coordinate 252,220 downwards.
TCCCTCTGAACAGAGAGAGCTGCTATTTGAATTATAAGGAAGGGATTGATCAAATGCATGGGAGGCAGTGGTGGCTCCATCCCACACAGGAAAATGGTTTGCAATGCAGTATCTGCTCCTGCCTTGGAGGCAGAATGTACTGTACACTATGGAATTTGCTCCAGTGCCATCTGCTCCATTAAAGAGAGGAAATCTAAACACATGCAAAGAGGAAGATGGTTGTAGGAGTCCCAGAAAATAGCGCAAGAAGCAATAATGCTTCCTGGACCCTCCAAAAATGGGACTTCCTGTTGTCCATGGGTGACCTGCGCGAGCACAGACTTCACTCCCTCAGCCTCCCTTCTTCTTTCTGGAGCCAATCTTGATAGTCACAGTCTGCAAAGGGATGTTCTCCTCTAGAGTTTAGAAGCAATCTGTCATTCTGATTTAAAGGATGTGCAGAGTGCTGCAGATGAATCCAAACACCTCAGTGCTGGTAGAATTAAAAATATAAAAATTAAAAAAAAAAAAAAAAATTGGCTATTTTGTACACCAGATACCTTCAAAAGAGCGAGGGGAGATGCTGAGGTCTTCACAGTGATGCTGCAGCTGTTTACCCAGCAACAAATTGAGATGTCTTGGAATGCTTTCTCTGTACAAATTAAAGAGACTATGGGAGGGGTTGGAGGGAGGCTCCTGCTGTAGGTATTTATTTTGATTAATTAGCCACTTTAGGAAGAAAGCCCTCCTGGATAGTGTTTTGAAAGTGTCTGTGGCCAGCTGAGCCAATGATGCCTTGGGGATCTGCTCTGGGTTTGTTCATTTGCTTCTCAGCTCAGCAGAGGCTGGTATTAATGCAGACCCAGGGTCCCCCCCACAAGAGAAAGCATTCTGTGAAAGCACATGTCTAGGGCTGAGGGAGGTCCTCTCTGGACAAAACCTTTAAAAAGTGCCTACACCCCAACCCTCATCACATCCAAGCAGCCTGAGAGGTCAGCAGGCAGCTGAGAGGGAGATGTCTGGCAGACGTGGGCATCTGAATCAGTAATAGATGAAAACAGAAAAACATTTATTTCACCATGGCCACTGCCATTATCCTTTTCCCCTCTGGAGGAAGTATGAGTAAGGAATATGTTGTCTGAATTGAAGTGCTTGTTTTCAATCAGAAGCTCTGGGTAACCTTGTGACCTACTTTGCTTCTGATTTTTTTTTCTGATGGAAGTAGTCATGGTCAGATAAGAGTGGCAATCACTTCACCCACTGAAGAACTTGGCTAGCAAAAATATTCTTGCACTGAATTTTGGATGATTTAGTCCTCCTGTGAAGCCCTAGCCTATTGAGGAAGGGTTACTTACACATTGCCAGGCAAAGGCAATGCAGCCAGTGTTGCAGTGGCAAAAACCTAAAAGGGGTGTGCTAAGAGTACCTGTGATGGAAATGGTCCACAAAGCCAGAGAAAAGAAACAGTGTGGCCCACAATGCTTCATTTTTGCTGTCCTATTTATTTTAAAATTGAAATTAAACCACTGCTTAATTATTTTACCTAGAATTCTCTTTCTGCCAAGGGAGTGTCACTCTATTGATAAAATTACTGCATTAGTCAGTCAAAGTCTTCCTGCCTTGCATTCTTACTTCATCATAGACATTTTCTTCCACTGCATCACTCCTGAGAATGACAAAAATTGTTGTGGTGGCTTAAAAATAAAAATAGTGGAAGGGAAAAGGAAGGCAAAAAAGTGATGATGTGAGCCAGATGGTGCTTAGTTTATCTGCGACTCCTCTTTGGAGTTCTCATCTATTTACAAAGGAAGTATNTTTTTTTTTTTTTTTTTTTTTTTTTTTTTTAGCCATCCTTTCCTTTTGTAAATCTGAGTTAAGTGATCTTGCAGCAAAAGTTTAGCATTAGAGTCTGAATGCTTCCACTCCTATCAACTGCACTCTCAGCTCTGCACTAGTGCCACATAAACAATTCAGGTTGGACTCTAATTGGCATCAAAGTAGCTTTAAACCAGTCTGAGTGAAAATAGGGCTTTAAAGGCAGCTTGAGTGTAATTTACATCTGCCTGAAAGCCTCTTTATCCTTCCAGAGTTGTATGAAGGGACTTCTGTGTAAGTGAGAATTTAGCCTTTCTTTCCCTTCAGCAAGCATGTGTGGCTATTTTTGCCTATTTTCCCCCTTCCTTCTCTCTTACCAGTGTTTTGGTGCAATTTGAATTTAAAATTCTTAAAAGGTAAATGTTCATAATGCATATTTATAGCCATCTGAGTAATGATTGATATTTTTACATGTTAAATTTTTTTCTTATTCGCAAGTTAGGCAAACAGGTACAATCAAAACTGTGTCAGTTCTCCAAATCTACTAGGGATGCAGTGATTTTGTAACTAAAGGACAGCCCTCAAATATTTAGAAGGGTTTTCTACCTCTTTGTGAAATCCTAGTAATAGATGTTATTGAGGCATGACTTATTCAGAGGGCCAGCAGACTTCAGAATTGTCTTTATCAAACCACAAGAGGATGTGTGCTTATGCTCGTTTTCCTGTCCAGGTGAAACAGCTCAAGATACTGTGTGAAGGCCTTCCTGATACCCCTCTTGCTGAACAGTCCTCAGACGTGTGTGCCTGGCTGATGTGCTCCTGAGCTCTTGGCTGCAGCAGGTGGCTGCACTGTCAGTTTTCTTGGTCTCTTGGGAGTACTTTGAGCTCTCAGGCTCTTTATTCCATTGTCTTTCATGGAAATAGTGCCTCACAGCAGAGCTGTTGTGAGTTGACTAGACTGGTGGCATTGCCTACAGGTTCCATAAGAAGCCCAAGACTTTTGCGAATCTGAAAACCTGTGGAGAACCCTTGTTTAACACCTGTTTCTTTAGGGCAGTGGCAGCAGATACATTTTGGAAAAAATTTAAAAATCAATGAGTCTTTGCTTTATTCAGCACAAGGGATATTATGATTTGGCAGGAAACCTCCAAACTGCATGCATTTTTTGCTGTCATATTTCCATCATGCCTCTTATGCAATCTTTGGGCTGAGGTAGCATTCTAGCAAGTTCAGAAACCTTTTTCCATTCCCTGTTTGAGGTAAAGTACTTTTTCAATGAATACAGAAGAAGTGATTTTACCAGTTATTTCTGGATTTTTATTTATTTTTTGCCAGCATCTAGAGGACCCCTTAACCTGCAAAGTTTAATTTCTGTTTAATTTTTTCATGGTCTTCAGTTGTGACTTCCACTACTTGCAGGTGCATAAAATACATGAAGAAAAATATAATTGCTCCTTTCACTCAGCTTATCTTCAAAGGAAATATTTAAGCATCATCAGCTTTGGTGAGACTTGAGATTGTCTGTAGATCAAAGACCTGAACTCACAGTTATTCCAACAAAGCATTATTAGTTTTGTAATTTAATTTCTCAGTTATGTAGACAGTTTGGCATATGTATTTTATAGGTGGTTTGTGTTTCTTTCTGTAACTTTAAAAGCTGATAAAATGTTGGAAAGAGGTAAAGTTTTTGTAAAAGCTCAAGTGCAGAGATTTGCAACTTCTCTTCATGGATGCCTAAAACTGTTCTATGGTACTGGCAGGAACTTCAGAAATACCAAGTGAATTCACTACCCTTTATCTTAGTTACCTGTTCCTCACAGTCCTCTCAGAAGGGAAGTAATCCACAAAGCAATTCCCTGTGGTACCTGCCTCCTCCCTCCCCTTCCATCTGCAGGTCAAGGCTGAAGATCATGGCTAGAGTAGAAAAAAATCAGTTCTGTACATTTCTGGGTAAGTTATATTACTGTCAGTTTGTCATAAAGCTTTTATGAGCAAATTGTTGTTTACAGAGAAAAGAGTGTATTTCTGAATGATAATCTATATGGACTCCAATCTTTTGAGAGCATAGCTTTTGGAGTGATTGAAATAGAAGTTATTATTGATTTCTGTAAAACTGGTGAAAAATAAACCCCGAGGGCTTCCTTTATTATCTTTTCTGTAATGCTGATCTTTAACAGCTCAGAAGACTCCAACTGTGTAAAAGTACTCTTCTAATCAGGGTCAGCTTTTAACTTCTCAATGTGTAAAGCAGTAATTACTTTAAATTTCTGACTCTATGAATTACACAAAGACTGAAACAGCAATAAAGGGTTGGAAATGTTCTGGAAGCTAATGATAGTCCAAGTTAAGTTTAATAACTCTCAAAATCTGACGATGTCACCTTCTCCTATAGTTTCTTCTTCATTATCAGCTCTACAAGGTCTGAACAAGGCAGTATTTTATGAAGTATTCCTTAAGAGTCCCCCTGAGCACTCTAGTAGGAGATGGTGGTGAACACTGACACTCAAATTCTAGGTGCTCCACACCAAAGCTCTTATATTTTTTATTAGCTGCCTCCAACCAGTAAGAAGCATTCAGCACTGAAATGCTGATGGGTTATCAATTCTAAATGCTGAATTTGTGCATTGGATGTGTCTTAGAAAGGGCTGGACAGAGGCAGGCATTGTCTGTTAAATGAGGTTTCTACAAGGAGCTGATCACTTCAGATTATCAACTGTTGTACTGTGTCTTTTGAAAGGCTAGAGGTTTTATGAGCCCTGATTCTGCTTGAGGTCAGAGAATCAGAGAAGGGCTTGGATTGGAAGGAACCTTAAAGAACACCTAGTTCCAACTCCTCTGCCATGGGCAGGGATGCCATCCACCAAATCAGTTTGTTCCAAGAAACCCCCTCCAACCAAGTCTTGAGTTATGGTAGCTGAATTCTGCCATAATTTCCCATGTGCTGTCATATTTTGATTAGATGCATTGATACCCTGGTATTTTTAAACACATGGTAGGATGCATTATTGCAAATAATACTCTGCTGTCACACTGCATTTCATTCATAGGTCTATAATTGCCTGCATTTTAATAATGAACCTGACAACTCCTTAGTGTGGTACTTATACTTTATAACATAGTTTTAAATAATTCTGCTCCCTTCAGTCACAATTTTTAGATCTTCAGTAAAGAATTGCTTGTAAATGTTGAAAACTTCAAAGCTGCTGTACATTTTTATCAGGATTCTCTGTGGCTTAGTTGGTACAGAAGTAGTGGATTCAAACATAGCATTGAAAGAGTCAGATCAGGTGTGCAATCTGACTAATAAAATCTGGATGATATTTATGGTTCCTGAATAACTTTTACTCAAGTGAAAAGGTACATTAACCCTGTACTGCTGACAGTGGCAGGCTGTAGAACTACCCTGTTCTTTGAGATTCTTTCCAGTGCAGACCATCTCCTCTTACTGTCTCACTAATGATTATTCAACTAACTTACTTAATATCTTCCATATCAACCTACTTTAAGCAAAGAACCTTGTGATCCTGACATGTTAGTTACGAGATTTTATAAGAATTTTTTTCTTAATGCTCTTTCTGAAAGTGTTTTAGCAGCAAAGTTTCTGGTGTGATAGTAACCTGGCGATGAGCCCTGTGTCTGTCCTTGGTGTTAAGCTGATCAGCAGCTTTGTGATTAGGAGAAAAATTTTCTGCAGGGTGTACAGGAAGGGGTAGTTTGAGGTTTTTCCTTGCTTGTGATACTTCTGAGAATTTTCATGGCTTTTGAAGTGAGTGACGTGATGGTAACGACTTCTGCCCCTCTCCTGCTTTATTCTTCTGATGTGCTGTAGTCGTGAGTCTGTCTTTGTTAGCCCTTACATTTATGAAGCATTTTCATTCTGTGCCTGTATGGTATCTGAAGAACTAAAATTTCCAAGACTGTAAGCATTGCCTGGTGTTAGGAGTATCACCCCTTGGAAAATTTTAGAAGAAGACTTCCCGTTTTGCCCTTGTTTGGTTGTTGTTTCTGGAGGTGATCAGACGTGTCTCCTGAAATGATGCCACTCTGAAGGATCCCCTCTCTTGTCTTAGTTTGACTCTTAGGTGCTGCAAGTTGGAGGTCGTTTTCTCTAGAATTTCTTTAGTTTGTGGAGCACACCATGAACTGTTGCAGGGCACACCAGGTTATTTTCTGTGGAGAGTTATCTTGTCTTTTGACCATCCAACCAACGCTGTGAGACCTGACAGACATCTTGCAGCTTCTGAAATTATGGAGTAGGAATACTTCACTCCTTCTTTCTCCGATGCATTAAATGCATCACATTAAATTCTCAGTGTTTAATAACTGACTTTGCAGCACTGTTTTAATGCTGCTGGCTTTACATGCAGAGCCAGAGAGCAATTGTTACTTCAGGAGTTAATTTTGTCTGGGAAACAAAAATGTTTGTTGTAACTCAGTGACACTAACATAGATTTTTAGGATATGAAATAAAAATAGCTGTTTCCAATGGAAAATATGAACACTAACATAGAAATTAGATAAGTGATATATGCCCTTGAAAAGTATTGTTTTCAGCATGAGTGTGTACTAATAGTTGTTTATCCTGTGTCTCAAGATCTGTTAGCTTGCAGCATTATCACAATTCAATTAGCAGCCTTTCCAACATAGCTTTTTTTCTGTTGGTGCATTATCCACTTGTATGCTCAATAATAATTTACTAGTCAGGTGTCTGTTTGTGAGGGGGGGTTGTTTTGGAGTGGGTGTTTTTTTGGTGTTTGTTTTGCCAGTCATTTTTTTGTGTTTGCTGGCAGGCCTGGGTAGGATGTT
>VXBB01024467.1:206579-241652 GCA_013399915.1 Illadopsis cleaveri | reverse complement strand
TCTGAGACCCACCTGCTTGCTGTTCCCCTCATTCTACCCGACGTAGTTCTCCCTCCTCAGCCAACCCTGAACAGGGGGCACTGTGAGAAGGTGACAGTCACCTCACCTCCTTGTGGAATTTTGAGTTGGAGTTTCCTGATTTAGTCAGAAAATCTTTGACTCCTGTGCTGAGGAAAAATTTGATTCTTCAGCAAAGAAGCTGGAATTTTCTATCAAGTACATATATTTTAATATATCCCAGCAGTGTTGCCAGATGTGGTTTGCAAGCATTCCTAGCAAGCAATAAATCATCACCAGTAGAGCAGCAATGTCTCATTGTTTAGGAAATACAGACTGTTCTCCTTAACCCATATAATTGTCAATACTTCTGGTTTCAGATGTTTTATATCAGGGCCTAAAACCTGGCTTTAAATTAATATTTTGTTTTATTTTATTTTATTTTAGTCCATTCTGGTACTGACTTACAGTGAGAACCAGTAAAGAATTTACTGACATATTTGTTTTTCTGCTCCTCCCATCTTATCCTTCTGTATGTTTTTTTTTCTCTCTCTCTTTTTTTTTCCCCTTCTAGTTCATAGAATGTTGTAAAAAAGGAGCCAATTTGTTAATCCAAGGACCTGATCACTGCTCCTTGTTGCACCACGCTGCCATGACTGGGAACGGCGAGATTGTGAAATACATCCTGGAGCATGGTGAGTCCCAGTGGGCAAACCCACAGAGAGCTGTACTTCAGCCAAGTGTCAATCAGGCAAAACCACAGCAGGCTGCTGGGAGTGGCCTCACTCATGTGTGGTGTCCCTCAGTGAAATGTCCACCTGCAGGAGGCTGGGAATGGGGTAGCAATGAGAGTGATAGCTCCAGATAAAGTGTGAAAAGAAGAATTAGAATGGCTTTTGAGGAGGATGGTGTTTTCACGTTTGCATCAGTTGGGGGGCTGTGAAGAAGCAGAGTGAAGCTCTGGTTAAAACCTCTGGCACAGGAATCCTCTGAACTGTTTTTCAATTAGAGCATATGTTGTAGAAAGCATCTAATCTCTATTAAAACATTTACAGTGACAAAGAGCCCATACAACCAGTGCTATTATTTCAGCATTTAGTAACACACTGGTCAAGAATCTGCTTATTTTTTTCCTATATGAATTCACCCAGCATCCATTCTAACCTCTGAAGATTGTCTGTTAGATTCAAGACCACCTAATAGCAAAAAACTTACTATCTCAATTTTGTATTTATGGACTGTGATCATGCCATTGCCCCTTTTTCTTCTGACTCTTCTTATCTTTGTTAGTAGCAGAGATTGCAGACTATGCAGCAATTTTTTTTTGTGTCTGGGGCAGTCACATTTAGGAGCTTCTACCTGTTGAACCACTGTAACCTTGTTCCCTCACTTCTGGAGGGTGGCACAGTAATATTGTGCCACTGCTCTGCACACAGAGCTGAAGTCACAGTTATCAGCCTCCTTCACTGTAGGAGAAGTTTTCTAGTTGTAACTCTTCTCTGGCCACACTGCAAAATATCAGTGGCTATTTCAGTTTCTGAATATCAAAATCAGCTACAGTACTTCAGCAGCAGTGTTAACACTGAGCACAGAGATTGCCCCTGGCAATTAGAATAAGTGTTAGCTAATGCTCCAAGGTATGGCACAAATTGTGCAGAGAGAAGAGAAAAAAGCACAACTCATAAGAAAGGAAGAAGCAACAACACATCTCTTCAAGCTTGACCCCTAATTTAAGTATTAACATATAGGTGTCAGGTATTCTATAGGTCCAAGTTCCTGTACAGTCAACAGCAATCTGTGGCTTAGTTCATTTGCTCTGGTATGACAGAGGCACTTCTGGTGGCAGATGGAAGTGAGGAGGGCATCCTTAACAGCAGCAGGATTCTAGCATGACTAACTCAAAGGACATCTTCACCAAGGCAGACATTGGAACCCAGAAAGTCATTCAGGCAACACTTACCTGTGCACTTTATTCATTTAGATAAACATAAATGTCTAATGTCCTTTGCCCTTGGGTATCCAGGACATTTGCTTGGGTCTATAAAATAACATACTAGGCCCAGAGGAGGCCTAACCTGCACTGACAGCCAAAGCCCAAGCAAGAATCTCTGTCATTCCAAATGCATCCCAAGGCTTGCCCATAGGTATATCAAACAAAATATCTCTGTGTGGGCAACTGAACCGTGCCCCAAAAATCTGACTGAGAGGGGCTGAACTATTCTTTTACTTCTCTAGTATAGATACCTACACATGGATAGGTCAGTGCAGTTGGCCTTTTATCCAAATAATGGCTGCTTTTCCCATCAGCTCTAGCAAACGTTACCAGTGCCAACTCAACCTCCTATTTCACTGATCCGGATTATCTCATTAGTCACAGTGCACATATGTGCCACTGAATACTGTAGACAGGAATAATTTTGCATTATTTTCTTACTGCCCCTGGTCTCTTTTCACACTGCACATGACCTGTGCCAATTCACTGTCATAGATGCATCCCTAGGATTTTTATTAGACACATATACGTTAACTTAGTCACAGTCTGACCCAGTCACTGTTCTTTTGGTGAAGGTTTAAAGTGAGATAATTTAAACTGATAAGAATGTAAGCAGGGAATCCGTGGGAATTTTTGAAGTAAAGAGAAACGTGAGGGATTATGGACTGTTAGACAAAGACAAATCAGAAGGTTTTGCAAATGTCAGCTCAGTTCCTCTCTCCCTCCTTTATCCCCAAGGATGGCAGGAAGCTTTTGCAGCTTTCCAGACATATGTCCTCTGGGCTTCTCCAAATGCATTGTTTGTTTAACATTCTCTGGGGATCAGGGAGTGCATGGGACAATGCACAATCTAATAGAGGCCTCCTCTCTTCTCCCACCAAGCAATTAATGAAACTCATTTCTACTCTGGGCACTTCTCAGCCACAAATGAGCTCTCTTGCTGAATCATCATCATCATAATGTCCTTGTTTTTCTTTGCATTCTCTGGCATTTGGCATCTTCTCCGCATTAATTACTGTATACCACCTGATACAACGCTACTAATATCTAAAGGTTTCCCTGTGTGGAGGTTCCTGTTTCTGCTGATATCCACCCATAAAAATTTCATAAAAACGAGTCTTACATCTGTTTTGGCAATTACCTCTGCCCAGTCACACTTCCTCTGGAGTTTGTCTGCTTCTCATACATAGCTGAGGATAGTGAATGATAATAGGAGTTCCACTGTAAAATACCCTCAAGCACACAGCACAGAAAATCTATTATTAACCACACAGGGAAAAATCTTCTAAATATCTCTAAAAAAACAATAGCAACAAAAGAAGACAAAACCCAGTGTTCTAGGAATTTTGACTGTCTAGTTTGAAAAACAGTGGGGTGAATCCAATGCAGTGCAGGAGTTTCTCCCATAGAACTAGAATTACAAAGAAGGAAAACAGTGCAGTGGTGCTAACGTTGTCCTTTGTGGAGATGTCTTTCTGCAAACATGTAGGGCACATTTATATGAAAGGTTATTCTGTGATCATGATCAGAATGATTTCAGACGTTAAGGGGAGGAAAATAACCTGTCTTAAATTAGAAATAGCAGAGATGAGTCACATAGGGGGACTGCTATGCAGTACTGCCAGACAACTCACAGTGGCCCAGCACAAGCCTGGAATAGCAGCTGAAGCAGCAATGTAGTAGGTGTCAGAACAACAGCTGCTTGCTGCTGCCAGAAGAGTCATGCTGGCTGCTGCTCCAATAAAACAGTTCATCTCTATCCCCTGTGCAGGAAGGGCAGATACACAGATAAACAGACCTGTCACTTGTTCAAGATTGCCCACCTAAATCAGGAGCCTTCCGCTTTTAGTAGAAGGGTCAGCTTTAAAAACTTGTCTGTAGCTGAGGTAAGAAATGATTAGCTAGAAACTGAGGGCCAAACTCAGTAGGTATCAGAACCACAGCTTTTTAATGCTGCAGTCAGCAGCTGCATCACATCCTAATGCATCTACATTAGAGAACAGTTAACTGTCTACTTGCTTAACACAAGCAGAATTAAGTAAGGCTTAAGAACCTTTTTTTAAAAAAGGGCCTCCTAAATCATCTGTATGGTTATCAAACTTAGATTGGAGTCTTAATCTGGCAGCTGTGAAAATTTTGTAATTTATAAACATTATATACATAATTCCATTTGTCTTGTCCTTGTCTTCTCTAGACATTCAAAATACAAGCAAGAATTTTATAGTTCATCTATGGTATTTTGATTTTAAACAGAAGAGAGGAAAGGTATTTATTGTTGCCTTAGGAGGTTGTGATGGGAACATCTGATGCAACAGATAGCATGTAGGGCATCCCATCCTAAACATTTCTGTGTCCTCAAATCTCAACATCCTAGCTTCACTAGAAAGCATCCCCTGATAAAAAAAAAGATGATACTTTCATTAATCTTAGCACTGCAAAGTCCAGAGTTAAGACCCATCAGTGAATCTGGATTTGCATCCTGACCAGATTCAGAAGGCCCTTGGAAGGCTTTGGGAAAGCAAATTTTTCTGTGACAGAGATGTGTGTTGGGCACAAAGTTTGAATAGTTTGAATGAGAGTGAGTTTGTATGACACTTGTTAGTATGTCTAGATTTGTGGAATGTGTTAGATCAGTGGTCATTTTTGAGGGGCCTGAGCAGAAAATGGTTTTGTTTTTCTAGGAGGCACAAGGTATAACACAGTCTATTTTAATTTCAAGTTTACCAAATCTTAGGGCAACATGGCTGACAGGCATGTAGGAAAGAATGCTCCCATAACATGACTAGCCTCTACATTACTGTGGAAATTCTGAGATCGAAGACACTAGCAGAAAAAAACACTATTAATTTTCACATCAGGTAAAAAAGAAGAGTGTGGAGTTGTGGAAAGGCTAGAAATAGTTCTGAATTTCCAGTTTACTGTTATTTTAAAAATACTCCTACTTTGAAGGTAAAGATCCACGCCCAGTTTTGTCCCCCAGATAACAACCTCAATCAGGTCATTAAACAAAGAAGGTTTTGACAGATAAACATCCAGAAACGTTGATAATGTCTGACATTACTGCTTAGAGTAAATACCCTTCTTCCCTGGTTCTATGAAGGACTGACAGGACACGGGACTGGCAGGGGTTAATATCTGTGGGTCTCCTGTGGGTAGCTGTAACCACATCCATTGGAGAGGGCTATGCGATGGGCTTAGAGGCCTTTCAAGAATGTGTGGTGCTGTATATTTTGGAAATGGCTCTGAAATGTGGTCACTTAAAGTGGTTTTTTTTTTTGTTCTAGTGAGCTCAGTGAAGGAGCAGCTGCTTTTGAGCATCCCCTTGCCCTCCCTCCTTCCATAACCAGCTCAGGCTGCTTTGCCTTCTGAGGAACTGGAAAAGGGCTTTGGTGGAGTGAAAGAGGGCAAAAGGGGAGAAGAAATAAAGTTAATAATTCTACATAGTCAGTCTATGGGCGATGTTGAGGGAAGAGAGCGATCTCAGCTGGGCTCCCCCTCAGTGCGTCATGCTTTTCAGCTCTTTTCATTCGAAATTCTCCCCCCACCCCGTCCCCCGTCCCCATCCTGCCATTCTTCAACCCCCCAGTCTCTTTTTCTCTTTCTCTCTCTTTTTTTTTCCTCCCTCCACCTCTCCACACATTTCTATCTTTTGTTTTTATTTCCCCCCTGCTGTTTTCCTTGATAGAAATCTCACTCATGCATTTCCCTTCCGGATTTCTATTGGGTTATTTTGTCCTCTTTCTCTCTGTGCCTTGGTCCCCTTTTCTTTCTCTGCCTCTTGTCCCAGGGTAAAACAGCCGCCTCCCCGCTGGGTCAGGATGACAGTGCCGTTAGCTTTCCCAGTGCCAGCCCTTCCCACATCTGTGCAGCTTTTGTCCCTGGGCAGAGGGGGATTTGGAATGGTCGGTTGGCAGCGCCAGGGAGACTGATATAAAAATGAGGTCCAAAAAAGAGGGGAAAGGGAATTAGGAGGAGGGCGTGAGATGGTTTAAGAGAAGCACAAGTGAAAATAAAATAGAGAAGTAAAGGGCACAGCTCAGGCTGTGAGTTGGGACATTCCAGCTTCAGAGATAGGCCTGAGAGAATGAAATTAAAGAATCCTGGTACCACGTTGTGCAGCTAATTATTAACCCCAGTATCTGGCCCTTATGTATGACTCAGATGGAGTCAGGGCTCTCCCAAGAAATGCTTAATTTGGGACAGTATCCAGGAGAGCACCCTTTGCACTTAGGCGGGGTGTACTTGTCATCTCCTCAGGTCTGTACTCACAGGCTGCTCTCACGGTCCTCAACACTGAGCTCGTCTGTCCCAGCCCTGCTATTTCTTCCTGCTTCACATCAGTTTTCCTTTACCCTTGGCTTCTCTCCAGACCCACTCTGCCCCAGCTTTCTTCTCACTCTCAGGTCATATTCTTCTAACTGTTCCCTGTTTTACTACCTTTACTTGCCTTTTAACAGCTTCTTTCACTTACCTGGGCAGATACCTCTATGTCCTATAAAACCAGACCAGTCACCCTGTTCCACCTTGTTAATACAACCTTCCTTGCTCCAATCTTGAGTAGAAATAACAGGTGGCAGTGTCTTCTCCAGCACACTGCAAGCCATTCCTGCTTACCTTTATTTTTGAGAAAACACAATTTTCTCCTAGGAAATGTAAAGGACTTCTTTTCTTCATATGCATTTCTTTAATTGTCTCTTTAGTTTCTCAGGCATTATCTTTTTTTCCTCTCTGCTTATCCCCCTTTATCCTCCTTCATGATCCTGGGAGCTCAGGGGTTCTGGCTGATTCTTCTTTTTGATAGGCAGGAATGAACACACAACTGCCAAGTGTGGAGATGATGACGTGTGGTGGTAGAGTCAGGGTGCATTAAATAATTAACAGTGGCTACTGAGTTTGGAGAACTGTCATGGCAAGTATGCAGTGGTACACAATGCCCTGTGCACTGAAGACTAAGCACCATCCTTTCTCATGATGGCAGAAGATGAAGTGAAGGAGCTGCCTGCAGCTCCAGGAGCCCCAGTGATACTCCATGTGTACATTGTAAAAGCAGTGAGGTAAAGACAGGCTGCTCTGATCTGTTTGACACACACTCAGAGTGAAAGGATTGTAGAGAGGTTGTGTGTAGGCCTTTGTAAGCAAGTAGTGTGAAATTCCTCAGTTTCAGGTGAGATTTGCTGTAAGCTCTTGAGGGCTCTTGAATGTCAAAGTCACAGTAGTGCTGGAGAGAAATATTCTTGCGCAGGAAGGAAAAGTCTTGTAAAGTTTCTCTCTTCCCCTTGCTAACTGCCCTATGCCATCTAACACTACACTCCAGAGCAGTGGAGAGAAGAATAATACAACAGACTGCAAAGGAAAAGTTGGTTTTTTAAAATGATATCCAGATCCTAGCCTTTCCATATCACTGTAATTCAGTGATGGAATTTGCTGCTATAAATATCTGCCCGTAGTGAATATCAAGGACAAAAGGACATTAATATAAAAATATTATATTTTTCCCACTTAACAAAAATCTTTTCTGTTTTCCTTAATCTTACTTTCCTGATCATTGCTAACCAGTTGAGCACAGGATTTGCATATCAATATAAAGACTGCTGGGAATATTCCACCCTGATCTACATTTTGTATAACACTATTAAATGGAGTAGCACAGGGATGTCATTCAGGATGAAATTTGGCTAATTTCAACTTCCTAATGACATTTTCCCTCTAATAACAACAATAGATTTTAACTTGCAATATATCAGGGTTTCCAGTATATCAACATTTTCAATGTACTGTACTTATGTGAACCACTTAATTGAGCAAGGTGAAGAGTGAGAAAATAAACTCCATGAATATTCATTCCCAGGATAATTTAGAGGCTGTTACTCCCTGTTGCTGACACTCCAGCACTGACTGTGCATTCAGAATTTTATTAGTGCAAGGATTACACAAGCAAATATTACATTGAAATTTGATATATTTGCGCAGGTTGAGCTTTCACTTGGCTTCTTTTATGTATTTTTACTAGGAATCTTCTCCTAGTAGACATATTCTTTAGTCATGCTGATAAATGCTATATGACATACCTAACAATCTTTTGCAGGTCCATCGGAATTACTGGACATGACAGACAGTGAAACGTAAGTACAACCTATTCTGTCCTTTGCATTGTATGTGTTAAACTAGAAGACTCCTCTTGGTTTTCAAATGCAAACTGTTAAAGAGGAAAAAGCTTGTAAAATGGCACAGCTCTTCACAAACAAACAGAAGGCCTCCTAAAAACCACATATCAATCACCTCATATGTGGCTTTCTCGCCTAAAACACAAATTTCTTGGATTCGCAGAGGACTTTCTCCCTATTGCTTCCCCTCTTAATCTTTCTAAAGGAATAGAAGCTCTGCCTTGTGTTTGGGTGTTTCTAGCCTCCAGCTACTAAGGGACCAACCTGAAGAGTAAATCCCAGAAGTCAGGAAATTATGTTTCTTGCTCTACACCTTTTTTTTCAATCCCTTCTTGATTGATCCAGGGTGCTCTGCCTTAGTTCTCTCAAGTGGCCAGGACTTGTGCAGTTGAAGGTTTCCATCAAGTAGTTAAAACATCAATCAGCTCTGCTCTTATAAAAAAACCCCCAAAAAACAATCCAACCCAAACAAATTACTTTCCTTTCCAGTTCCCAATTTTCTTACACCTTGTATAAGCAAAGTTTCACAAATGTGTGTAAGGGAAGCATGACTCATCTTCCAAAATATGTGTAATACATGTGAAACAAAAGCAGTCTTTCTCATAGGGATCAAGCCTACCGTTTCTCATCCCACAATGCCCTCCTTTGCTAACAGAGAACACCTTTTGCACAACGTGCATGGGTGAAGTCCAGAGGAGACAGGGGCTGGATGGACTGCCTGGGTCTTTTCATCTAGGAGTGTAGCACAACCACATAAAGTGTCAGTGAGCACAGCTATGAGGGCTTCCCTTTACAGAGGCTCCTCTGCCTCTAACTCTTGGAAAGGGGAGGTTCAGGCTGTAACTGGCAGTATGAATTTGTCTTTTGGTCCTCAGGGGGAAAGAGGATAGTATGCCTTTCTGATACCAGTTCCCATGCAGCAAGGGCATATTTATTACAAGGTTGCCTCTTAATATTTCAACTTCCCCTGTCGTGGATGGGAGCTGAGATTGCTTTATGCACTCTGTGTAGGTAGGTGCAAGATTTGTCCTGCCACATGTATTTCTTGTCATTTGTTATTTCACAAGTTATGTAATGTAATTACCCAACCCTACTTGTTGGATACTGGTATTAAAGACTCCTTTTCAACCCACTCAAAGCATACTTTCCTCCTCTTCCTAGGCAAATCTAGATAGATTTCTTTACTCTCAGTAAAGACTAAGTCAGGTTCAGAATCCTGTCAGACTTGGCTCCAGTCTGAGTGAGAAGCTTTGCAACAAATTTGCTCCCACTACACAGACTTCTCTTCTGAAAAGCCTGTATTTAATCTTCCCCAGTAGCTCAGCAGTCCAGTGGTGGAAAACACATGAGAGTTCTTGCTCTCATGTATCCAAGAGAGCAGGGTATCAGACCCAGGGAAGCAAGTGCACCAGTCATAGCTTTGATGGGTAGGATTTTTCTAGGATGACTCCAAGAATGAGGTTGAGGAAAGAAATTGCAGGAAGAAACAAACCCTGTTGCTGTTTCGCCTGCTGTGAAATAAGAAGGTGGCTAGCTTGCCTTTGCAGCAGTTAACAGAGCTGGTGGTTGGATGGGAATGTGACATTCAGTCCTCTGAATACATAAAATCTGTGCATGTTTCTTTCCCATCCCTCAGAAGTTCTTCGTCTGCTATTTGTGCATTGCAGGCTTTCCTACTGAGTCAAAGGATGTAGATGCTAAGGGAGAGAGTGCACAAGTCTACCTCTGCCAGCAAGAGGGAACCTCGCAGAAATGCAGCATCCTTCTGTGTCTATCCTCTGCACCTCATGCTTCGTAAATGTACATTGGTGTGATGTGTCTCACTGCTGGTTTCTGTACTTTGGTCTAGGGGTGAGACAGCATTACATAAGGCAGCCTGCCAGCGCCACCGTGCCGTCTGCCAGCTCCTGGTGGATGCAGGAGCCTCTCTGAGAAAGACAGACTCCAAGGTAACGCAGCCCCATCAACCACTCACAAACTCCTGCAGCCCAGCGAGACTGATCAGCATCCGTCCCTGCTGTCTGCATGACTGAAGCTTCCCTGTGTGTGCCAAGGGCAGGTCCTTTTACACAAGCTGTTTTTATAGAGAAAACTGTATTGATTTAAACAAGTACAAGAGACTTCAGTTCAGTCCTCAACATGGGTCATTGTCACCACAGTGAGAGCCTGGCCTCAAACTATTCGGTGCATTGGGTGTGAATGAGACATCTCCATGGCACAGCAGTATCTTCCTCTTGTGTGGTCAAAAGAGAGGCCTGTGGGCAAGGACCACCTGCAGGAGCTTTGATTTCTGATTACACAGCATCTGTGAGGCTTGATTATTGTGGCTGACTTGCTTTGTGAGGATGGCTAACTATTTTCTTTTGCCCTGGCTTGCCCCTAATGCTCACTGATATTACAGCAACCACAGCACTCTCTTGGTGTAAGCTTGACTGAGAAAGAAATCTGGGAAAAATTAAATCCAAGGAATATTCTGTCATTACAGCAATCTGATTGCTTAGGAACATGGTCCAGAAGCTGCCTCTCTGGTGTTTCTGAGCACAAGCACCCTGTGGTCAGCAGCTGAGAGTGAGTTCGTTCTCTGGACTCCAGAGCCAGAAGCACCTTTGCTGCAACCAAAAGCAATTCCTACTTTCTTGGGGTCTATGAGGTAGCCTATAATGGGAAGAGAGATCATCTATGATTCTGTGATCTCTTGTTCAAGTGACAGAATTGTATGTTGCAAAAGCGTTCTGTAACAGATGAAATCCAGACAAGTGGCTTCTGACTTGTTAATTTTCTTCTGCCTAGAAATCATCTGTTGTTCTAAACATGTTACCACAAGACTTTCTCTTCATGTTTCTCATTTCAGGGTAAGACTCCTCGTGACAGGGCTCAGCAAGCTGGTGATCCAGATCTGGCCTCCTACCTGGAGAGTCGACAAAACTATCAAATGGTTTCCCACGAGGATCTAGAGACAGCAGTCTGATGTCTGAAAATATCCAAGAGGATCCCTGGAAATCTCGAGACTGCACCTGAGGCACTCGAGCATGGTGTGAGGAAGAAACTGATGGAATCCACGTGTCTCTCACTCTTGAGGAAAATACCTGAGGACATGCCACCAGTTTCTAAGGGCTACTGAGTCTTGCTGCGGAACGGTTATGTTCCATGAGTTAGCCCATGATGGATGAGGTGGGACACTCAAAGGTCTGTGGAATCCATAGGCCACAAAAATTTACCTTTATTGCTTCCAGCAAGTAGCATGAACTTCTCTCATGTTCATCTGTACAATTTATTAAAAAAAAAAAAAAAAAAAGAAAGAGTAAAGAGGGTGTGGAGGAACAAAATCCAAACTAACTGGTATATTAAGCCACCCAACCAGGCCCTCCTCCATCCTTACAGTTTCCTGCATTGCTTTTATTCTCCTGTTCCGCTCACTTCTCATCAGTTAAATATTACCTGTTAACTCTGTGTTGTCTTCACAAATGGTCAGGCAGTAGCAAAATATTTGAGGAGCTCTGGATGCCCTTAAGAAATATCCAGTGTTTTTACCAGCTACATTCCCTCCCTTGCCATCCTCTCGGAAGCCGTGTTGTCAGCACTCAGCCACCACAGAATTTCCTTGCTTTCGGAGAGGATGCTGCTTATTGCCTTGTTTCCCAGGGTGTGGGGGATGATTAGATTTGCAGCACTGACAAAACCCAGCCTCACTGTGGCTGGGCATACGGTTACTGTATCCTTGTGAGACAGGCATTTGTATGGAAACGAGTTATATGGGATAAACCATGCTAGATGGCAGAGCAGAAAGTCACCAGGAAGGTTTCTCATATCACTTTTGTGCGTGTAATAGATGACCCAGCTCTTCTCAGGTTTCAGCCTGCCTAGAATTTGATAGCTGTTCTTTACTTCTGAAAATATCTGTTTTACACTGGGGAGAGATTTGTGCAAGACTGAGGGAATTCTGATGGACTGACTGACAGACCTAGTCCCCATTGCAGCCCAGCCAGAGGGAGGAAGGAGACCTGGAACATCAGCAGCCAGCCTGGGCTCGCTGCTGCCAACAAACAAATGGGCACTGGCCTGGTTGCATTGGGAATGGGAAAACCTTCTTTGACTGAATCTGTAAAATAGCTGATTTTTCAAGGGAACAAAGTATTGGGGAGTCTGTCCCTGGAGAAAGACAAGCTGCAGTTCTTTGCCTTGTTACCCACAGTAGGTTTGAAATATAAAGCTTAGCTGCTGTAAAGGGCAGCTGTGTCTTCTGTACTCATCTGTTCTCTGTCTTACAAACATAAAAGAAGAGAAAGCAAACAAATACACAGGCAAAATGTTTCACCTTTGGGTTTCCAATTGCTACAGCTGTCTCAGCTGACCAAATAGCAGAGCTTCCACTTCTACTTTGTCAGACCAGTGCCCATGAAGATGCTCATGGCTGACTTTTGGCATAACTCTTGTAAAACATGTTTGAACTTTGCTTTGTTGTTTGATTCGAAAGAACCACCAGTATTTGTTTTCACAACCCTTGTTAGGGTTAGCTCTCTGATAGATGGTGATCATCCGGGTTACATGCATTTGAAAACCATGAAAATAACTCAGGTCATTATCCAGATAAATTTTTCTTCTTTGGTAGAAGCAGAGAAAATCAAATGAATGGATTTTTTTTTTTTTTTAAACCATGAGTGATTGTTGTGGTAGGGATGGGGGAAGCTGAACAATATATTTTAACTTTTTTCCTCTTTTCAAAATTTTATTTGATATGGGCAGAATATTTCTTCAATATTTCTTCCTCTGGAAGGAAACTATATATATTTGTAATCTATAGATCAATGGCGACATGAAATGTATTTTGTCTTATTTTCTGTCTTTACTTTTCTCATTTAAAAATAAAATATGAAATACAAATTACTTCCCTTGATAATTATCCAGGGGCTTGTGGAGAAAATAAGTATGTGTATATATTAGAACAGAATTTGGCAACCATTGAAATAAAAAATCAGAATATAGTTTTGGTGTATGTGATATTTCCACAAGGAAAGATCCTCACACTGTGCTTTCATGGTAGGCCTTGCATCATTTCGCAGCTGTGAGAAAAGACACTACTGCAATATTTCTATATATTATGAAAATAAGAATTATGTTACCATCACTTTAATCTTTTGGTTTGCTTTACTGATCTGAGAAATGGAGGAAGTTTCAATAACACAGGAGCTTGGCTCTGTCTTGTGCTGAGGCCAATATGAGTATGGTCACTGAGCCTGTGACAGCTCCCTGATCCTTTAGTCCCATGAAGCAGGTGGAGCAGTAAAGACTTGCATTAATCACAGGTAGCCTCCAGAGGCCAGATGTGGGTTATGATAAGGGAGCTGGTTCTGATCCCTCTGTTCCCAGTTGTCCTCCCCTTGTCAGCTCATCCTTGGTACCCAGGAGGTGCCTGCAGCTGTGGCTGGCTCTGGAGCAGCTTGTCAGGATGGGCAGATTTCCCGAGCAATTTTGTGCCATTTGGAATGCTCAGAGGAACTCAGAGCACATGAGAGAGCATGGTTTGCCTTTTTCACTGAAAGCTGGAGTACAATGATATGATCAGAGTGAGCCTATTGTGTCTCTGGAAAGCTGCCCGTGCTGTGTGCTCAGTAGGAGACAGCTACTGTATGACAAAAATAGCCCCCAGCACTGGAGGTTGGACAGGAACTGGCTGGATGTAGTGCCTTTAATGTTCAAGGTGTCCCAAAGCACTGCACACGTGATGCACTAGATACTGGTGATGTTTTGTATCTGCAGGTAAAGGAGCACATCCATTGTTTTCTAAAATGGCTCATGGGTGGCAAGGAATATCAGAAGTTGTTTCACTGAGGACAGTTCAGGACCAGGATGCTGCAGGACTATTCCACACCCTTTTCAAGTGGGATGGGATTACCAGAAGCAGGCAGACCCTGCAGCAGTTAAAGGTGACACAAATGTATTGAATCTCTGGAGCACTTGGGGGTCTAGATTAGTACAGTACAACTGTGCCTGCACTGGGCAGGGCCCAAATTCCAGTGTGCAGCTGGGAGTCCACTTAAATTACGTGTAAAGCATTTCAATTTACTTAAAGCATCTGTTCAGTGGCTGTGTCTGTTAATGTGTGTATATTACTATATATATGTATATTTATAAATATCAGTTTGCATGTATATAGGTGCACACATACATATGCGAACACACTTGAAATTGTGCCATTTGAATGACAAAGTCCCTAGGGATGCTCAGCTACTGAGGTTGCTGGACTGACAAAATGTCATTTTCCATTTTAGTTTGTTATTAAAGGGAACCTTTTTCAGTAGAACTGAGGAGCTTCTGAATTGTTCCATTGTACTGGTTTTACTATCTCATTTTGGAGTTAAATGGAAGGAAAGAAAGTATTTATAATGTTGATAAAATAAACTTAATTTTGTAATTTAATACCATCAGTTACTCTTATTATTTCATGTTTCAATACTAGAGATATCTTTTATGTGTTATTCAAGGCATGATGATGTCATACATTTTTCGCTTATTATAGCATAGAATGGCAATGGAACAGGGACACCCTGCACTAGACCAGGTTGCTCCATCTAAGCTGACCTTGAGCACTTCCAGGGATGGGTCATCACAACTTCTCTGGACATCCCTCAATACTGTGAGATGTGAGGTTGAGCTTTTTCTTATGTAAAAACAGGGATTCAAGGCAAATTTTGCCTGTTACAAAACAGGTGTCAGACTCCAGTGACTCTTTCACTATTTCGTACGGTGCCTTGCTTATCTGTGTTTTAGCACTTTAGGATGTCTGTAGGTGTTTTTACTGAGACCTGTCACTCTTGCTTTTCCCCAGCAGCAGTAGAATTGCTCAGTCTCAACTCATGGTGCTGTAGCCTGGATTCAGTCTACATGAGATGTCCCCTGCCACATGAGGACTGTCATATGGAAGAACCATAGACAAACAGTACAAAATCCAAGCGTTGTTGCCACTGATCTTCCCAGATGTATTTGCTGAGCTAGTACTGTTGTGTAAAGATAGATGGGGCACATAGTTTTTGTGGTGGTGTGTGTGTAGGAGGTTTGTTTCAGTAATATTTCATGGCCTCTTTGGCTCATTTATATCTCTGTCTTTGCTGTGACAGTGAAACACATGGTAGTGAAAGTTTCTAACACAAATTCATCTAAAAGGTGGCTATTTTCCTTTCAGCCCCATCCCAGATGCCTTCTGTGGGATATGCTTATGTGTTCACTCTTCCAGGATGACAAAAGCATGATCTGTCTCTGGGGTATGAAATGGGCAAGATCCATCAGTAGCCTCAAGTTTTCTGGGAGTTCAGTGGTACTTAAGAAATGTATGGGCATGCTGGAAATTTGAATGCCTTGGAAAAACACCAAGGAAATTCCATCTCTGCACTCTGTGTACTACAAGAAAAAAGCAATTGCTTGTGCTGATCCATTTGAGGTGTGTCATTTTCCTTCTCCCACCTTTTGCTTCTTTTGCACCAAACTAACATCTATAGGGAAGTATTTTATAAGACTTGTTTTTAAGCTGGCTAAAAGTAACATTTTGATCTCTATTTTAACTATTTTTTTCCATTCATAAGATATTGTCTCCTCTCATCATTTTCCTCAGTGAATCTGAGCCAAAGTGACACTGGGTTATTAGTTTCCTAAGTAGTCTAAATCATCAAATTGTCAGTATCTTTGGACATTTCAGCAGTCCTGGAAATAGCTTATATTTCTGTGTCTTTCTGGTTGCATAGGACACAACATTAGACCGCTCAATGTGGTACTCATCTTCTCATTTTGCTTTCTTAACAACTATTTTTCTTAGCAATGGATTGCAACAGCCTTAAATTCCATGACCTGCCGGCCAATGTCTGTGGATTGCAACTCAGTAATGTGCTGTAAATTACCCCAGGTGACCATAGCAAGTGACCACAGCTGCTTTTACTCCAGGTTCTGCCATGGCACTGGACTTCCCTGGAGTGCCTGTCCGAGATCCCCTGCAGGTACCAGAGCTCAGGGGTTTCCCCTCCCTGGTGTGTTTCCAGCACTGCTGCCCGTGGTGGTGCCCACAGAGAGTGGTGTTCTCTCATCCCCTGAACATGTGCACTGGAGCAACACCCCCTACCTTGGCCAAGGAATTTCCTGGCCCACGTGTGGTGCCATTTGTGCAAAAGGGGAAAATTCTCTCCCTCGGGCCCTGATCACACCAGTAAATTCATTACATTTGACTTCAGTGATTAGGCAGGCTTAGAGCTGAATAACCTCACTGTATTCAGCCATCAGAGTGCATCTTGTCTCCTGCCTTATTTATAAGGTGCCACATTCCAGTCTCAGCTGCAGTTTCTTGTTTCCTTGACTGACTAAAAAAACCCCCAAAAACCAAAAAAAAAACCCAAAAAAACCCCAAAAGACAAAAACTCAATCCATTCTATGTAGTACACATGTATCTAGTTACCCAGAGAGTGAGGAAGACAGGCAGATCATTTTAAAACCCCCTCATTCTGATGTAGCACATCATGTCTTCTAAAGTCTGAGCAGGGGGATGTCTTGCAACAAAAAACATTTGTTTCAATATTAACACATCCATATTTCAGGAAATAATTTGATGCTAAACCCAATAAAATAGTCAGCTCATGCTCCTAGATCTCCTATGTGTCAGAGATTTGGGGAATCTAAAGAGGCAGTAATTCTCTTGACAGGCACATAAAGGTAGGTGAATACCCCCAAAAAGCAAAAACACTGCTTTCTTCAAATATTTGTTTCTATTTTGCCACCCTCATCCACAAGAATCCGGAACCCTGATTTGGGAGTGCTATTTCAGAGTTCACCAATATTTTAACAGCCTCAGCATTCATATGCAAAGTATGTGGAAGCTGTAGCATTTTGAAATGCAGGAAATAAAGCACTATTTCTTTGAGCAATATAATACTACATTTGTAATTGCTTCATCTCTTGCCAGCCTCCTTTTGCTGGTGAAGTGCCACACCTGGCTCTTCAATTAGTCCCTGTCTGGGAGGCTGCTTGATGTGTAACCCAGCACTCAGTGAAGTGTGCACTGTGGCAATCCAATGTCAAAGTGGTGCTGCAATTACCTAACTACTAGTGCATGAACCACATGCAATTAATTTCTTAGTGTTGCACTTCATTTTAATGAGAAAAATGGCCTTCTGATTACAGCTGCCTTAGTGACCCTCAATTTCCACTCTTTTCCTCAACCTGTGGTCAAGAAGAGATAGAAAGTAATCCCTGTTCCTACAGTATCCAAATCCTTTCTAGGAACTGTACAAATCAGTGATGTTCATAGGTATGGAGAAGAAGCTCAAGAAGCTCTTGAGTCTGATGCAGCAGACATGAGTGATTTCTACTTGGCTAATTAGGCTTTAATAAGCAGTACCACTTTTCTAGGGCTGCTTTTCCTGTGTGACATTCACATAAAAAATGAAAGATGACAAAATTAAAAAAGCAAAGTTAAGCTGGTCGCTAGGAATGGGGAATTCTACAGAATGGCTTCCACATGCATTGCTCTTTTCTAGATAGGGAGTTGCAATGCTACTTCTTGAATAACACTGCAATGATTAATTATGTATCATAATTGGATATATTTAATCGTAATAGTGAGGTGGGTGCTCACTGTATCCAATATTTACATTACCCAGATGTAGAGATATTCCTACCCCTATAGACATCACCAGAGAGTCTGGAGGGGGTCACCCTTCTGTTTGCAAAGCTTGAGGCTTTGTGAAGTGAGACATGAGCCCTAAGCTGTGCAAGGACACCCCTCCCTGCTCCTTGGCCATGCTGCAGGTTTTCCTTCCACATGAATGGAGGCAATGCCACATCCAAATAAATGTTTGCTGTAGGTCACAAAGTGAATAGCTGTCTTTCCTGTCCTGTCCCCTGCTTCAGCCCTTTTCCAGGACCATTTTTTTCCCCTTCATCAGAACGGGAACTGTGTTGATGAATGGGAAGTCTGTTGATGTGTCTGTTTTAAAGAAGATAGGTGCACTTGTGGTGGTTGTCTGTGATCTTGCTCCTGTTGTAATACTCACCTCATCTGCATGGCATAGGGGAGGAGTACATTCATGTTAAAGCTAAGGGAATAAGTGATCTTGCTGGCAGCTAATGAAGGAAGGAAATAGAACATAATATTATTTAAATTTAATTTTAAATATTCTTCAGTGCTCTTTGCTTTTCCTTTTTTCCCCCTCCCTTTTAGAGTTTCTATACTGGAATCTTTAACTGTTCATAACCTCTTCATTCCTTAGTTCATTCTACCTTAATTTTTTGGACTGGAAAGGTCAAAAACCTGCTCATGTGCTTTCTCTTGGGACATTTCTGCTTGACCAGTCACAGATGGTTGGATCTCCTCTGACCATGTGCAGATATGGGTAGGGAGTGTTGAAATTCTCTGTACTAAGAATGAGTTGGATGTGCAGCACTAAAGGCTCCTCTGAGGGCAGTTGTGATGCCCGAGTTGTAATCTCAGGATTAAACAGATGCAAAGTATGATGAACTTGGGTTTTCCATACCTGAGGGCTTGATTTCAGCCTTTCCAGACTTAGTTTTAATATCAATAGGAAAATTCTTATGTATATATTTTTTTTTCTCTACTCTCATGTTTCTTCCCTTCGTGATTTTCCTGTTAAATAATCTTTGCCTGGGCAAATGCAATTGTGCTGCTCTGTGACTTGCTTGCAAGAAGAGGCAGCCGCTTCCAACTGGCAAGCGAGTGTGCTGGTCTCTCATGCAAAGTGGCTGGCTTTGCTACTGTACAGCTTTCTGCTCAGCATGTACCTCACAGAAATCACAGGGAGATGGCAGGGGCTTATCAGGATTTTTTGTTCCGTTTACATGTCACTGCAGACTGATTCTCTTCCATCTGCCTCCTTTGATCATGCAACAGCTTTGGGAGAAAAGAAAAGAAGTGGCTGAGCCTTCAAAGCACTAAGCAGCTCTTGGGAGCTTTGTCGCTCCCTAGCTTGCTGTTGCACCTCACAGAGCTAGGAAAGGGAAAGCAGGGAATGCCTTATGTGCAGAAAGATAATCTCTCATGTCACTGGCAAAAGTAACAACTCTTTGAAGGTATTCTGACACCCCACCAGTGCCAGGTAGAGTGCAAAATACATATGGACACCAGCAAACCTGTAGGAGTTGACTTCCTTTCTTAAGGGCTCTTCCAAGCTCTTTTTGATGCTCTTCCTGGTGCCTCAGGACAGAGATTCCTGCCGGTGTCTTCCCAGAGCAAATATCCTGAGAATGCCCTTTGTAGTGGGTGCCATCTAGCTGCCCTCACACCATGTATTACATGTGCTCTGTGTCCTGTAACTTTATTGGAAAACGAAATGTCAAGAGTTAGTATCCCTTTCAAAATGGACTTAGGAGCTGCCAGCCTTGGCCACTGACCCACCAGGGTGCAGTGCACTGGGGAGAGGAATATGGCACGGAATATGCCAACATTTCTCTGTAGAAATCTCCTCAAGGTGATATGTGCTTTCACAGTGGGAAACGAAGGTTATTTTTCTGCCACCCATATTATTTTGTGTTGCAAACTCTGTGCCAGTCATTTTGGATGCAGACAGCTTTTTGGAAGCAGGAGGCTTTTGAAAGATTTTTAAAAAGTCTAGCCAACAATAAAGCTGAGGACTTGTGTTCTACAGCTCCCACACAAACCTTCTGGCAGTCCGTGGAGGTTTCAGTGTCCTCTCTGAGTCAGTGAGCAGAATATTTTGCTACAAGTTACAGGCCTGCCTTTGTGCCACTGCTATTGCTACTTGCTTCTGCACAGCTTTTAGAGCAGCTATGGTTTTGCAGCCTTGCACTGGGAAAAAACCACGGTGGTAGGGGAGAAAACATGCTTTTCCTATGGCAAACACTCCTCAAGCTGCAGTTTTTTGCTAATGAAAATGCAGCGTATGTAAAGACTGAGCTTGGTTTATGAGACTGTCACAGCTAGCTCGGTGAGGATTTATTTCCAGCAAGATCTGACTTGTGTTTTGCTGCAAAACAAAGAAGATTATGCAAAAAATAATCACTTGGTTTAATGGCATGCCTCTGTCTTATGATAGTTAACAAGTGTAACTGTGTGCCACATGGTTGCGTATTAACAGAATAGGGAAAGTATTTGCTTTCAGAATTTATCAGAATTCTCTCTGCAGGTACTGGGGTTGAAGAAATAGGGCTAAAGGTAGCAAATCAATGGTTTGAGTTTGTATCCCTGCCACTTCCATTGAGTCATTTTGGGTAAATCATTTAGCCTTACTGTGCTTCAGTTTTCTTATCTGTAAAATGGGGATGATATTATCTCCCCATACACAGACGGGTAAGATGCTTTGTGTTATAAGCCCAAAATATGCTGTATATTAACTGTTTTTGAATTGTTTGGGTTTTGATTTTCGTTTTTGTTTGGGATTTTGTTTGGTGGGGGTTTTTTGTTTGTTTTTGTGTTTTGGGTTTTCTTTTAGTGTGCCTTGTAATGTTACTCTTTTATAACATCCTGCTTCTTCTGGAGCCATTTTTTGAGAGACAGTGAGAGTAGCCCCTGTTCCATGAAATTTAGTTTAACTGGTTTGAGTTGAGATATTAGAGAGGGATGGAGAATGACAATTTTCTAATGAGCTATTTTGCACTTCTGATGCTTGATTTCCATGTTTGAGCTATCTTGTATTAAAAGTTGTAACTCAGGTAATATTTCAAGTCAATGAAAGCATTCAGGTGGTTTATCTCTCTTCAGAGAAGAGTATTTTGCTGAATTTTAGAGCAGCTTTATTCCATCGTGTTGAGGTCATTGAGCACAAAATGTTTCCTTAGGGAGTGCCCATCTCAGAAATAATTCTTTCTGTCACCTCTCTGCTATTATGCTGGTATGACAGAATATTGCCTAAGAATCCAGAAATCACCAGTTTGGTTTGTTGATGCAAAAGGTTTCTGGGGAATGGAGAAAAACATTTGAGGGAACAGATTCTCTGGCCTTCATATTAACATCTCTTCTGGCCACCTGGCAAATGGGAGGTGAAAATTGGTAAAGAACAAGGATACGGGCTAGCAAAGATTTAGGTTCTCATGCAAAAAGGAAGAAGGCTAGGAGGGAGTCATCAAGGCTAGGAAGGAGTGGGATGGTGATGAACAGACTCTTGATGGAAAGGCTGAGTTCCATCAGGCTATATATATATATTTATATATATAGTGGTGCTTCCTGGAGATAGTGGAGAAAGGACAATGGACAGATTCTTATCTCTGCACTAGCTTCACTCCTGGTGAACCAAAATGTGACTGAGGTCAGAACCTGGACCTCTCCATAATGTGTTCAGCCCCCTGAACAGAGCAGAAAATTCAAGTAACAAATGTGCATTTTTAACCAACATTTCATGGGCATCCAGAGTTCCAGAATTTGTACATATCCTATTATCTGAACCCACATCTGTTCCAGGAGTTGTAATAACATCTCAAAGGGCTCTTTTATGCTACCTGACCCCATGCATAATGCACTGGAACATCTCCAGGCTGCCAGCTGGCAAAAGGAATCCGAGGCACGCAGCAGTACCCATGAATGGAGGATATACGTTTAACAGAGAATCAAGGCACAGGTAATCATCAGTGAGGGGTAATAGGACAAGGAGGAGGGGCTTT
This sequence comes from Illadopsis cleaveri, assembly GCA_013399915.1. Taxonomy (NCBI): domain Eukaryota; kingdom Metazoa; phylum Chordata; class Aves; order Passeriformes; family Timaliidae; genus Illadopsis; species Illadopsis cleaveri. The sequence goes on along the minus strand of VXBB01024467.1, from coordinate 219,890 downwards.
TTGTAACAAAGTAAGAAGGTAATTTCTTCCATGATTATCTTGCATTCCCAATTTATACAAAGTATCTTGATCACTGTGTTGCTAACTAAAGAGGTTTTAAACTGGGGGAAGGAAGAAATATGTATACAGTGAAAGAGCTGGTTACTGTTCCTTTTGGACACTTTCTGTATTGTGACTTGTGTGGAAATGTACAGAATAAAAAGTGAAGAAGCGCATGCCTTGGCTGGGCTGAGTTTCTTTGTGTTATTTGCCAGCAGAGCTGGGTTGCTGCTTCTGACTGAGTGGAAAAGACTGGTGTGACTGGGAAATTGTGAAGAGTTAGGGGGAGTGCAGGAAAGGGATCCAGGGGTCAAAATTCTGCATATGTGTGTATGATAGTGAAGAGAAGGGAGTGTTAAGCCTTTGGATAAATCAGCTTCAGGCTCATGGTATAGAAAAGGTTAATGATAACTTTAATATTTCCGGAACATCTTCTCAGTCCCTTACAAAACTCAGATTGTCAGCACAGCATTCAGCGTGTGCAGGAGAGATCCAGCAGAGATTAGCAGGACTGTAATGTAGGCATGTAGGTCACCTCAGGGTCTTAGCAAGGCATCTCAGGAGAGTTTCTCCAGTGCATTCTCTGGTTCACCTCCATATTATCTCAGGACTAACCAATGAGCATGTAATGAAGCTCTGCTTGTTTCTGCCCAGCTGTGTCTGATTGAAGAATTTCTGAGAATTTCATGGCCAATGCTTACTTTCTTGTCTTCAGCAGCTCCCTTCCCTGCCTCACTCAGGAGTTTCTGTGCCATTCCTGATACAAAAGTTTTATAACTTCTCTTCTGTGCCAGTCGATATTTCCTAACAGCTCTCCTGCCTCTGCTGTCCCACCCTGAAATTGTATTTCTGAACCATTTTGTGATGTTTCCTTTGTCCTGTCTCTCTGGGACAGTGCCTGCCCCCAAAACACCTCCCTCACACATGATTCTGTCTCCCTCCTCGACTCCAATCCCTTTGATGCTCACTGCTGTTGCCAGCAGCCAGCTGTGTGCTTGTGTCTTTTAAAGGATGTCTTAAGCTCCCTTTTCCTGCTGTCCCAGACAGCCTAGGAATATTATTATTAATAAGAATCGTGCTAAAAAGACTGACTGTTCTGCCTGTGTAGGACTGGCTGGGGCTGGAGGAGGATGTAGCCTAGTCATGGGTTGCACTGCACAGCAAGGAACAACTACCAAGCCCTGCTTTGACGTCCACAAGCCCTGTGGTACAAAGCACTGACTCCTCTGGGGTCCTTCACAGCCATCAGCTGCACCAAATGGCTGCCATCTGCTCTCTGGAAATGTCTGTGGAGGAGAGGTGCTTTTTGATGTGCCTGGGGCTGCCCCCACAGCAACCTCTGGAAGTGTTCCACCACCTGCAGGCAGAGCTGCTCAGGGGTGCATCTAAAAAAATGAGAAAACAGCTTTGCATCCTGCTGGGTTTGCACCCCAAATTCTTGAATGTGTGTGGCCTTACACGTGTGTGTAATTCTGAAGAGAGGCCAACTGCTCTTTTCTCATCCATTGTAATTTACCCTTGTTACTCAGCCTTTCAGCTCTGTTAACTGTTTCTAACACAGGGCTGTTTCTTGCCAACTTTCCCTACAAAATTCTTTAATAGAGCTAGTGAAATACATAACTATATATGCACACATACACACACATATATATAAAAATATCTATCTTATAGGGCAATATACTTAAGTGAGGAATTCCCTTTTTCATGCAACATTTCTTTACATATGAAATGTAATAATATTTCTTTAAAAAGCTAAGGCTTTCATAGTAGGAATGTAACTAAAATGAAAACAATCAAACCCCATTCTTGGGAGGAAAAAATCCAATCCCAACAGGAATCATTTGCTTTGAAACCTTTTTCCCCTCAAACCCCTGCAGCTTCACCACAGCCAAGTGATTTCAGTATTTCCCTGCAGTTAAAATGTGGCTCTCCCTAACAAGGGACCTTTTAAACTAGGTAGTGATGCTTGTAAGACATGTTGCCAAGGTTGTTAAGTCTAAAAATAGGTAAATATTGGAAGCAGTCCCATAATTTCAAGGTGTTTGATCTCATATTTTCACATTCAAGGCTTGATATTGCAACATGAGTATTGTATTTGCAGCTGTATTAGTTCACAGCAGCACAAGAAAACCTTCAGAGGTGCACCCTCTCTGCTTCTGCCCCATCTATCCACAATCTTAATTGGCACTGGGGATGTGTGAGTGTGTGTTTGTCAGGAACTGTTGCTATGTGAGTGTGGAGTTAAAGTATTAGTGGGTCAAGTGCATGGATTCTGCTGCTCTCATTCAGTAAGGCAAGCAGCTCTGCCGTATTTAAGGTGAGCTGTGATTTCCAAGACCCAAAAAAATAAAGGGTTTGTTTCCCATGGATAAGAAACAGGAGCTGGCTGCTGGGTGTTAATTCAGATGGACAATTTGTAGATGATAGGAAGCCAGGAGGATGAAGAACTGCCTGGTTAATGCCTATAAACAGTTTGCCATCAGGGAACTAACAAAAATCAGTAGGACAGACTGTCAGAAGAACTTCTGACTGCAGCCTCAATTGTTCTACATTTGCCTCCAAAGCATGTAACACCTTGACAGGAAGCCACAGAGGTTTCAGCTTTTGGATGAAGCCTTCTGCTAAAATTAGAGGGAACAGGAGGCTTCTCACCAGAGGATGGATGTAGACCTGCTCAGGAGGAAGTTCTGTTACTCTCCACAAAATATGGAGGGCACAGACTAGTTGGATTCTATTTTGTTTTTGTTGCTGGTTGGCTTTTTTTAAGGGTGATAAGAGAATGAAGAAGTAACTTAAAAAGAAAAGAATAAGATTAAAAATGTAGTTCTGAATATTTTGGATCCAGGAGCTCATCCAACCTGAGTGACCTTGAGTCAAAAATGGTGTTAGGTGATTCAGACTAGGTCTTGGTGTCTAGATTTTGGGGGTTTTGGTCCTGATATAATCAGACAACAGGCTGAGGACTGTGTTTTCTTTTAATAGGGTATGATTACCTGTGTCTTTTTGTTAATCCATGTATGTACCTCATAAATTTCTTCCCTGGCAGAGCTGATGACAGTCTAACAAGCTCTGGTCTTTCTCAGGCCATTTATGAACACATACTTAGCTCCAGGAGTATCTGTGTTTTGCTAATGGGTCTCACTATTATCCCTGAGGTACATCCTAATGGGATGCAAGGCTCCATATAAATATAAGGGGTTATTATTCTGGCTGTTCACTCTTTTTCCTTGCTCCTCCCTTCTGCCTTTTATGAAATGTATAATGAAAGGGAAGATATGAACAGTGGTGTCCAGTTGAATGAGATGATTGTACAGTAGAGGGTCACTGGATAACCAGCAGTTTCTCCATGTAACACTGCTATTAAAAGTTCTTGTTAGTCTTTCCAGTCACTTAAAGTTTTTTTTGTAGCTTGAAGTTTTGCCTAATACAAAACCAAGTGAGCAGTATGTCTGACTCCATAAGTCACCCTGAAATTCTTACGCTGGATTTACAGTCAAGTTGATTTTTACTTGCAGTGCCCCTCTCTAAGAAGTGACCTCCTAATGGGAGAGCTAGGGCAGTATTGAAGTGCTCTGGAGATCATCTATGGCTGTTTTTCACCCTTTAATAATGAAGGAGGTCCAGTCTGTAGCCATAAATGGAGCACCTTTTTGCTTATGTGGGGGAAAGAGAAAAAGGGCTAATTAGGATAATGAGGTGCTGTTTGATTTTGAATGCCAATACTTTCTGAGCTTCTTGTTTAAGATTTATTTTTTTTTAAGTTTCTGTGATTTCCTGTATTTTAATTTTGAAAATCCAGCAATGCAGGATCTGATTATCTTCCTTTTCTTAGTTATTATAAAAACACTGAGATTAATCTTTCCAGAATATCGATTAACAGCTCCTTCTAAATAGTAGCCTTTTTCAATTTCTCAACTCAAGTCATCAAGTAAAAAAGACATCTGTAAAAATGGCCATATGTGTATGTAAGGTGAAGCGTCTGGACAAGGGTCTAAAGAGGATCAGCTGTGGGAGTTGAGGTTGTTCAGCCTGGAGAAAAGAAGGCTCATGGGAGACCTTATGGTTCTCTACAATTACCTGAAAGCAAGTCATGGTACAAGAGGGAATGGCCTTAAGTTGTGTCAGGTGAGGTGTAGATTGGATATTAGGAAAAGTCTCTTCACCAGAAGGGTTGATAAGCACTGGAACAGGCTGTCCTGGGAAGTGGTTGAGTTGGCACCACTGGAGGCATTTAAAAACTGTGTAGATGTGGCCTTTAGTGATGTGGTTTAGTGGTAGACTTGACAGTGTTTGGTTAATGGTTGGACTTGATCTTAAAGGTCTTTTCCAACCTAAATGATTCTGTGGTTCTATAAGGTCCTGGATCCAAGGACTTGGGAATGGTGGATAATTCAGGAACTTCATTGTCATTGGCCAAAGTTAGTTTCTCTGCTTAAATTCTTTCTTACTACCTGTATGTTGAGGAAACAAAACTTTCTGGTGTGAGAAATTAACCTTCTGTTTCCAGCCTGTGATTCCCAGCTCTAGTTGTCTCAGATCTGAACTTTGGTCCTACCCAGGCATATTGAACCTTCCTGTTCCTGCTGCCCTTTTTTCCTAATCAATATGAGATTTTTTTGCTGCTCTTTGTTGTGCTTCCTCACTAGATTACAGAAACAATTTGTATATATTATATAACCTATACATATATGTAAATTGTATAATACAAATGTAGGCTAATTTATGTTGGTGGGACATCTGACCCAGTCTTGCACTCAAACCAGGGTAAATTTCGAGGTTAGGTCAGGATTATCAAGGTTGGATCCTTGCATTTAAGATTGTTTAGGTCTTACCAGGGCCTTCCTTGGATTTCTATAAAAGCAGAAAGAAAGGAAAAAGTACTTGCTATAAGGAACAGGGAATATGAATTGACAAATGGAAAAACAAAATGTGCATGATTTTAAGAATCAGGTGCTGAACACACCACAGATAGCTAAAGAGAGGCTCCTTTACTCAAAGTCACCCAGGAAATCACTGTTGGGTATAAAGAATAGACCTGCAAGTCCTCTGATTCCCACTATGTTAACCTCACATCTGGCAAATTCTATTGTACTTTGTCTCCTATTGAATTTTCTAGTTTCTGCAGTCTCTTGTACTGAAGGTATTTTCATGAACTTATGCACTTTTCTTTCAGTTTTTAGGGTTTGTTGTGGGGTTTTTTTAATTTTGTTCCCTGAAGCTAAAAGTTGCATCCCTATTGTGCAGAAAATAGGAAACAGATTTGTTCTTCTCAAATGTGTTGGGCCTTTAAATGGAAACTGGGAGGAGAAGGAGGGGACAGCCTGCAGCCCTGTCACATTCTTTCCATTGACACACATGGACACCAGGAAAAAAGTCTGATTCTGATTCCCTAAAACAATAGACATGGAAATGTTTTCTCTTTTGTTTAGTTTTTCTTCTGTCCATCTTAATGTGAGCATAGCAGTAAAAAGCACAACAGGGCCTGGTCTAAGGCTTGTGTTCTCTGTTAGTCAACAGAAAAAGAGAGAGCTGCTTACTCCACAGGTTCAAATACCGCTGTACTGGCCAACAACAACAACAAAATGGTTTTATCTCAGTGTGAGCTGAACATAATAGTTAAAAAATGATCTGCTTCAGGGTACAGCTGTGTTCATGCCTACCCAAACAAGGCAGTGGAGGAGCAGTGTGTCTGACTGGAAGAAGCACATAGAATTTCCAGATTAGCAGGTAGGTAACTCCTCATCTTCCTGTCACAAGAGTGTGAGGTGGAGGTTCCCACAGAGGTGTCATGATATAGAAACAGTTCAGCCAATTTACTCAGCCCACAGTGACCACTGTTTTTCAGTCCTCTTCTTGTCATCATTTTCTTCAACAACTCTGAAGAAAGGGAATGTGATGAGATCTGGTGCAGCCACAAGACAAAGAGCAACCAGTGCCAGCATGGTTTCTCCTTCGATGGGACAGGGCAAAACGCAATGAGTGCATTTTTGCTCAGCTGAAGCTCCAGTGGCAGAGGGGCCGGTTTCTGTCTCACACATACACACACAGAGGCCAGCCAGCACTCAGAGGCTTGAACTTAGTATTTATTTTGCTTACTAATAAAAAAAAAAAGATATATGCAAATATTGTCTTTAACTTATCTTAACCACTGGGATAAGCACCAGTATAAAACATGCAGTAATATTGATGAAGGTTTCAGTTTTCAGATGAAATGTGCTACAATTTTAAATAACAAATGAAGAAAACTAATTATCCTTAAGGTAGAACTGCTGTTTCAAGCCTTCTTTTTTCATTTGCCTCTTTCAATCTTTCAAACTTACCTTTTTGAAGCAATTATGCCCATTCTTAGCTGTTGCTCTGAAATATTAATTAAGAGAAAACAAAGCAACACAAAAAACTATACCAAAAAACCCTCAAACCTTGACCAAAAGTGACCAATTTCATCTCTTTCATATGTTAAATACACAAAGGCTTTTAAGAGTCCATAATGAAAAATTTGGCACAAGAATGAGGGTCAAAACCAGCAGTTCAGTCTTGCTCCATGTCTCAAGTATTGATGAGATGTATGAAACAAGATCTGTTCAAGCAGGATGACATTTGGTTAATGACTTTTACAGCTATGAGTGCCAGAATTTTAACAGTGTTGGTCAAGTAATTCTGCACAAGGGTAACAGGAAATCACTTTCCATTTTCTTTAATTCATCTTCATTTTTTAGACAGCCTGAGCTTAAAAATGGTCTGTATTCTGATGAGGTTTCAAATCCAACACTCTTCCTCTTCTCAATCATCCCACATAAAAAAGCACCTGAACGTTAAAACAATATTGTTGGCCTCTCTGAAATTCTGTTCAATAATCTCAGTGGGTGGGATTTGAATTTTGAATGGTTGTAATCAGAGAAAAAAATGAACCAGTAATGGTTTTGACACATCTTGGGTGATACCATGATGTCCTGGGAATTGCAATCCTGAAGTTTTATAAACATATTATTATTGCAGCCTCAGAAGGTGTAAATTCCAATGAATTTACCTGCTCTATTTTTTTTTCTCCTTCCTTTAATAACAGTAAGCCCAGCAAAATTTGCTTTGAATCCCCTTCCTAGAACAATTCTTCTATCAAAGTACTGGGTAGTATTTCAGACTCAGTCACACAGCTGGCTTATTGTGTTAGTAGGGAAATCACAGGTGAGAATTGGCTCCACCGTGAGGAAAGCCTAGATGAACTGTGGGATCTGGGCATTCCTTGCAGGATGGATCTGCATCCTAGCCAGCCTGGGGCAGCAGGGGAATCCAGCTATGGGGATTCATCTAGAATTTAATAAACAGGTTATCCCTGTTAATAAACCAGGATTCCATGGAGGATGACTTTCCCTGTCCAGATCAGGTAATGTATCAGTTTGCATGGACTTCACCCATCTTCACTTTTCAATTTCATGAATAAACAAACCCACAAAAGACACACTTGCTAGGCAAGTTCATGGATTTCCAGCACTTCTTTCATCATCAGAACAACCAGGGGAAAAACACAATATAAAGAGCATTGAATTACATTTGTGACCTGGTCCTATGCCTATGCCTCAAAATTAGGTGTTTTTCATTTTTTTGACCAACACTGTAGGAATAATTTGAAACATAAAGGGAGTATCATTTTACAACATTCCAAAACAATATTTCATCTGGAAAATGAATGGTACCCATAGATGCTAGAGTAAAGACAGGCAACACAGCTAGGAAAGTGCTCCTCATTTCCTATCCCAGACAGCTGAAACAAAACAGAAGTCACACACACACACAAAAAAAAAAAGGAAAAAAAATTATCAAATCTAAAACATGTCACTAAAGAAAGAATTCAGGCAACAGTGATACAAGGTCACAGACTCATATGAGCTCCTTGTTAAAGACTCATGTTTTCTACCTCTTGAGAAGATATGATGAAGGAAATGTAGATGGGCAAATTGTACCAGAAGCGTGGGAATTTTGTTAAATATTTTGGAACATTTCATTAAATATATTTCCTTTAGGCAGTTAACTGTAGTTCCTAAGACAAATCTGGTGGTGTTGCTGCTTTCAACTCCTTGCAATTTCTAAATGTGCATTATTTATGCTGTCCTAATCAGATCTTATATCAGCATCATTTAGACAAAGAGAAGGATGCAGATTATTTAAAGAGAGAGGAATTAATGGTGAAGAGAGAAATAGAACTCAACTGTTTGGAAAGGTCTACTTTGCAGTATCTTAACATTTAGGAAGAATAATTAGAAAAAAGAATAGCCTGGGGGGGTAAAAACAATTCTGAAGAATCTCATGTAATGTTGAAAAGCAAATTTTAAAACCAAAAATATTGCTACTGAAATACAAGTACATATATCCTCTTAGCTTCTCAATATAATTTCATCAATAATGTCATAAGTTAATTAATTAGCATTAATCTAAAATTAGGACAAAAGTAACCTTAGCTAAGATTGCATTCCTCTGTTTTAAACATTGCATAAACACTGCTAAAAACACGTGGTATCTTCAAAAGGCCTAAAATACCTGAGATCTTAAAAAACAGGATGAGACCCTGTTCCTATCTACTTGGTAGAAATAATAGCCTAGTGACAAAAGAGCTGTGGATGGTACAGGGTTACCCTGATTGTTCCCTCTCCTCAAAGTAGAACCAGGTATCTTTGCTCAGATCTACCTCTTTTTAAAACCTCCATAATTTCACTGTAGAAATGAAGACTAAAGGCAAAATTATTGCAAGCAATAGCTGTAGTGGTGTTGTTGAAATGAACCTAAAATTAGGATTTTTAGTGATGTCAGAAATTATTCTGCATGGAAAGATGCCTTCCCCTGTGTTCTACCCTCTTCAAATTCCCGATATGCAAAGTAAACTACTGAAGTGAAGGATGTACCAGAGGAAATAACCAAAAGACCAACGTGTGGCTATTTTCTCAAGTCTTTCACACTATGTTGATGGTTCCAAGAATTAAAAATGTGAAAAAACTCCCACCAACTCTTGTGAGAAAGGCTCCAAATGTTAAACGTTTATATGTATTATATATTGTAATATAAAAATTTATGATATACAGTTTGACACATGTTCTGAGAATTTTATAAACTGTGGATTTTTTAAACAACATTTCAACATTTATATTCTGAGATTTTCCCATAAAGCGTAAGTGGAAGAATCAGGATTTCTCCCCTATGTTTGCACTTTTTACTACTGAAAACTGCATGTCTCATGCAATCACATAATGCTGGGAACTAGGTCTTTGGGGAAAAAAACTCACATCATTTAGCAAGAAGTGTCAGCATTGCCCACAGTAATCCCCATAATTTGATACCAGAGTGAAATTTTTAATGTGGATGTTAAAAGGTTTTAATGTGCACATTTTTTTTAATAACAGCCAGTCCAGGCCTAGGCCTGTGAATGATGATGCCACGTTTTGTTAAACTCCTGAGCATGAAAACCTAGATCAAGCTGACGTTGAAGCCAACAGCATCCCACAGGAGTTTCCATCAAAGATGTATTGTGCTTTATGAGGGCCATGCAACTGGCTCAAATCTCAAGCAAGAAACTGCCAGTAAGTTAAGAACAGATGTACCTAATTTTGTTCTTGTGGGCAAAAAGATCCTGGCTATTACATTAACTAATGAGGTATTGCACATGTGCAGGTTATAGCTGTTCGTTGTCCAGCTCTTATGTTTTTAACAACAGACCTTTATGTAGGTTTCTCATTATCTCTGCATGTGATATCACCCAAATTTCCCATTTGCCACAGTTGTTTCTAAAAAAATGATAGCAGGGAAAGAGTACTACATAACCTTAATACAATTTTATTTTATATTTTATTCTCATGTGAAAATATCTATCTATTTAGCTAGCTCCTAAAGTGCATTGCAACCCTATCATCCTCGGAAGCTACCATTTTAGGATGTGAATTTTATTATGTCCTACTTAATGGATGAGCTGCTGTCACTTCCACAATTGTCAGTCTCAGAGCATGTTTGCCTTTACTACAGTGACTGCTGCTAACTAAATCACAGAATCACTAGGTTGGAAGAGACCTCCAAGATCATCAAGTCCAACCCAGCCTTAACACCTCAACTAAACCATGGCACCGAGTGCCACATCCAGTCTTTTTTTTAAACACATCCAGGGATGGTGACTCCATCACCTCCCTGGGCAAACCATTCCAATACTTTATTACGCTTTCTGTAAAAAACTTTTTCCTAATATCCAACCTATATTTCCCTTGACACAGCTTAAGACTGTGTCCTCTTGTTCTGTCAGTTGCTGCCTGGAAAAAGAGACCAACCCCCACCTGACCACAACCACCTTTCAGGAATTTGTAGAGAGTGATAAGGTCACCTCTGAGTCTCCTTTTCTCCAGGCTAAACAACCCCAGCTCCCTCAGTCATTCCTCACAGGGCTTGTGTTCCAAGTCCCTCACCAGCCTCCTTGCCTCCTCTGGACATGCTCAAGCATCTCAACGTCCTCCCTAAAGTGAAGAAAAACCCCTCTGTAAGTATATGCAAGCTTGTACTGTAACCATTGAAAGCTGATGAGCTCAACTGTGAACTAAGCCACCAGAGTCTTGGGAAAAACAGCTATAAGGAACTCTCAGTAATGGTATTTCTGAATATGTTTGATAATTATTTGTCAATATTATTTTCTCAGTGTTCCTTTTATTGTTGTGATTTCACTCAGATTTGTAATCAAGGATTTAGCTGCCTTTTCTGCAGTTGCTCTGAAAGAAAGCTCTTATCATTTGATTGTGCACAAAAAATCTTGTTGAAACCACTTATATTTGCCTTTAAATGTGAAGTTTAGCATAATTATAATTACACAGGTGAACTCCTTACAAATTGACAAACAAATCAGAAGGCAAGGGAACATTTTGGTAAGTGGAATTTCTTTCAGGCTCAGAGTTTTGCTGGTAGCATCATAGTGCGGATGCAAAGGGCGTTGTACTGGTTGCTCCCCAAAATACTACCAATTCATCCCAAAGGGAATATATTAAGAAATAATTTTTTGATCATAAAGGCACAATTAAATGGAAAGTTAGTGATTATGTGTTTCAAAACATAGTTACTAAATTTTACTCTTACCTGGAAAATGTTTTGTCTCATGCTTCAGCTCATAGGGAAAGGATCAGAATGCTCCTAATTTTCTAATCACTTGCCTGCTATAGAGTTAGAGGCTCTAATCTGTTATTGCTAGCTTGGCAGAGAGTAAAATAGACCATTTCAGTCCAGTTTCTAGGGCAAATCTATTTAGTACTTTGTCTGATACTAGCTGATTGCCTTAATGAAGCATCAAGGACAGGTTTGGTGGGATTATAAATGCTGTCTTCTCTACTTCTAAAGCCAGTTCTTCCATAGAAAGGCACGTGGGTATAGTGCCTTGTGAAAAAATAGGTATTAGCAAATCAGGTTCTTCCTGTGAGGAATTGAAAGGGAAATTTGCATTCTAATTGTACAGTGATTTTCTGCCATAAGTTTGAAATCAATAAAAAGTGTTAATTTTATTGGTTCTTTTTCAAAGGAAAAGCATGTTGTTTCTGCATTTTGCTTTGATTTTACAATGCATAGTGACAAACCCCTGGAAAACAGAACAGAAGTAGTAGCTGTTGCTCACCCTTCATAATAAAATGCCATTTTCTGTTGGTTTAAACTTCTCCCTAAACTGCAAAACTAGAATGAAATGAACATGTTTGTTTATGGAAAAAAAGGTGATCATGACTCAAAGCAATTTTTTTTCATCATGGCTGGGCTATTTCATTTTTAATGAAGTAGACTTCAAATCCTGGATATGTAGAACTTCCATTCCCAGGACTGCCAGCACAAACAAAAGAAGAAAGTAGTGAGAGAAGCCAACATATGAAGAGCAGCCTTTTAAATGCTGGGGATCTGGAAAGGCCTGCTGTGTCTCATTATATTCGTGGATTTCAAACTGCAACATGCAGATGTATGCACATGAATAATTTTGAGCAGAAGAGCTTTAATCCCCTTGTAGAAAATAGAGTCAGTCAAATGTGTAAAGTTATGACATGTATTCATGGTTTGGTGACTGAAGCTTAAGATCAAGTTCTGGGCCACTGACTTTGTTTTCAAATATCTCGAGTTTTTAGCATATGTGCATGAAAGAATAACTCTTCTGGGTTCATGCTCTCACCATCATCTTCCACATGCATCTGAGAAATCTGATTTTTTATATGCTCAATTACTTTAATACTAAAGAGTGAGGTATGAATTATTATTTCTGAACTCCATAGATTTTTCTACTCCAGTTATAAGATTGATAGTCTCTGTGATGATAGTGCGGGCTTGAAATGAAAGACAGAGTGAGAGGGTACACAGCTCAGAAGTAGCTGATTTCAATCTTCAATGCATTCACTAAATAATTCAGTATCACTAATGGAAATCTGATCTGAGCACGGGAGTCGGGATGCAGGGCACTCACTTGCCAGGGCTTGGCAGCTCAATAGCTGGGGAACAACAATGGAGCAAAAGGTGAAAAAACCTTTAAACTGTTGTGGAGCTCTCCTCTCTGCTTTCCTGGAATCACGTTATGTTTTCCTGGAGCTGTTGTTGCTGATGGCTGGGGAGGGCAGGGAAAGAAATTGATATTTACAATGGAGCTGAAACAAACAAGGCAAGCTTAGCTCCATCTGACCTTCTAACCTACTCAGCAGTGAGAAGCAAAACCAGGGAAGGTCTTCTTGAGAGAAAATTGCACAAGGCCTTGTCCTCTGACTTGCTCTCTGAATGTTGGAGTCAGAATTTTTAAGGCCATCTTTGGAAAAGAAGTGCAAACTGCTGTTAGAAGCTCCAACTATCTCCTTTAAATGGGTTGTGAAATTATTACTTAAGAGTAACAAAAGACCCCAGCTTCAAAAAGAAAATTTGGTGTTTATGTTTTTTTCAAAGGGAAAAAACCCCACCTAATTTAAGGGAACTTTTTATGGGGTGCTTTCTGTGTTTTGGCAAAAACTGTATTTAAATTTGGGGGCTCCTTTCCCCAAAATTGTCATAAATTTTTACTGATTGAATTGGGATTTTAATTAGGATCTAATACTTTTGTATTGTTTATGAGACCATTTACATGTGGCATCAATCAAAGGTCCTTTTACAGCTTGTTTTGGCCCTAAGCTTCACTTTTCCTTTTTAAGAGATATATCAGGCCTGTCTCACTCGTTAGGTTGTGCATTTTTGCTTCAGGTAGTAAGAAGGATATGTGGAAACAGAAACTGGACTTCTACAGCTGCCAGTCCATTTCTCACTCCT
>VXBB01024467.1:146313-204082 GCA_013399915.1 Illadopsis cleaveri | reverse complement strand
AAAATGCTAAGCTTACAGTGTTGTGGCTAAGACTCAGATTTCTGTGAGGAAAGTAAGAAACCTCTTGGCCCATTCTGATGCAATCTGTTTTGGTCTTCACCAAGGTGAACTTAGAGCCATTGTTCTCTTCCCTACTTTGTTACTCAGAAACGATTGATCATTTGAAATGTGCTATAGTGGTTGTATGGAGAATTTCTAGGGTCTGAAAAGTGTCAACCACAAGCAGGTGTTTTTTGATGGAAGGTTCCTTTCTCTAGATGCTTGTCGTGCTTAGCACGGTGCTGCCAGGATTTCACTGAGAAAGCCTCAGGAAGGTGCAAGCTGGCTAGCAAGCATTCATTCAGCCTTGCATGCTCTGAAACACGAATGCTATTGAGGGCTCCTTTCCACTCATCCAGCTGCTAGAAAGGATATTCTCTCCATCCCAAGCCATCACTTTACACTGCAAATCAAAATTGTTGTTTTAAATTACATCACTGTCATTAAACCTGCTGGTGGTGCAAATCCTGAACAGCCATGCCAGGAGTGAGCACATAACTGTGTGATGAAAAGAAGATGCCAAGGTGTGGATGGAAAGGGTTAGTTTACTTTACTAAGAAGGACTCCAGGTGAGTGCAATTGCTCGCGCTGGGACTGGCTGTACAGTGCTTTTCATTGTCACAGATGGTAGGTGTTAGATGATGCAATGTGTACGGTGCCAGACAAATTACTTTTTTAGCTCATTCCTCTGGAAACAGGAGGGGAATCTGAACTGGATTTCTGTGCAAACCTGGAGCAAGAGCTGCAAGCTGCAAACCCTGCTGCGACTTAAGCGGTGAATGGGCCCAGTCTTTCAAGTGAAGGCAGAGACTTGCTCTGCGGAGAGGGAATTACACAGAAATTGCCTGGAGTTTGGAACAAGTCCACTTAGTTTTAAATTAAGCTGTGGATTGGGGAACTCTTATTCAGTGGATGTAATGAACCTAAAAGTTGGAAAAGCCTGCTCCTAAATGAAAGCCCTGATACAACTCCAGCAACCACTATGACCAAAAATGTTGAAACAGCATGGCAAAATTGTTCTCATAGCACTTTTAGGCCAAGTTGAAATTAAAAGCTGGGGGCAGGGGGCTAGGAGGGAGAAGGGATCGGCTGTGGCTTTTAAAGACTTTATTATTTATTTTCTTGTTTCCCACTCCCTAGCAGCATATCCAGCCTATCACTCCCGTGGTCAAAATGGCAAGCTGGAAGTCAGCGAGGCCGAAGTTAAAGCTCTCTAAACTCTGAGAGCCAAGGGCAAAAGCTGCGGTGGCCGTCTGTACCTGCAAAGGCAGCTGAAGCCCCGCACCAGCGGGGCTCTAGGGCGAGGTGCCTCTCCCTCTGCCTGGCTGATGAAGAGGAGGGCGAGTTGCCTGGGCTAATCAGCACGGCAGGGACTCTCGGGCAGCCCGGCCGCAAGAACNCCCCTTTCGGCTGCGGGAGAAGAGCTTTTTGCCGCCCGAAGTAAGTCCGAGGCAGCGGCGGGGACTCCCGGGGTCTGCCCGAGGAAGGGTGCCTTCAGCGCTTGTTCCCCCGGGGCAGAGTGGGAAGCGCTTCCCCTCCTCCCTCCCGTGGCTCCGGGACACTTGCCCCGGGCGGACTCCGCAGAGGGTGGCCGGCCAGAGGGGCCGTGGGGCTGGGGGGGAGCAGGGTTGTACCTGAGGGGAACACCTGAGCCCCCGGAGACACCTGGCAGAGGGGTGAGGTCTGGGAGTGCCCAGGAGCAGGAACGGGACCGCGCTTTGCCGGGCGGGGAGCGCTGCGCGGTGCTTTGGTCTCTGGGAGCGTTTAAATGCCAGTGCAGCGTGACAGGGACAGGGGTGGCGGTGGGTGACATGACCCAGCGGGGAAGGGAGGCAGCAGTGCTCGAGCAGGTCCGTTCCGAGAGGACAAAAAGGCAGCGGAGCGGCAAACCCCTGCGTGTCCCAGTTACCCTGTGCTGGGAATGTCCCGGCTGAGACTCGGGAGTTTAAATTGGACCTTCAGACCGAGCGCTTCGGCTGATGTTTTTCTTGGGACTTTGCCTTCTTATCGCTAGTTTACTTTTGGTGAAACAACTAAATCTAGCAAGTGCTGATAGATCTATCTAAAACTGCCGTCGTTAGTTTGTGTCTTCTTCCTCGGGAGGGATAGACTGGAGGAGAATCTGAGTTAACAATGGTGAAAACACAGTTTCCTCTTTGTTGAACTTATATGTTGTTCTGCAAATGTTTCATGGTCTCCAACCTCGGTGTTTCTAGCTCCTTACCCTCCTTTCTTCTCTTCTTTTTTAAAAGTACAGCTTTTCATAGGGGAGAGGCAGACTTCATTCTGTGGGAGCTTATCTGCTCCTTTTACATCTCCCACTTGGCTGTCGCACCTCTCTTCCACGCTGCCAGTGGCTTTGCCTTGCTGGTGAATGTTTCCTGTGCTTTAACTTAGTGGTACCCTCGGGAGCTGGCTTCTAGGATGTGCACCTGAGAGACTGGTTGGGTCTTGGGAGCACTGGGGAAGTGTTTGTGGCAGGAGTTAAATCTTTCTCTGTGAGAAAATGCAGCCATGGATAGTGGTGTTTTAACTAGATCCTGTTTGCAATTGTATTATGGTAGAGGAACATTTTACCTGTGGCTCATCAGCTCTTGAGTTGATGTCCTTTCCTTGTTTTCTCTCTGGGCACTGATTTTCTTTACCTTTTAGCAAACCTCAACTTTTTGAACAAGAAATAGACTGTGTGTGGAACTGACTGTATTAGGCAGAAGGAGGGAAGGGATGGAGAGAGAAAGAGAGAAGGAAAGTAAAAGTTGTTACAAAGAAATACTTGGGGTTTTATGTGTTCTGAGCAGTGTTCTTGAGCTGATTACAAAACAAATTTAATGTTTCTGTGTGTTTGTTTTGTTTTGTTTGTTTCAGTTTCCTCCCTGCAAAGGAATAGAATCAAAAACAAACAAAAAAAAGAAGTCTGAACTTTTGATCATGAGAAATAGTTTGAAGGGAAAAAGGAACCAGTGTATTTGTGACGAAATTTGTTAATTTGCTGTAGGAAAGAAAATTTGGAAGTGCATGGAGAGGGTACTTCATTGGACTAAAAAACCACCAAAACTCCCATAACTGACTCCAAAATCCAGCAAAAACAATTTCTGCTGCATAATTTAGTGACTTTTGCTGAAGAGAAGGAAAGTGGAGGTTTAATATACTCCTGTCTCCAGGCTAAGTTAAACTCTTCAGTTATTTTTTTATCTATGAAGCTTTGGGTGAAACTGAAGGACAGAAACTCACCGACTTTACTCCAGAGCCAGCTCTCGGGTGGGAAAAAAGAATAGCCAGCAACAAATTTTTCTTTTACAAATGGTAAATATTCATTTATAGTGTAGAAGTGGCCTAAGAAAAAAACAGTTTTTCTGCAATTACCCAGATGTCTATCCCCAGTTATTTGAGATGCACTCTGTGGCTGATGCATCCTTGCCAGCAGAAGGTTTGTCTTACTATAGGATTACAAAACATAGTGCTGCTATCCCAGTACCATATGCCTGATACTGGGGACACTTTGGAGGCTTATCTTATTCCTGACACAGCTGTACTGATGGATGTTTTGTGTAGATTAATCTTTCTGCCACAAATGTGAATATTATTACTTAGTGAACTTCCAGCAGTCATGGCTTTGGGAAGGTACTTCCTTGACATGTCTTCTATTTCTTCTTGATCATTCTGGGAACAGTTGTTCCTGAGTCCTTAGATAACACTTAAAAATAATTCTTTACAGGAGCTCTGAAAATGCACTTGTTTAACTCGTACTATTTTTTTCTGTGTGTGTGTTTGTGTGTGTTGGGTTTTTTTGTTAAGGAAAATACAATTTATCTAGTGTTATGGTATAACAAGTGTTTTAGTGTAAGACTAGGGCATTAGGGATGGAGCTGGCATGGCTCATTGCTTCTGCTCTGTTCAGGCCCCCTCATTACCTACATTCCCAACTGTGGTGTTTTCTGTGGGAATTGGTCTTTAACAATGTATGCTTTGCCTCGATATTTACAACCTCTTGCTGATCAGTGTATCAAAAGCATTTTCATTTAGAGGATGCATTTCAGGACTTTAATTGAGGAAATCTCTTTGTCCCGAGGCTCCATAATAAACCACACAAAATGCTGTCTTTGAACGAACTAGGTCACTGTAACGCGTGCACACATAGAGTGATTCTCATCTGCTTAGGGTAGCCGACACTCGCTTGAGCCATATCCCTGGTGAGCTTGTCCCTGATTTATCCTTCTTGGACTGGCTTGTTCACAGGGAGCTTATGCTGAAAATTCACTGCTGGAGGTCATTCTCCATTCTTGGCATCTCTGGCAGCCTTAAGCTTAAATTGCAGCCTCATTTTCTATCCAATCAATACCACTCTTATGTCGCTGAGTTTCCATGGTGCCCCCAATCTTCTGTCTACATATTGATGTCTGACAGCAGGAATAGCATTCTGTGTCGCTATATATACTTACTAAACCTGTCAAAACTATTTAGGGTCTGTCGCACTAATTTATATCCATATCCTGATATTATTTGTATCTGTTGAGCTTTGACTGATGGAACTTGCTGCACTAAGGAATTGGCCCCAACAATGCACTCCAGGGATGGCTCAAGGGATGGATGTTTTGAGAAAGGGGAAAAAGACTCTCTTCTAGAGTAGCTGGGGTAGTCTAGAATCTTTTGAGCACAATAGAGTCATTTTGAAAACATCCAAGTCTCAATGGCTCCAAGTTAATGCTTTGGAAATCATTCTTCATTGTACTGCTCTGAATGCACAGAGGGTCCTGTCCAATGGAGCCGTGGAGAGGAAAATAGAAAAGTGGGCATTGTCAAGTGCTCAATGTGTGTTTGAGGGCAGTTCAGGGAAATTTGAGTCAGTAGTCTGACATCAATTTCTTCTGCAGAAGCACTGTGGAAAAATGGAATTAGAGGAGCCAGCAATGTCTTCTGTAATGTGGATGTTTTTGTTTTACTACAATAACCCACAGAGCAGAGTGGTTGTGTAAGCAATGGTATGGCGGTGTCTCTCTGGACTGACACAGCAGCAGTGAAACCAGATGAGAAAAGGCACATCTTCTGTATATCATATCACTAAATATCAGGGCACTGACTACTTGTTACTTGTGTCAGCAGTATTAGCCACTAAATAAAGACCATATAGATTTTTTTAAAGATTTAAATATGTTTTGCAAAATTTAAATATGCTTTGCAAACTGTTGATTTTAGGTTGAACAGAAGTGGTCATCAGCTGAAGAGCTCTTTAATCCCACTACCTTTAACATGAGCTTGATACAACCCATGAAACAAGAGCTGACAGTCAGTATGGAATTTGCTTCTTAATATTTTTCTTGTTCTGACTTGCCAGAAGAACTGGTCTTGTGATGCCAAGTTTGTCAATACTTTTCAGACTCTCTTCAGGCTCCTACAGTTTTTTCCCTAGTGAAAAGTAAGGACCTTCGAGACTTAAAAGTACCTGTTGCAGGTGGTGGTATTAAAGTATTTTGTTTGTTTCAGCAGTGTTTCATCTTATCATGGTAGAAAGGACTTCACCTAATTGGACACTCTATTGGTCAATATGTCTCACCTTCTTTTATTTCGAGGAACAGAATCACTCTGCCATTTAAATTATCTGGCTCTACCTTCTGCAGTGACACTGTGATAATTTTCTTATTTCTTAACTTTTTTATTTCCTTCCTTGTCTGTATGTGTGGGAGTGACTTTTGAAAAACTGTAGTCGTCTTGCAGACTGCTTTTTCATGTGTTTCAGGATGAAGATTGAGAGAACACAGCTGTAGGCAGTTTGATGGGAGATGAGAAGGGGGAATGGGAATTTAATAAAGAATGAGCTGTATTACTGATAAAGCCAGGGGATTTTCACCCTCACCATCCCTTCACTCCAAAGGGCTCTTCCTGCCTTCCCAGAATGGCACATTCTGGTTTCAATGGGGGTGACCTCTGGAGGTGAGCCAACTGTATCTGGGGCAAAATCCAGTTCCATTACATTAAGAAAAAAAGTATTAATGTGTTATTTTGGGCCTTAGGAGCACATTGCTTGGCAAGTGCCACTGATTGCATGGCAGCTGCAACAGAGGGGTAAAGAGCAGAACAGCATTACAGGAGTTGAGTATTTTCTGATAAAAAAAGTCTTTGAAAAGAAACAGTGCTTGGGGCTCCTGCACACTGCCATTTAGTAAACTGCAGAGTTCAGTTTTAAACTGGACCTTTCTGCTTTGAGGCCTGCCAACACTATTTTAGAGCTCATTAAAAGTTTCACGAGAGCATTATAAACATCTTCCTTCCTCATTAGTTTCTACACAGTTTCAGCATACCTTGGACCTTGTAAACATCCCCTATTTAGTTGTGAATGCAACCATCATCAAATGGCTATGGGGAGGGAAGAGAAAGAGGAGAAATTCTCTAATACCCCAGTCTAAATCCTTATTTTGACACTGGTGTACAGGTAGCTAACCACATAAATGAAACAGAATTTTTGTCATCTTCAAATAATATTTTTGGAGTAATTCCCTATCTGTACAAAAACTCTCCTCTCAAGAGTAAAACCAGACAGAACAACTGAGAGGGAAGACAAGACTGGATGGGCTGGTCTCATGTACAAAGCCTCATCTACACATCTGGGCTGATGCTCAGGTGTTTGAGGGAGGCTGGTCCAGCTGAGTGGAGACAGGCACAGGACTATGAGGTGGAGATAGACTGTTTCTTAGGCTGGAGCACAAAGTTGGTCTTGATCTTCTGATCTCATTAAGGCACAGAGACAACTCTGCTCTTGTCTTCATCATCTGCCTTTGCTAATTGCATCTACCTGTTGCTTTTTCTGTCCTTAAGGATTAAAAAGGCAAAAGAACAGATAATTAGACTCCATGGGTACATAGGAATTCCTTGTGCGTTGACACAAATAGTAAATATATGTGTATCTGTGGAAGCCAGAGTATCCCTGCACAGAAATAACTGAACTAACTTCTCAGATTCAGTTCCAGTGGATATCAGGCACAAAACCAGTTTTGTTCTTTTTTGGTTTTTTCCTCCTCAGAGCCATGCAGACAGTGGCATTAGTTTCATAACCAATTAAAGATGATATGGCTCTTGCGTTTAAGGCTTCCTTGTTTCTGCTGGATCACTAGAACAACAGATTCATTTATGTATGTATTTATTTTTTAGCTCTACTCCTCACACATCATGTATCTCGAAGTGCAAAGAAGCCTTAGTAGTGCAATGCAAATGTATGCACCCATCTGTAGCCAACAACAGAAGGCTCACAGTCTGTAGCATCTTTTCCTCTGTGATAGGAGCATCCAAAATGTGCTCAATACATAGTGTAAGGGTATTTGTTGTATCAAAAACTTTGTTTTTAAAGATAACTATTTTAGGTGTTCTGTTTTCTCTTTTTTCTTTTTTTTTTTTTTTT
The DNA here is from genome assembly GCA_013399915.1 of Illadopsis cleaveri. Lineage (NCBI taxonomy): Eukaryota > Metazoa > Chordata > Aves > Passeriformes > Timaliidae > Illadopsis > Illadopsis cleaveri. Next base: position 196,653 of record VXBB01024467.1, on the reverse strand, counting down.
AGCAGTTTTACAGCATGTGAAGTAACAGTGGGAAGAGTGACATTGTCTCAAAATGCCCATTTTAACACTTCTGTAATGCTCATTTAGGCACTTTGTCAGATGCTAAGGGATGTATCTCTTAAGAAAAGTCTATTGTCTTTGAGAGCAAGGTAGGAAGTGATTTAGAAATAGCCTTGGTAGAAAGATGCAGTTCTGATATGGTGGTGTCTGTGCAATGGTGCTACAAAGTCACAGCTTGCCTTCAGACAACCAAGCTTCTTCCGTTTCAATATTTAGTTCTTTTTCAGCTCACTACAAATCATATTCTTCCTGTCTAGCCGAGATTAATATTTAACCAGGCACACATCTTCCAAACATTATTCAGCGAAGTTGATGCTGCAGCAAGACCTTCATCAGAATAAGGAATATATAATTCAGTCTAAGATTTAAAAAGAGTACCCCCTCTCTTGTTTTGGCAACAAATTCTTCAAAATAAGACACAAATGCACTATAATGCTGCTAAATGATTGTGACTCTTCTTGCGCTTCTTGCAGCAAAATCTCATTGCTTTCATTGAAAGTGCCTTTGGAGTGAAGCATCTTTTAGTAAATCAAAGATAATAGATTGCTCTGATATTCTGCCTTAAATCTGATAGAAAAACACTTTGTTACTTTAGTTCAAACAATAAAAATTACTTTTAAAAGTAGCCTCCCCATCCCATCACACTAAACAGAAATAATTTGAAGTTATTTTTCAGCCTAGGATGGTTTCACCTGGAAAACCAGTCTTTTACTGTAGGGATTTAGCTGGCTTTTTGGTGCTGAAAAGCCCCTGAGATGCTGTGGTTGCTTCCCAACAGCTTGTGCCACCTGAGTGCCTGGTTGTTTGCTTGGATTGCTGCCTTCCCAGAGGCCAGAAAGATGTTTTCCTTTGTGTAAGAGTCACTTGCTTTTATTAGAAGCCTGTCTGGCTGCAGCTGATATGCAGTAGGGACGGGTGGATGGAAAAAATCTACTAGCCAACAGAGAGGATTTTCAGCAGTCTTCCAAAAACGCTGCGAGCTTTGATTCAGGAACTTCATGTCATTTCACTTACTAAATCCTCACTTTGCTAAGCTGTCCCTTCAGCCCATGTTTCTTGTCCGATTTGCGCGTTGTCAGACGCTTTTGCTAATCTCTGTAGTTGATGTTTGCTTAAGTGATTATTTGGCAGGAGCGTGTGAGCAGGCGTGTGTGTGTGATTGCTGCTGGCATGGCAGTTGGTATGATATGGCATTAGCATACTTGTTCCATGCTCTGGGCCTCCTCCTCTTCTAGGCTTATTTATGCAGCAGAAGGACAAAAAAAACCCAAAAAAAACAAACCCACAAACCAAACCAAAGACCCCCACAAACCAAATCAGACACCCGTGTGGGAGCTGGTTATGGTACAATGATCCTCTGGCCAGTTTGACCAGAGACCTGCAGAGTTCAGAGGAGCCTGAAGGTTGCTCTCATTTTCCTTCTAGTACTAATCCCAAATAGACCATCCACCAGCAGAGGATTTGTAAAGAGCTCCAGGGATTATGGGCTGCCTAAGTAGGGGTGTCTGCATTGAATCTGGTCTCTGCAGTGCTTGCAAATACCATGGGAAATGGTATTTATGGGGTGGTAATGAAGAAAAGACAAGCTCCTCTCCCTTCATGTTTGTTAGCTCAAGAGGCTGTCATTAAATGGGACATGGGTTTTAGTTTGTATTTTGGACTCATTAATATTGAGTGGTCATTGGGATTATAGGTGTGTATGTGTTTTAAGAGGTGTCATTCTTTTCTTTCCATTGCTTCTAATTTGAGCTGTAATCTTTGCATGCCTTCCATTGTTGGAACATCTTTATGGGCTCTGAGTTACCTCACTGAGAGCAGTGAGATTTACTTAGACAAGTAAATGTAAAAGTGTGTGTAAAAATCTTTGCTTGATCGTGCAAACCTCATTTATAAATTTAACTTACTTAGTGGAAATAAAACTCTCTGATGACACAGAGATGGATTCAGGTCCATGCCCTTTGTGAGTGAGTGGTATGAAATCTCTTGTGAAAAGTTTTCTAGCAATACATTCACCATGGGGTCTTTGACAGCTTTACTTGGTGTTTTTCTGGACACCTGTTTAAGTATGAACTGCTCTTGTATTATTTTTTTTTTTCTTTTGGTAAAGTCAAGCTAATGATGAGCTGGGTTTCTCCTCCACTTTCCCATGTAAACTGCTTCTCCTAGTCCATGTTAATTACCATGCCTTTCCAAGGCAGAGTCTGGGCTGTGCATAACCCCTGGCCAAACCTGTCCCTGAATGACAAGCTGGTGCTGTGAATTTTCTGAGTTTATCCTGATGAGAAGTGGAGGCTGCCATCTTCCTGCTGGGATCAACCCTTGGTTTTGTCTCTGAAAGGAGAAATATTCTGGGCTTCACATCTGAAATATTTTGGAAAGTTGGCTGAAATCAGAAATGTAGGAGAGAGGGGAACATTTTCTCTCTCTGTTTGTAACTACCTGCAAAATTTCCTATGTTTTCATGATGGAAGAAAAATCAGGAATTCAAAAAGGGATGGGAATAGGAGGAGAAGTGTGTGAACCTCCTGTTCTTGCTCATAATATTGATCCAGAAAAGTTATTTTGAAGCTGCTTTCAAAAATATTTATAGGCACCAGTATTTTGCAACTGGGTTAACATTTACAAGCACCTCTTCCCACTTGATAGTATAGTGTCCTACATGGTCCTGCCCTTTCTTTGGCTGCTTCTCTGTGCCCAAATACAGCACCTCTGTACTGATTTTCCTGAAGGGTGAGAACTTTTGAGAATAGTGGTAGGTTAAATAATGCCACACAAGAAAAGGACTTAAAAAACAGAGGTGGCATCTTACAGCATCTGCTTTTTAAATTTAATTGCTTTGTACTATAGTTTAGTTTGAATTATTTATGACTATGTCTGAAAGTCCTTTAAATAAGAGCCCCTCTTTCCTGTGCTAACCACAACCATAGGATGAATGGGTATGGCAGGCGTGTGTTTTTATGGAAACTAAGAGAGAGAAGTGTAGAGGCTTTGCCCTGACATCATGCTTTACACACACACCTAAAGCAAGTCTCTGCTTGGAGAAACTTTAAAAAATGTAGGGATGCATAGCAAAAATGTTTTAGATAACTTTAGACTTACCAATTGTACAACATGTACTATAAATGACAAGTTCACATCTTTATACATTGACACTTTCAGCATGTGCAATAAGGCTCTGATTCCAGTTGGGATTTTACCAACTGAGATTTCTCAAGTAATTGTGGGTGGGAATTTCTTGTCTTACTTAAACTGCAACAAACAAAAAACTCAAAGCAGAAGTCTGTGAAGTGTAAACTATCTGTCTTAGGTCAAGAAAAAATGAGGTTAAAATAGTTCGTCTAAGACTAACTGAAATGGAAATTTTCGAGTTACTGAATCCATGATTTCTGTTCCAGGTCAGTGGAATTCTGGTTTGAATCTGAACACCTCCAACACTTAATGGGCATTGGGAGAATGGAAACAAGAACTTAGCCTACATATGAGATAGACACATTGGCTACAGTAAGCTCTTCGTGGTGCCCTGTGATGTCCAGCTCGTGCTCTTCATTAGGGCATTTTTATGATCATCATGTCTCAGAAATGAGTGCTCTAGAATACAGCAGTGGGCAACGAGGAGCATTTTCTCAAGTTTATTCTTTCCTGATCCATTTAAAATTTTCTTCAAAGCATACCTTTGAGAATTAGAATCTAAGTGCAGTATTTGTAAACATTTTAAACAGTTGCAGTAATTGTAAATAGACAATTTTATAGTAACTTATAAAACAGTTGTAAACAGCTGAAATAATTTTTAATTAAAAAATTACTACTATTATTGTAGAATTGAACAAAAATAGAAGTTTTGTTTCATTTCCCCCCCAAAACTTGTGCATGTCCTTTTCATTTGCTTCACAGGACACAGTGTTTTGAATTTTTTTTTTTTCTTTTTATTCTCCCTGTATAATCATCACTCCTGTTGCAAAAAGCATTTTAGCCTTTGATCAGTGCCCTTAGCAGAGAATAAGCTTGGTTTTCACTGCCTGATACAAAGTATGATTGATATTAAACGAAAGGGATTTTTTTTCATCTCATTTATATCTGTCTTCTATTCCTTCAGGCTTAAAAAGTATAGTCTAGGCCTAAATACTTTTTTGAGTAGCAGAACTTCCAAGCTGCAGCTGCTGATACCAGGTGAACTCTGGTTTCCTTGCTCAGACTCCTATATGGTCCCAGCTTTGCTGCCTTGCAGAGCTAAACCACTGAAGCAGAAAGTGCTTCTGTAGCAGCCCCTGGGCCAGTCTATGAATTAGGCCTAGCTTTTCCCAAGGCATGGACCACTCTCTTCAGTACAATTGTAAAAGATGTGAAAGGGGATGGAAGAGCATGGGTTGAGTTCTGTAAAACCAGGTAATGTGGATTTCTTAAAACTTTGCAAATAGTGTTCATCTTCCTTAGCTTTAATGTGGACAGATCTGAAAGTGGTTTTCCCCTAGGCAGATAAGCCACAAGCAATCTGTTTTGATTTTGAAGATGTACTTTCATTACTCTGAATAGCTGAGGTTTCCTGAATCTTAATTTTGAATTCATATGTGTATAATGTCCTTATTTTCATAACCTCAACTTGTCTTTGCTTTAATCTGTCTTCAATTTAAGTAGTGCAATAAGCCACCTTTCATAAATATTACACATTCTGTCATGTTTCTCATTTTCAGTAGCCTTTTACAGGCCCATGCCTAATTCGAAATCAACAGAATATTTCAGTTTCTTTATTTCTAAGTGTGCTCACAATTCATGTCCTTATTCTAGCAATCACATTTAGTTGAAATTTAACCTGGCATTCTGTAATTTTAATTTCTACAGTCAAACGTTTTTTCATATCACAGTTCCCAATTTTAGAAGTGCTGTTCCAAAGTTTTGTCTACTCTGAAATGACTCTTTTGCTAAGCACAAGGATGTGACATCATCTATCTCCAGAATTTTTTTTGCTGTCTAGAAGTTAGTTCAGTAGTCACTAGTGTATAGTGGTATGGAAGCAGATAAATACATATTTGTTTAGTTTGTTGTTTTTTCCCATTAGACCTCAACATATCTGTGGTGAATTTTATCTGGTATTTGTGTTGTCCCATTGCCTGGATAATGGTGAGGACAAGGACCCCCATACTGTTGATTAACACCACATTATATGGGCAGAGTGTTTTGTGGCCTTGTTTTCCATTTTTTCTCTCAGATGCTTCACAAATGCCTTCTGCAACACTGATCCTAGGCAGGACTTTGGGAGCTAAAACTTTGGGAGCCCTTTGGCAAGAAAAAAATATATTGTTCTTATCATGGTAGTCTCTGTTCCTTGGCTAATATTGAAAGAAGGACAGGACCTTTCCTCTTGTCCCAAGATGACAAAGCTCTCCTAACAGTTTCAAAGTCTTTGAAAATCTGAACAATTTATATCTAGTGAAAAATAGCCAGGAGATGTTTTTAAAAATGTTTTTGTACGTTAGTGCGTTAGTGAGGCATGATTTATCGTTGTGAAAAATGTGGTTTTTTAGACTTCTCTAATTTGTGGGGCTCCTATTTCAGCTGGTTTACACTTGCCTTTAACTAACTTTTCTCAGCTCTGGAAATGCAGTTTAGTGCAATCAAATTTTTCAAGTCGTTCCTTTTTTTTTTTTTCATTTGCTTTATTTTATTTCCCCTAACTCTGTCTGGCAGTTCTGCCTCAAGTACTTTACTTGTATAACCCTGGGACATGCATCTCCCTCCCCTGCTCTGAGGTGAAAACCAAAGCAGGGGAGCCATTTAACTTCTGTGCAATCTCTTTCTGCCCTCACTGACTTTGCATCAGGAGAGTCTGCAGGACCCACTGGCTCCTCTGGAGTTCCAGGCTCCCGTGTGCTTCAGGAATGCCTTATTACTTGTCACTATGCATTTGCTTCCCTGTTCTTCAGCCCTGCTCTTGGACCTCCTAATCTCCATTTTACATCTCACCTGCCAAAGTTGTTCTCTCCTATTAGTTTCACTTGGGCTGCATTTCCATTTTCTTTCTCTTAAAGATATCCTGTGAGTGAATAAATTCTTAAACTACATTTGTGAAGTAATTTTGTTTTCTTTTATTTCTGACTGGCCAGAAGTATCATCAGTGATTGCACTTTGGCATCATTTCAGAATATCTGTGCTCATTTTTGGCATGCCTTTTGAAAGGACGTCTCTCAGGGAACAGAAAGAAGTGACTCCCAGATTCTGTGATTTTTAAAACCTGCTTCTCTTAGCACTGGTAATGACCTCCCAGTCACACACCATAATCAGGTGGTAACTGTGGTGTGAAGATTTCAAATGACCGTGAGAGAATTCTATGTTTACATCCTGTGGAAATGTATCTGAACAGTTGGAGTCTTCACTTCAGAAATAAGTCTAGAAGCGGCCCTAATTCCTTAATCAATTCTTTTTCATTGTTTGGGACTTATTCATTGTAGAATTTCCCTCTGCAGTCTTCAAACTAACTGCCACCATGTGAGTTGATTACACTGACAAGAAATCATTTATGAAAATTATCGTACTTTCACCTTTACAGAAAATGGTAATGATGTCATTTGATCACCAACTATTTCACATCGATTAGCCCTGGTCTGAATTGGAGGCTTGTATATTATCATCCTCAAAACTGTAGCTCAGAATTTCTAGTTGGAAACTCTCACCTACTGTACCTCCCTGCAAGGAAAGCTTGAAAAGTCCTATTTGTCCTTCTGACTTCTTCCTCCTTAGCTGGTTTGTGTGCAATATTGTATGGTTTTGCCTTTTAGAATTCCCTCTAAGCATTTTAGTTAAAAGCCTGATCCAAAGTATCTGAAGGTCCACCAAAGTAACTAAATATATATGTAAAAGTAAATGTATATATATTTAGGCTCATTGTGATTTAGATTGGCTGTATAATTTAACAGTTTTTGTGCCCCTGCCTTGTTGGGGGTTTGTTTGTTTGTTTATTTTATTTTTTTTAATTTTTTTTTTTTTTTAATTAACACTTGGGCAAACTGTGCTCTAGGAAGCTGTTTCAGGTATTAGAAATGCGAGCTAATTGCACCCATGTACATCTATTTTGTTGCCCTGATGCGTTTCAGCTGTGGTAGATGGATAACTATTTGAAAACAAATATGTTGTCAGAAGTGAAATATCCTGTGCAAACTACCCATTTTCCCCTAAGTCTGACTGTGTTCAGTATATCTGATGCTGACTTAGTCTCCATGCATCTCACAGGAAATTATTTTAACATTAAGTTCTGATAGTAACACTTACACTTCTAAAATCTTTCATTTAACTCCTAGAATCATTTATATTTTTTTGCAAAATTGATTCTCCCCTCTTTTTTCCCTTTCTGATTCCTATTATGGAAAATCAAGTCTTAGTAAGTTGAGGTTACGGGTACTTTAATGTTATTACCTTTTAAGTGTGGAATCCCAAAGCAACTCTTTTTTGAAAGAGAGGAAGCTTTTGTTTCAGCCTTCATTTTGGAGCTATCCCACATGCTCAGCAGTGGTGGGGAGGGCAGGGCTTGGACATCTGCCCTGTGCTTGTTCCTCAGCAGAAGGTCATGTGCAACCCTTTCCCCAGGTTTCATTCCTGTGCACAGATGGAATGAGAGAGATGGGACAGTGGTGTCTTATCACCATCTGATGTCACAACAAGCAGTCTCGAAACATCTCTATGCATTTTTTTTTTCCTATTTTGATGCATGCGAGCATCTTTTTAGCAGAAGAAAATCAACTTATGCAAACATATGCCAGGAGCAGGAAGGGAAGGCTATTTGATCAGGAAGTATGAAATGGGCTTGTCTTTAACATTTGGTTTTCTTTCTTTGGGCTACTGGAACAAGATTTATAACAGTGATTAGTAAGCACAAAGGTCGCCCAAGCCATTTTAAATTCATATATTTAGAGAAAAGCATCTGTAAAGGAGTATATGATGGGGAAAGAGGCAATTGTGAGCCTGAGCTTGGCAGCACTGACATGTTCTTCCTTTTCAGCAAACTGGTGTGTGCAAGTTAGGTGCATTGCCACTTGTCAGCCCTGCCTCAGCATTTCCATATAAGCCTGTTAACTGGATTGGGCTGGACTTAAGAAAGAGCTCATTCCTAATCTTGATGAGCTCAAGTGGCTTTTATGGAGGGTGCTGTGCATGGGCACAAGAGCTTAGTGTTCCTTGTCATCATGTGAGTCACTAAATGTGTTACAGGTTTTGCTGCGACACAGCACCCGGAGTGACAGAAGCCAGCTGAGGTTGCAGATAACCTCCTGCTTCTAAAGGTGGAGCTTTTAGAATGTTTGCCTACCATGCCTCTGAGTGTGGCGAATGAAGTAGCTTTCATTTAAAGTCAATCATTGTTTAGGTGGAACTTGAGGAAAAACATGCCTGGTTTGAATGGTGCTGCACTGTGCAAAGGCTTTGGAAATGAAATAGCCTGACCTTAATAGCACACCTGTGTTTGACATCCAGCTGCTAATGCCACTGCACTGAGCTGCACAGTTAGAGGATTTGTGGGGGAAGGAAGAATTTAAGTGTGCTGGTCAGAGTTCAGTGGAAACGTTTTTGTCATATGACAGGTGGAAGCAAGGACTGTCAGCCTCCTGGGGCTGGAGTTAGCCTTCAGCTTGGTCTGGTGGGATTGGTCTGTGGGATTTGGTGCCTTGTTAACACAGCAGTAGTGTGTGTTCTCTGCTGCTCTGGTGTTCACCACAGCTCACTCAGCATCCGTGACGTTGTCTTATGATGTGCTTTCCCATGTGTGTGGTTTGCAGGCTTCCAGCAGCTCTGTGAGGTCCCAGCAAAACCTACCTCTCATCCCATTCTCCTCCCTCTCTGTGTGCGTGGTGGAGCACACAGCATGTGTGTATAACAGACAAATCACAGCAACCGAGGTTAGAAGTCAAAATTGTCTGGACAAATAAATTTCTCTGCAATTGAGAGCTTTTCACAGTGAAATGGAACACACTGTCCTTCGGGGTTAATGAAATATGCACATACAAAATTTGGAAATGTATGGTAGCAGGAGGCAGTCTGAGAGCAGTTCCTGTTTGCTGCCAAGAATGCTGAGTGTTCATCTTTTAACCCAGTCATTCCAGGACAGCTGAGCTCTAACTGTGATCTGTGTGTGTCATTTGGTGCACAGGGGCTAACCTAGTTACTGTGTGCTTTCAGTTATGACACATCTAGGTGTGAGAATTTCCAAGTGAAAATTGGGTGTAGTGGCTAAAATGTGCTTGACCCCATTTGGTGCAACTTAAGCATCTGCCTCTTTGGAGGATGAGTTGGCTGGGGAGGCTCCTGAAGAGGCAGAGACCTCTCAAAACATTTGACTTTGTGATTCCTGGAACATCTACCGTAGCTGTAAAGGCAGATGAAGATGGTGTCCAAGAAAGGTCCAAAGAGGATTGATTGCAGGGTGCTCTAAACCTGAGGAGAGGACTTTGATGTGCTATGAGAAGCCCAGACAGGACATGCTGGGAAGCTCCCAGGCCTAACACTGATTGGAAAACAAGCTGCATTGTCATGCTCTTGGACCCTTTTTCCAGGGCCAGGCTTGGGACAGCTGTTGGGATGGTGTGACTCCCACACTGTGAGGAGCAGTGGGTGCTGCAGATAGTGATTAAGAAATGGTACGAGTACAGGGACACCAAGGACTGCAGCAGAAATGCATCATTCTTTTTTTTCATCCTTGTGGCTAGAACAGCTCTGTGAATACAGAGGAAGTGCTGTAGGATAAGACATATTTTTATGGAGGACCAGGGCAAGAGAAATGAAATGATGCAGTGTGAAATGCTTTGGCAGAGTTGTGTGTTGGAAGATTACATTTCTGCAGTAAACTTGGTGTAGTTAATAGTATTTAATGCTATTGTTTGTTTTTTTGAGGTTTTCTTTTCCTCTCTTTTAAGCAATGTATTTACCACATAAAGGAAAACAAAATGTTATTCATGTATGTAGTACCTTCCAGGGAACTGGGAGGAGTCCAGAGCACTTTGGAGTTGACACAGATTTATTTATTCCTGGATGAAAAATGAGTTCCTGGGATGCTGTGGGACAGTCTCCAAGCAGGTGTGTGATTGGACTTTCATAAAATTCCAGCTTCTTGTGTCATATTCTCCATTCAAAAGATTTCAGGACATTTTTAAAAGCTGGTCATGATCTGGGCTCTTGTATGGTTGTTCTCTCCCATTCTCTTTGCTATCTTAACTACTTTTAATTTGCAGTTCCTGAGCCTTGAGCAGAAATCCCATCACATGTTGTGTGGAGTCTCTGGATCTTTTACTGGATAGAGAGTTCAGGCTTTCACTTGCTCTTCATTGGGAAAAAGGAGAGAAAAAAAAAATTCTATTGCCGAATACATATTGGGTAAAAAAGACAAGAGATGAAATAAATACACCTTATGGTCCCTTGGATGAAAGGACAAGTGGGTGTAGTATCAGCCTGCAGGGGAGATCAAAGGCAGAGCTCCTTCAAAGACTTCCTTCTCCAGGCATGAGCTGGCTGGTCTGATGGCAGAAAGTTTGCAGACTCTTTGAGCAGGTTGATGTTGTGGTGCTCCTCAGAAGCCTGGGTGTTAAATAGCATCCCTTCCCCATTTCCCAGTGACACGGCTGCGTAAGATAAAAGCTTCAGCAAACTCCAGGACCTTGGATCGCTCTTGCGATATCCAGCCAGCCATTGTGAGTGTGGTTAATTCACACCGTCGCCACGGAAGACAAAATGGATCTTTGAAACAAATGTAGTGGTGGGGGTAAACCCATCAATCATGTGAATGCTGCTTTACAGTAATTCACCACTGCAGCTTTTCTCTCCAGCAAGGGCTGGCTGAGCCCGATCAATCCCTTGGCTCTCAAATAGGTCTCAGCAGGCAGTAGCTTGCTCCTTGTGGGTTTGTGTGTACATGAAAGCCCACTTTATATTAACTCTGTGGAACAGTATTTTTCCCTCTCTCTAAACCCCTTAGCACTAATTCAGTGTAATTATACTCATTGAATACGATACTGACAGCCCCACTCCCTCCCCCTTTCCTGTCAGGATATTTGCCTAAAAATCGCTAGATGAAGAAAATCCAAAACAATGATGGGATTCTTTGTTTTGGCCTTCTGCATTAGTTTTTATTATTTTAATGTAACCTGATGGTCATACTTTCAAGTATTTTCTTTAAAGCTGAAGATTGAAAACACGCTTTAATTTTTTTTTCTTTTAAAAATTAATGAAGAATTAGGCTTTAGTGTATAAGGAAAATGCTAAATATTGCAAAAGTCATTACTAACTGAGCACTGGAGTAACTATTAACAGTCTGAGGCTGCTGGGCATCTTTCTGCCTTTCTGGAAAGAGGGAAAGATGTCAGGAAAAGGCAGGGAGCCTCTTTCCACCTGTTCCTTTTGGTGTTTGTCAGTGTCTTAGGGTTGGGTGACATTTTCCCTGTTGTGTTTCAATGCTGAAAATAATGATGCAAGTGGCTTAGCACAGAATTTTTTAGCCCTTTCTATCTCCACATGTATAAATGAAACCTTTGTAGTGGAAATATCTGGAAAGAAATTATTAAAAAGCATTTTAGGGGGTCACAGGAAGCAGGAATTGGCAGATGAGCTCTGAATGTAGTGCTGTGGAGAAAAGGCTAAAACCAAATTTTAGGCATATGCCTGAGAGGGCCAAACCAGGGTGATGATGGTGATGACAGGGATACCAGGATAAGGCATCCTGTGTTGGTGTCAACATTTTCAAAAGATGCAAAAGAGAAAAGATGCAAAAGAAAGGAAAAGAAGAACCCTTCAGCAAACTAGTGCCTGGAGAAAGTTTGCTCTGCAGCTTAAAGAGCTTAGTCTGCCTGACAAACTCAAGAAAAACAGATAACCACATTATAAATATCTCCTAGGGAAGAAAAATTACAAGTACTGAAGGCCGCTCTAACTTGCTGGGGAAAGCTATGATAAGAAAAATTCAATTACAAACTAATTTACTATATTACAGTGTTGATGGTGGGAGGCAGGATGATAATTTCACAAAAGCTTTCCTTAGAAGGCAGTGGATCCTTCATCTTACAAACTGTAAATGGCAAATGTGGAGTTGTGGATACTAGAAGATTGGTACAGGGAACCAACTTGGGGCTTTTGCATAAGGACATCCATTTTGTCTTGACAGAAGAGTTTTTCTCAGCTTCTCAGATGTGAAATGTGGGCAGGTCAGGGAAGCAGAACTTATGTTTTAAAAGATAGCAAATGTGTCCTGCTTTAGCAAGTAATTGAGTTCCCTTTTTAACTGTAATATGCAAGTACTGTAATTTAGGTGCCAATTTGCTTCCTACAAAGGCTGTGACACGTTGCAAGTCACACCTCTTGTGTTGCCCCTTATCATATCAATTTGTAACTTGGCTCCTGTAAACCTAGAGAAATAGAGTCAAACATCATGTGAAAAGCAGAGGGAACAGAGAAACATGCATCACAGAAACTAAAAGGGCTGCGTTGATGGGAGGTCATTTAACCAGCAAAGTAGAGAGTTGCTTACTCTTTCCTTTCTAAGCATATTTTGGTTGTTGGTGGTTTTTTCTGTCATCTTTCTGTTTTTTCTCCTGCTTACCTTGTCTTTTGGGAATGCTAAGTGCATGCTTTCCTTTCCAATCAAGAGAGATTTTCTTGACAGAAGACAGGCAGGCCACACCCTTATTCCTGAAATCCAGGTCCTTAGGCACAAAAGGTCTCTATCCAAGCATTATCTTACTCTCTTCAAGTCTCACTTATATGAAGCCTCTTAGAAAGGTGAATCTGGATGAAGAGAAGCATGCATTTTTGAGATAGGTGTATTGTGTTTAGGTGGGGTAGAGGAGGTGTCAGCTTTTATAGGCTTTCTTTGCTCCTGGGAGCACCACATGCTTTTCTGGTCATGTGGATAAGCCAGTTCTGTTTCCAGAATCAAGGGAAATGCTGATTTCCCTCTCATTGAGAAGAATGAAGAAGCTTAGCAGCTTTGAACTCTAGTTCAATTTGAGCACTGGCTATAGCTCTAATAAATTGCTGGCTTTATTTAAGAAGATTCTGAGACATCAAATACCAAGAAGGATTTTCCCAAATGGGAAAATTTGTTTGTTCCTCTCTCTGAGAATGTGGAAATGTGCCAGTTTTAAATTGTGTAATACAACTTGGGTGGGGAGGACAGGGGGCAAGAAAGCAGAAATTGTAAACCTGTGATGTGGAAGGTGGTTATAGGCTACATCATTTCCACAGAGCAGCCTCTGTTCTCACTGTCCTGGTTTGTTTTACACAAGGATCATTCTCCCCAGTGAGAATTAGGACTCATTACCTTTTGTTTTGTCTCTGTGATTAATTTTGCCTATTTTGATGATTGTGTTGATTTAGTGGAACCATCTGGTGATTCAACTTCAAAAGGCTGAAACTTTAGACTGAAAACTTTGAATAGAAGTGCCAGGATTGGGCCAACCTTGGTTCTGTGGAGCAGCAGGAAAGTAATTCTGGATTTCTAGAGCTGATGAGATATTTATTGTCAAGTTGTATGCAGGTAGCTCCAAAAAGTGTTTTCCTGTGGCTACAAAAAGTGTTTTCAACAAGTTGTGTTGTTTAGGCCAAGGGATCTTAATTTTGAACTTTTTTCTTTGAGCAGTTGCCTAGGGAGCAAATTTTCTAGCACAAGAGAAGACTTTTATTTAAACAACACACACAAAAAAAGAGTTACCAGAGCCAGATAACTACAGATAAGCAGGCAGCTTGACATTAGAAGGGCAGCAGTAGATACCACAAACAGAGGCATATACATTATCAGCTATTCTGATTAGCTCCTCTAATCCTTAAACAGACTTTACTCAACTGTGGCTGGTTGAATTGTTCTCTCGTGGGACACTGTGTTTTGATTTGTGTTGCTGACACAGAAGAACCATCCGTGCTACCTTTTGAGTAATTGTGAGCTGCCAAGGCTGGGAGTTCAAAGCCTGGAGCACACTGAATTGGGGAAAAGCAGCCAGGAGCTGGTGCTCTTGATGAACAGATGGTGACCCAGAAAGCTGTCTGCTCAGCAGTAAGTACTTAATGACATGCAGGTGTCCTTCATGTTTGGGGCACTGAAGTTTTAAAATTTACTGTAGGAAGTTTCTTTGAAGACCAAATGAGGCTTCCCACCTCTGTGGAGCCATTTGTGGCACAATTTGCTGCTTCCAAAATCTGTCTGTTTAACATAAACAGATGTGCAGCACAAGGCTGACCTGAACTGCCCTACAGCAGGAATTAAACATGGATCAACCAGGGACATCTTCATTCAAGACAATTCAAAGCCTTAGCCTGAGGCCACCAGAGAGAAGAACCATTTAGAGGGTAACTCCTCGCTGAAATATTACTGATATCTGTTCTTAACAGTAACACAAGTTATGCCAGAGCTGTGTGTTTGCTCTGTCTCTGTGGAATAGCATCATCCTATTAACTTTTGTCATGCCCTGAATAAACAATGATTTTTTGAGAACTAGCAAAAGCTTTTCTAAGTGATCTCTTTCCGTTTGCAAGCCAGCTTTGAACAGGCAAAGCTACATGGAGGTGGGGAGAGAGGAAGAAATCTGTGGGTCAGAGGCCTGGGGAAATTGAAGCAAGATGTGAGGATATGAGGAGCATCACTGTTGAGTTTCTTGTCCTTTCCCCCTCAGCTGTGTTGCAGTGCTCTCCCTTCTGTCCTCAGCCTACAGTCTGTAGGATTACTTGTAGCTTTTCCATGTTAGCAGAGCTGCTTCTCATGAAGGACAAGGCACAGAGGAGTAGCAGCAATTCTGCATTGTGCCTTCAGTGCTGGCATCCCTCTGTAGTGAGATGGGCCTCACTAGCTTTAAGAGGCAATACCTGTGGACTTGGCAAGCCTTTGTGTGTTTGGAGGGATTGGTTCCCCAACAACAGGGGATGAAGGTAAAACCATCACCCCAATAGTAGGTATTCTGCAGGTGAAAAGGAGTACCTGTGCCTTCTTCCATTTTTGATAGATGTGTTTTGATAGCTTTGGAAGAGAGTTTGGAAGCAGTGGAGAATGCCAGCTTTAGTTTCAGTTAATTTGTGTACAAGATGCCAATTCTGTTTCTCTTTATTCAAAAAGCTTTGTGAATATACTAGCTTCCTCTTACTGTGATTCCCAGGCTGTATATTGTATATATAGTGAAGTGAGTGTTTCTGCTTGTGTTCCCACCCTGAGGAATCCTCAGGGTAGCTCAGGCTGGGGCAGAGTATGAGCCACCATGCAGGGTAATACAGATTAACCAAAGGCTGAAGCTTAAGTGTGAGCTCTGGGTCTGAGCTGGCTGGCCAGCAGAGGTGCTAATGTCATTCCCAGGAAGCTTGGCTTGGCATCCAGTTCACTGAATTAGCACTGAATAAAGTTTAATGATTCCTGCCTCTCGGGTGATACCTTTTCACTTGAGTGCTAAAAAAAGGGAATTAAATTGTGGCAAAAGGATTGGAGGAATGAAAGAGAATCATGCCTGATTAGCTTTAGGGAGGAGGAAAAAGAATCTCACGGTTCAGAATGGTAATGGCTCTGCAAGGGGCAGCTATCTCCTGGAGTTATCACTTAATCTCTAGGTAGGCTCTCTTCTGAGTCGTACTTAATGGGTAAGCTTTGGACTTGCCTTCACTGAAAAGGAGAACTGCATTATTATTTCTCTGTTGGGATAAGGCTGGAAGGCAGTATTAGGTAAGAATTTGCCTCTTACTGAGATCTGTCCTTTACAGCTTTTCTCCCATAACCATCCTCAAGGGCCCTGCTGGCTTCTGCCTAATTTTTGGTATGCTTGAGATGAATTTTGACTGGTTATTCTGGGAAGTCATCAATTATATAAATATCCTAGTATAATCTATGACACTCTTATCTAATACCTTTGCAAAAGATTTTGGGTTTAGGGAATCACTTGTCACAGCTTGTTGCCTTCCTTCTGTCCTGCTTATCTCTTTTTTCAAGT
This sequence comes from Illadopsis cleaveri, assembly GCA_013399915.1. Classification (NCBI taxonomy): domain Eukaryota; kingdom Metazoa; phylum Chordata; class Aves; order Passeriformes; family Timaliidae; genus Illadopsis; species Illadopsis cleaveri. The sequence continues at coordinate 180,667 of VXBB01024467.1, read as the reverse complement.
GGTGCAGGCAAATTAAGCTCTTTGGAGTTGCTGCATTTCAGACTTTCCTTTCTGTCCTTCTCCCTTTCTTTCTGTCACTGGCATCAACCAGCTCCCTCAGCTCTATAAGACAGCATGCAGTAGCACATTTTCCTTCGTCTGACATTGGGATATGTGGTGTCATTTGACTGTATTTTTAATTGTTATTGTTTTGCAGTGCATCTGTTTCAGATGCTCTGAAAAGAAGGAGCTCTTTGCAGTTGTAGTGAGGTTGCAAGAAATAGGGAAATTGAAGGAACGCACCAGAAAAGCGGTGCTATGTCTCAGTGAATTCAGCTATTGCCTCTGAAGTGCTTTAGTGCCTAGTGCTAAAAATTGCTTTGGTATTTGATTGATATCACACATGAAGACAAATCAAGCTATGTGATGCGGAGGTGATGGGGAGCAAAGGCAGGTGTATGCATTGGGAGAAAAATAACTTCTCTCTAAAGTAGAAAATTTGCTGAATGGAATTTAAACACTAAAAACACAGCTTTGTTTCTAATTATATTTTTTCCTTTCCATGAGTGGTCCATCCTTCAGACTTTTGCTGAGATTTCTTTTCAGGCATTTCTCCCTTCTCCCTTCAAAATTCTATCCTTTTCCTGGTAATCCTTTCCTAAGAAATTCTATCTTGGGAAGGGGCTGAGGAAACCACCCCTGCTCCCCAAACTAACATCTTTCTTGGTGGAAGCTGTAGTTTTTGCAAGGGAGCTATGTTCCCTCACACCTCCTGTGCTTTTCTTTTTCAAATCACATAACTTCCTGCATGAGGTAACCTTTTCTATCTCAGGCTGTCTCTCTCCCTTGCTTGCTCTGCCTCTGGCTTGCTCTCTGGGTCCCTTGCTCAGTGATGAATGAGTTTCATTCATCTTTCTTTTGGGGGCTCTGTGAAAAGCTTTAGACTTTGCCTGCTCCCATTTTTTCGCTCAGCTATTCATTTCCATGGCGATGGAGAAAGGAGGGGGGTGGCAGAGTGGGTGGCAGTGGGGCCAGAGGTCAAGAGTGGCCACTTTCTGAATTAAAGCTTTGAATTCCATTAAAGGTGACACGTTGTAACCTGGAGTAACTCTCCAAGAACTTGGCTGTCAAAGTCATCAAAGCAAAGAGAGAGGGAGAGGCAGGAGACAGAGAGAGATCAGAGGAGGAGGAGGAAACCAAGAGCTTGGAGCTGCTGTCAGGATTACATCTGGTGACTTAATATAGGGGTAGTTCATTTGTGTTGCCATACACTGTGCTTCAGTGAGGCCATGCTCCAAAATCTGCATGTGGATGGGGTGTGTGAGCTAGGGAGGATTCCCTCACCCTTTGATCAACAAATGTAATCTTCTGATTAAGTAAACAGCCCTTCTCCTCTGAGAGATGGGAGGGGGAAATTGAGTACAGATAAGAATCCCAGCTACTTTGGCATTTCACTAAGTTATTTTTTCATTTCTTTCAAAGAGGTTCCAGGAGGACTTGGCCCACAAAGATGAGGGATGTTTTCTTGGCATCATACAAACAGTCCTTGAGTGAAGAACGTCTGTGTCCTAGAAGACAACATGTGAAGTAACAAAGTGTATCAAGCTGTTCCCAAACATCCAAAATTTAGGTGTTTTAAGTACATTAATTTAGGAAACTTGCCAATCCCTATATTAAAAAAGGGCCAACAAGAAACAACAAAAAAAACCAAAACAAAACCTGCTGATTCTTGACATTTGCAGATGTTTTTTCTCTGAAGGCTGATTATACAGAGGAGGAATTGGAAGGAGGCACCAGGACTTTGTGCTGTGTGTGATACATTCTGAATTCATATCCCCTCTTTGAATGGTCTCATCATAGTGGTAATCAAGTCTGTGCTAAGATTCCCCTTTTTTCACTTCTGTGACCTGATGAGGCAGTGGTTCAAAGCAGAATTTTGTGTTAGTTTCCAAGTGTGGGATCTTGCTTCTGATACTATTGAGTTTCAGAACTTCTTATCTCTCGATCTCCAAAGTTTCCATTTCTTCTTGTATGATGACCTGAGCCTAATATGAACTAGCAGGAAAGCCTGCTAATTGTGGAGTGGAAAATATTTGTCATGCTTGATTTCTTGAGTTTTCTCTAATAAATGAATATGCAATTGTTTGGTGCTAAACTCCTTGAGGAACCTGCTTGGAAATCTTGCCCCCCAGCATTATGTTTCTCAGGTTGCTAGATCCCAGACTGAGAAATATTGTTCCTGCTAGTCGTGAGTATGCTGCTTTCAAAAACTGTGCTGTGTGATCAGCAACCAAAGTTTATAAAAGGCTCTCTGCATTCTGAATCATACATGGTGTGAAGCCTTCAGCATCCAGGTCAAGTTGGGGTGTCTGGGAAGACTCAGTTCCTTCTCATTCAGGGTACTTGACACTTCTTAGAACGGTTTTTCTTGTAATTATGGTTTCTCTGCTTATTTTGCCACTCACTAGCATCCCTGAGCTTCCCCGTGGCCCTGTAATGAGCAGCTTAACCTGTTTAAGGTAGAGGAGGATTCTGAGATTTTTATTTTGCTAGGAAAGTGTGGCTTTTATTGCTGGAGGCTATTAGAGTTCTTTGCTAAAAGTTGACAGTGACAGACTCTTGCTGCTGTATTTTTTTATTGTTATGCATTTCTTCATATATAAAAATGAATTCTGGAATCTTGTAAAATAATAATCTTAATTATTCTTTTTTATTTTCCAAGTCTGTATTTTCATGGAGTTATTTTACTGACATGTGGTATATAAGACAGTAGTAGCCAGTAATTGGTCTAGTGATGTAGCATATTATTTTTTAACCTTAGGCATTTCTTCACTTGTTTGAAAAGCAATAATGAAGGACTTGTAGCAAACAGAACTCTGGGTTTTTCAGACTAATTTGCACAAACCCTGCGTCTTTGCAATGGAGTAAAGGTAAGAATTGAGGTTCTGTATAGTAACTGCAGAAGATAAAAATAAGGAAAGTTATTAGAAAAATGTGACATTCATTTGCATTTTTTGTTTGTTTGTTTTCTGTTTGGGGGCTAGGGAAGGTAGGGAAGGAATAGCTTGGTTTGCCAGAAGCAAAGGCAGAATGGAGGCTTACATTACTGAATGAATGAATGAGAGTCCTATCAGTCAAAGGTAACTCTAGAGATGTTAAAATTCCTCTAATGAGGGAGAGAGTCAGCTGTAATATTCATTATTCCATGCTAAAGGAGAGATTGCTGAGAGAAAGAGCCTTAACTTTGGAGAAATGCTGCAGCTAATAAAGGCAGCTAAACCAGGCAGGGAAAGAAAGGATCAAAACTGCAACAGCAACCACTGGTTCAGAGGTATGCAAACTCAGGCTGAGGGGACCCCAGAAATAGGCCAGAAACAAAGTGAATGGAGAATAAAGGCATAGGAGGTCTTTTTACGTGAGGGGTAGAAGGAGGCAGTTCAGGAACTGGGAGTGTAGAGTTTCTTTGTTAATAAGGAAGATACTGCCCTACTTTAGCACACTCAGACTCTGTTTGGCAGCACATGAATAGGAAGGGAGCTGCTATCATGTTTGTAATTGTGGCATCTGATGGGAGTTCTCCCTGTATCTGCAGGAGGATGAGTTTGATGCAGCATTATCTCAGAGAAAGGGTGTTGTGAGCTGCCTCAGGGGCAGCACTTGTACCAATGTACTGGCTGGTGAACCAGGGCTATTCTCTTTTTCCTCTTAAGAGATTTATCTCCTATTTTAATCTGCTTTTGTTGGTGAGATGCTTGTTTGGAGCAAATCTACTCCAGCAGGATTTTCGGTTCTGTTATTCCTCTATTCCACTCACCTGAAACAAACAAAAAACTAAGACAGTCAACAGAAAGCATAGAAATTTGATTTGCTGCAGAGACTGGATTTATCTATTTCTGCTTTGATCCTCCTTTTCCAGATACACTTTCCTTCATGTGACAGTCTCATAGTTTCACCCTCAAGGGTGTTGCCTTGCTCAGTCTTATTAAATTTCTTTGTATTTTCATATCTGGTTGGAATACATTCTTCCCCTCTCTGTAGCAAGCTCACTTGTTATTGTTGGCTCTTCCTTGAAAAGCTAGTGCTAAGAGAAAGCTGACTTGATTGTGTATTATCTGAGGAGTGAGAGTTCACTGCCTTACAGAAGCTCTCTGGGTCCCTTGCTGACTGTCAGTAGGACTTATGGGTAAAGCACAAGCAGTTTTCTTTCCTGTCAAGCCATTTTGAGAATCAAAATGCAGGAATACAGCATTTTGCAAGCTGTAATAATCATGCCTTCCATTTAGAGGTGTGTCTTGCTGAAGACCAGACATGGCAAAACATTAAATCACAGGACTTTTGCCTCCCTAGCTGGCTGGATGTTGACTGTAAAACTTGTTAGCATGGATGAGGTGAAGAGAAGGGCATGCCCTGTGTGTGTTATCTTAAAAGAGAAGGGAACAAGTGGTACTAAACCAGCTTTTTGTTTGTAGGAACTAAGGGTAGCAATATTGCCACTTCAACTGCTGTCTCAGTCATGGGCAGACACCAACATCCTGATGAAATTTTGTGGCTGAAGGAGTAGTGCTCTTGCCCCTTCAAAGGGACCTAATTGCTGTGGAAGAGAGCCTGGAGCTGCAGGGAAGCTGGTCCTCTGCTGTGGTTTATACCAAAGCAACACTTTAGACTGCAGCACTTTCTAGGCATCCTGTGTGTCTTTGGTGGTGGAGCCAGGAAGCCAGAGCAGCCAGGGGCTAAATTTGGTAGGGAGCCATCTAAATCAGAATTGTCTTTGCTTTGGAGGAAAGTCCAAACCTCCAGTATATGCAGAGGAATGGTTTGATGATTTGTGCAGTCTGGGTGGTGTGAAGAGGTCCTGATCACATGAACTGTTTAAATACAGCTTTCCTGAAACCTGTGAGGATGAATTGCTGCAAGGAAAACTGGTAGAAGTGCCTTGGACTGGTCTGCTGTCAACTGGCCCCTGAAATGGCTTGAATCCTGGGATGGTTTTGTTCCTTCCTGCCCCCAGTCTCCAGGCTTTTTCACTTAGAGCCCTGTTTTTTTATTTCTAAGGTTGTTTCTGGGTCAGTGAAGATGAAGATATAATCCTTGAGCCTTGTGAGGTAGTTACCTTAATCATCCAACCTTCTTCTGGCAGAAAGCTGCTTACAACAAGCCTGTGCTGTGGCAGGGAGAGAGGTGGAGTGAGAGGAAATAGGGTGGCCTGGATCATAGATCTGGAAATAGATGCTGGAAATCCCACTCTTCTGACGTAGAACTCCCATCATTAAATCCCCTGACAGCCTCTGGCTTATGTAAATGTTTATATGAGGGGGAATCAAATTACTCCAATCTTCTAGCAGTTGAAAGTCTGACATCTATGGGTAATTGTTTTACACTTTAATTCTATAAGATTTAGTAGTAACAGTTACTAAATTCTATATTTCCATCTTTTGAAATCTTACAGGGTGCTTTTCTTGAAGTCTAACCCTTATAAGCTCCAGTATAATTAAGCTGTCATCATCTTGGCTTGAGAAGACAATCTTTAGAAGGATTTATTTTCCTCCATTTTCTTTGCTGAGTTTCAGGGCACACAAACCAGGTGCCTGCTCTCACGTGGTCTCAGGTGAGCTACTACCTCAGTTCCAGTGTCCTTATCCCAGCTGGCTGGGCTGAGCTTCATGTTCAGAGTCTTTCTATATCAGCCTTCCTCCTCAATTCACAGCCTGCTTGTCCCTGTGTCTCCTGGCCCATCCCATTCCTGATTGTCATTTTCTTCCAAGTCCTTTCTTGTACCATCTGTTTTAGGCCTTTGCCATCTGTGACACAGTCCTCTACCCTGAAAGGGTTCAGAGTTTTTTCCTTGAGTGACAGAGTTGGGACTGATTGTTTCTGTGCTCAGTGTATCTAACATATACTTTTGTGGCATCCCTGTCAGCTTTTGGAAACTGTTTCTCATAAGGTGTATGTGCAATATCAGCGTGCTACGACTTTACCTTCAGGAATGAATAAGACCTCAGGTGACAGGTCATGTGAAAATGCAGTGATATAGTGTATTTGCTTTTTAAATATATATTTAGAAGAATTAGAAGACAAATGTCTGGGATACAGACAAATGTAAATCCAAGTCCTTGTCCACTTCTCACTGCATTTGTTGTGACTGAATCATGACTTCTCTCTTTTCCTGGAAAACTGCAAACTGGGCAAATGTTGACTCTGAAAAGATCAAGCAAATAATTTCTGCTCTTCTTTGGTTTGTACTGTTGTAGTAGGAGGGCAGATCAATAGAGTGAATCAGAACCTGGCTATCTGCCCTTTCCCACAAGGAAACATGGTCCTCGGAGAAGAGCAGGGCAGTGATGGAAGGGGCTCTGTCTTTATTCCATTCCTTCCAAGGGCAAACTGCGGTTACGGCCAGTCCTGGTGCGTGTGGTACTGAGGATGCATTGCAGGTTGCTGTGCATCAGAGCATCACAGTAACCAGCAGTGCTGCTCTGGGAATCTAGGAAGAGCATCAGGCTAATTTTCTCATCACTTTTGGCTGATGTGATTAGCAGTCAAGGCTAATTACCTGCAGGAATGCTCCCTCTTGCCTCCCTGAATCCATACATGAGAAAGCTGGTGTTATGATCCTTGGCAGTATAAGCTGTTCTTCCTCCTTTCTGTCATAGATGAAGATATAAATATTAATGAATTTAAGATAGGGTAATGCTTCATCCTCTTTCCTCAACTTTTCTTCTTTCTGTGTTGTTTTGTTTCTCCTATTTCTAGAAGAAGGAATCACTGGAATCTTCTCAGAAGCAATCTCATATGCATACATCCATTATGCAAACAGATACAAGTTCTCTTTTCATAGCAAAATGGAAAAGCAGAAAAGAGCCAGCAGGTCTCTCAGTATACCCTCTGTATCACAAACTGTCCAGAAGGGAAAAGCTAGCATGGCAAGGCTGGATTTTGGTGTTTGGACCCTTGCCTCCTGTGCTGGCACACAGCTCTGAAGGTGCATTCAGCCTTATTGAGCTGATTGTTCAGGAGTGGGATTGGGAATCGTTAAGATTGATGGTGTACAGGGAGAATGAAGAGTGTGTGGCTGAGATCCATAAAGGCCACCTGACTGAGTGGTCGCTTGGGTGCTGAAGATTGTGGGGCTACAGTAATGCAAAAAGGTAATGAGGTAAGTCAGCTTCTAATGAGCCCTATGAAGCCAGAGATTGCCAATATTCTAGCTACTCAGGTTGGAGCTGAGCTGCAGTGATATTTAGCTGTGTTTAAACTTCACTGCCATCTGAGAAATTATCAGGACTTGCTGAGCACTGAGCAGAGGTATAAAAGATACACATTTTGTGAATCTAGGTATCTAACACACCAGTAAAGTCCCAAGTTCCTTAGGCCTGAATATGCAAGCACTTGCCTGATTAACCGTGTCAGCACAGTAAGTTTCCAGAAAAAAAAAAAAAAAAAAGGAGTTTGTGAGATCCACACGTTCATTAAAGGCAGCAAGTTCACTTAATGTGGTTTTTACTTTCTAAAGCATGCAGCCTTGCAGACATGAACATGTGGTCTTGCATTTTTGTATGTGAGAAAAGATCCGGTGCTGGGTCCATTGAAGGTTTTGGGCTTTGTTTTGTTTTGACTTGATTTTTTTTTTAAAAGTTTATTATTATAATTGATTTTGTAGAAACCGAGGTGGGAAGGGATGATGAATGCATGAAATCTTCCAGTACTTTAGGCTTTGTTTGTAAATGAAACAGTTTTTGGCTCTGCTTTCTCTTGGCATGTGATGAGCAATAACAAATAGCATAATTTTCAGACAGTTTTGACAGTAGAAGGTTGTTCCTTGCCCTTCTGTCAGCATTACTCTTTTATTTTCCGAATTTCATCAAGAGTCATGGTGCCATGAGGTCAGAGTTGAAGAGTCTTTCTGTTTCTGCTTGGACTCTGCTTCCTTACTTATGCCTTATTGCAGTTGTAACTTGAACTCAATCCTCATAGGTATTTTTTCTCTGATAGGGGCTACAAGTCAGTCTCAGGAAAACTTAAATACACTGTTTCTTTCAGGCAAGATATTTTGAAAATTACACTGGACTTTTTCTACCTTCTTGTTGGCAATAATTTCCAAGAGCAATTATATGATATAATTATAAAGAGAACAAACTATTCCCCCCCCCCTTTTCCTGTTGGCAACATTTAAGTCAAAGAGAGGTTGTGTGTTGCCAGAGTCCTCCCACTCTAGTCCTGTCCTCCAGGGACTCTGCATATTGCTCTGAAATGCACCAAGACCTTTTGGGACACCCACACCCTGGGAGAGAAAAGAAGATCAGCCATTTGTTTGTTTTCCTGCATTGATTTTCTGACATTCCTATGAAAAGTATCAGGGATATACTGTCACTGTTATATTTGTGGCCATCTAAAGCTGTGCAAAATCTTTTTTTTTCCCCCATGGTTGTTCAGGACAGGGCAGTGGTCACATGGAGATTTTTTTCATTCTGATATATCATCATCACCAAGCATTTTCCAATATGAAACATGAATAGCTACAGTTGTAGAAAAAAAAAGGCAATTTAATCAAAAATACAATCAGTCATGAAGTACATTGTGCTCAAAGATCAAGAAAAGTCTTAAGTAAAGTTTGTCTTTGTAACTTATATTTTAAGCAGCAATGTGTTTGAGTTTGGGGGTTTTTTGTTTGTTTGTGGGGTGGTTTTGTTTGTTTGTTTTTCCCACTTGAATGGTTGTGCTTTAGAATGTAAAGCAGGGAAGGAACCTGAGTGTGACACATTGAGAATTTTATATACATTGCCTTGCACTTTGGATCACTTTGCTGAAATATTTGCATTGTGATTTCTTCCCTCGGTCTTAAACTGGAGCAATCATCTGCATCACTGGCCATAGTGACCACTCATAGTTCCAAAATAATTGATGGTACCGTTTTGGAATTGTTGCATGTTTAGGTGTCTCCCACCATTACAAGAATGATTTTATGGTTTGGCATGTTGGCCAGTCATTGGTTCAAGGTGAGTATAAAACATTAATGGATCATTTTGCCTACACATTTGAACAAGGATAGACAATTAAAAACCAAAACACAAAGCAGTGAAAAATTGGGCTGATGCTGTGAATTGTGTTCTTCAATGTGTTCCTGACCCGTAAAAGTCTGTTTTGGCATCTAGGTACTTTGTATTTAAGAACTGATTTCTAGATAATGTGAATCTTATCACCTTTCTTTTTTACTATATATAAAAATCTTATCTTCCATCTGTTGCTCTTTCAATACATTCTTAGCAATTTCATGTCTGAATGCTTTCATGTGTAATAATGCAGACCTTTAATTAGTGTTAAATTTTCTACTTTGCACAGTTTGTAAGCTGAAATCACTAGGTTATCAAACCTTGACCTGTGGTGCTAACTTCTTTCTAGAGATCAAACAAAGTAGGCTTTGTTTTTTGTTTTCATTTCCTGTAGCTGGGATTGAAAATTTTTAAGTCAAACCCCAGCCATTGCTCTTGGCTTGCCAGCACAGGGAGAAAAAAAAGAAGCAGGAAAAGGGCAAAGTGCAGTCTGATACTTTGGAAATGCAGCACAATGAAAAGGTGAAATGTTATGGTGGCAAAATTTAATTAGCTGTAAGATAAGAGAAGACAAAACATGACATTTATATTTAGGAAGAAGCCTCCCACAGAGAACTCTGAATACCTTGCAGGGAGAAGCAGGCTAAAGGGGGCTGTTTAGAGTACAGATATTCTCATTAAGCAACGAAGGAAGAAAGTATCTTTAGAAACTGAAGTTTTTATTGTTGTTGTCATTGTCACTTATTAACAGTACCACCCATGATGAAAAGTGGGTTTCTTCCACAGCCACTAGTGACATAACAGAGTTGGAATCCTAAGAGAACTGGGGATATTATCAGCTGCTTTTGCAGGCTAGGTATTCCAAAGAGAATACTGCATGTATTTTTGGTGGAAGAGAGAAAATAAGTAAAATGATAAATTGAGATTGAAATGAGAGAATAAAGTAGAGTGAAAAGGGGAAGGAATGGTGGTAAAAGCAAAGTTACAAGAAACCAAATAAAGGACCACTTAAGAAGTGCAAGGGTAGACTCTGGGAATTAGTATAAATGGAGAAGAGCTTTCTTTTTGCACTTCCTTTTTGTCTGAAACAGTATTTTGCTAACTCTCATCTTCCGGTATATTAATCTGAATTTGCAGATGTCCTGATTCTCTGGATGGGGTCCCATTTTGTACAACATTAAGCTACAGGATGCAAAAGGCCCTGCTGTGTCTTTTACTTGATCAGCAAGAATAATAGCTGAAGAAATACAGAAATGGGATTTGTTGTCTTTTTCTAGGTCATATGAGTATAATTAAACTGTTGCAGGCAGTGTTCATTCCAGTATTTACATATATAGGTGTGCCTGTATACCTGTATATGTGTATGCATTTGGTTGGTTATACCAAAAAGTCAATAAGACATGGACTAGTCACCAAATGATAGATGGTGAACGGCAGGAATGGACAAAAAGGTTTGCTTTATATCATGATGCTGCATCCAATTTGCTCTTTGTCATGGTTTAACTCCAGCTGACAATTAAGTACCATGCAGCCAGTAGCTCACCTTTTTCTCTAGTTGGAAGGGGAGGATAATTGAAAACAAGATAAGACCCATGGGTTGAGATAAAAAAAATTTAACAACTGAAACAGAATATAATACTTACAACAATAATAATAGTTGTAATGAAAAAGGAGACAGCACAAAAGAGAGAAATAAAACAAAGAAATAAAACCTCAAGTGATGCACAAAGCAACAGTTCACCACCCACTGACTGATGCCCAGGCCATCCCTGAGCAGGGATAGGCTCCTTCTGGCCAATTTCTCCCAGTTTTATGTACTGAGCATGATATTCTGTGGTATAGGATAGCTCTTCAGTCAGCTGGGGTTCTGTTTGTGTCCCCTCACCACTTCTTGTGCACCTCCAGCCTGCTGGCTGGCAGGGAATGAGAAGCTGAGAAGTCCTTGACTTAGTATAAACACTACTTAGCAACAAGTAAAACATCAGTGTGTTATCAACATTATTTGCATACTAAACTCAAAATGTAGCACTGTACCAGCTACTAGGAAGAAAATTATCCTAGTCAAAAGCAGGAGATTGTTTGTTCTTGTTGCACTCATCCTACATCAGTCCACAGACTCTGTATTCACAGCTATGTAGAGACTGCATTTGCAGCCCTCGAGTTTTCATCAGGAGATGCCCACAGAGTTGGTGGAAGTTGTAATAGCAGGAATGCTGTGTGTTGGGTAACACCCAGTTGGATGTGACAGTCAGTGTGACTGACCACTCTTATAGGTACCTGAATTCAGCTAGAGTTCACTACAATTCAGTTCTGGCTTGTTTAGGTGTCGTGTATCTGTGTGCAAGTCACTCTGTAGTATTTGGGCTCTGGGGGATGGATGTCTGTGACTGTCGCTGCACTAGGGAAGGGCTGAATAAGTCAACACCGCCCCTTGTCTGAAGCTGTGCTAGCCATGTGGGAAAAAAAATAAAAATGCTTAGGAATAAGCATTCATTCACTATTTCATTCCTTATTTGGTGGCAGGATATTCCCTCATGGTAATTAGTACAGTGTTTGTTTAAAAATCATCCTCTCTAGCTCAGCCAGAGGCAACTTTTGCATGAGTAGACAGCTTAAAATCCAGCAGAGGGCAATGCTGTATTGCACCTATACAGATACTGCAAATGAGTCTACCTCGAGGACCCTTGAGTTATCTTCCCTAATGAGAAATCATGCATTTAATTCATGACAGATTATACTAACCTTGTGGTTGGGATTTTGCAATAAAGTCCTGAGGCTTTTCTGGAAAAATCACTCCCATTGGAGGTAGGTGTGTTGCCAGTATAAGAATGCACTGATTACCTTGCAGGTTTGAGCTGTGCAGAAATAAACCAGTAAAGACTTGTCATTAGTTTTCACTAAAACTATTAATAGTTAACTTCTCTCACCTTTTCTTCTTTCCTTCCCTCACCCCTCCTCAGTACCTGCCCATTAACTTCAGCTGTTGCAGTTTTATTAAGGCCTTTTGCCTCCATCGGTATTTCTTGCAAATTCACAAAAATGAAAAATGACAAAACTCAGTAGTTAAAATAGACTGTTCTTGGGAGACTCACTGAAACTGAATTCCTTTTTTTACAGAAATTGTAAAAACCATGCATACCACAACACTTTTCTGCTTATTAATCCTCTGGGAAGAAATTAGAAACAAAGGATCAGCGGGAAGTATCATTTAGAGTTACAAATATATTCACTTCTCTAATCCCTCATGAAGAGTATAAAGAGCAGGGAAAGCCTACAAGGTCTGGTGCATTTCTAGCCAGGTTCAATTTCAGAGGTTTATATGACACTCATGTCATTTGAGGTGGATGGCACTCCTGTTGTCTCGGGATTATTGTGTGTGTAATTCTGCTCTAACTGAAGAACCCAGAGCCTTTGGGAGCTCTTTGCTCTGACAAGGGTCCCTGGGCCCAGAGAGGAGCCCATGAAATTGGTCTTTCAGTCACACACTAACTCGTCTTTATTACCTCTGTGGCAGCTCACAGTAGCAGTGCAGTCCCTGGAGAGCTGCTTTTGCCATGCTAGTCTCCAAATTCCTCAGTCAGCAGTAGCAGTAAAGAGTTTCAGTTAAGTTTATGGGAACAGAAACAAAAAGTGTTCACAAGGGATGCTGTCTTGAGTAAAGCTTCTCTTTGAGAAACCTTGTGTACTTTTCCTATCCTCCTAGGTTAGACAATTCTCTGGAGTAACCTGCAGAGAGGCTTGAAGTACCAAATAGAGAAGGATTTCACTTTAGATGTCCAAAATGTGTATATGTTTTTATCACACTTTATATTTTTCCTCTTCCTAACTCCAAAACAAGTCGGTCAGACAGTGAGTTCCACATCTTGCAAGCCAGTTTGTTCTAGGGGACTAGCCATGCTTATTAGGATGCAGGGCAGAGAATCCATTTTCTGTGGTTTGCATATTTGATTATAATTGCAGAGAGCAAAGGAGAGGAGAGGGTGGAGGGGCTGAGGATTTGTTTCTCTGGTGCTTACCTCTAGGGTGGTAAGGATGGTATGATACTGAGGGAGGATATCTTGGAAGGGGAGGAACACAGTGTAAAGCCTTGCTAATTTGAACCATGGGTGCACCTTTTTGCATTTAAATATTGTGTCTTGGAGGATCCAATTTGTGCAAAGGGAACTTGCTGGAGAAGAGCAGGCAGATGCCACCCTTGCTTTGTCTGAGGGATTCATGCTGCTGCTCCTGTCCTGGACAGGCACCACACAGAGACATCCAGCCTGGGACCAGAAAAACACTGATTGATAGTTTATACAGCATTATTGCAAAGAATAGAAAATCAAGAACAAATTAAATTTTAAGGGGTTTAGGACGGTGGATTACATGAGGGAGGTAGCTGTGAGTTTTTCAGTGACAAACCCTACAATCTGGGAGTTATAATGAATCTCTCGGCAAACTTAATTGATCTGTTTAGAAATGAAGATGACCTAAAATTCAAAGTCTGGAGCCAGTCCCCTCACAAATTCAGTGTGTGTGTGGTGCCCTGAATGATGCAGACTGCCTGCTGCTTTCTAAGAGAAGTGGGGTTCCTGGATCAGAGCTGTAAATCCCATGCTGTACAGATAAGTGTCTTAAGCTACCTCCTCCACAGGCACCAAACCAGTGGAGCAGCCAAATTGTGTCCCAGCAGGAGGAGGAGCTGTCTCAGGTGCTCTCCCCAGTCTGTACCTACCCCAGTGAGAGCTTCAAGGTGGTTTTGGGTCCTGTCTGTCCCCACTAAATCTAGCCCCGAGAACAGGTGTTAAAAATTGATGTGAAAAAGATACTTATTTGTGTAGTAAACAGCAGGCTATAGATGCAAAGAAGGATGAAGGCAAAAAGACTGCCATGGCATTTCTCTTCAGTGAGAACTAAAGCCTCCAAGTGTTGTTTATAAAACAAGTCTCAATATCCAGCTTTTCTCAAGTCTTTAAGAGTGCAAATATAGCTTGCAGCCAAAGAAATTTCATTGTCTCTGCTCTGTGGCCAAGTAAGGGTTTTAATTATATATATTTTTAAGGACATTCGGACTGGGTCTCTGAATACCAAGTCCTGGCTGAGCATGAATTCAAATGACTGAGGCCTAAGCCCCTGATAATAAGGGTTTATTAAGGAAGCACCAACAGAGCTGAACTGGAGTGGACTGAATGGCTAAACTGAAATAATGGGATGCTTGTGGCAACCAGAAAATGATTGTTTATTGGCATAATCCCAGGATAAACTTCTGCCAAGAGCACATGGTCTTTCTTTGCCAAGTTCTTCATATGGGGAAATACAGTACTGGACTTCTGCGCATATTAGCTGTGCAGAAGACTGGGAAGAGGAGAAGTGGCAGTTTGCATGAGGAAGAGAAAACAATGTACATCCCAAAATAATGGTGTAAACAGTGTGATCCCTAGAGCCCCACTTAGCAGCAGGCTCTAAAGAGACCACCTGGGTTTAAACTTTAGGAACATGGTCTGAAAAACATGGGTTCGGCTATGGAGTTTTATCACTTTAATCTCTTGAGTATCCCTCCATGCATCATGCAGAGAGCAGAAGAATTTGGAACTTTTTTTCCTAAAAATCCTGCCTCCATGATTGTTGAAGTGCTTGAAAGCAGTTTCTTTCCCTCATGACAAACAGGACTGTTTTGCAGTTCTGCTGGGAGATGCATTCTCAAGAAAATTCTGTTGAACAACAGTTGGCAATTGTTTTTTTCACTGAGAAATGCAGTTACACAGTGTAGCTACACAGGATTGCAGGTTAAGTTTAAAAGTTTATGGGATGACTGCTGTTCATCCAAGAAAGAAGAGAGGCTGCTCTGTATCATACTGCCTTGCCCTTTTCTAACATTCTTTTGAATATGATATTTAGTGAGGGAATCCTGATTCACATTACCTCTCTGTTGTGCTGGGAAGGATTTTTCTTTTTGGCCCAAAACTGGCATATCTGAATGCCATAAATATTGTCCTATGAGGTACTTTATAATGGTAGCTTCCCATATCTCCTGTGCAAGCTAAACATGGGGTCTAAATACTTCAATATTCCCTAGGGCATAATAATCTCATTTTCCGGGAAAATGCCTTGGAGGCCATCAGAAATATCTGTAGTATAAAACAATTTATATATACTTCAACTATGCACTTCTGTATTGACTTCCAAAATGGAAAGGTTTTTATGGAAAGTAACAAGTAACAAAAAAGCTTTACTGTCCAAAAGCCAAGAAGGCTGCACTGAAGTCTCACCTCAGGTATGTTGCATGCTCTACAACTTCGTCCTTTATCATCTGAAATGATACAGTTACAGCATAGTTTGACATTTTTTACCTTGGGTAGAAAAATGAAACTTTTTGCAATAAGGTAAGAGATTGGACAGGGACAACTCTGTCTTCCTGGGTGTGTTTGAAAGTGGGATTTTCTGTCTAGGATGTTTTCCTCATTAAGGTGAATGACTATTTTCTCTGAAAAAAGATCTCTCTGTCACACACATTTTTTGGATAATCACAAGCAAGTTGATTTGTGTCTATAAATCTCAGTTTCTGCTCTGCCAAGTCATGTTGATTTGTACTTTCCTTACTTCCACTGGCTTGCTTGTTTCTAGGACACAAGAAATCTCCCATGGATGGAGGCACTACCTTGTGGTGCTGACACCATCAGTGAACAGCTTAAAGCTGCTTCACTGCAGCTGTCAAAGTGTTGTTCCTTTCTAGCACTAAAAGGTCAAGGTGAGCATGGGCCTGTCTCCAGTAACTGAAAAGGAAATGGCAGTGCATCCCAACACATTTTTGCTACTATTAAATTATATGATGAATGTTCTTTAATGAATTTAAGGGAGGGTCCAACTTAGTTGCTAAAATTGCACTGGAACAAGTGAGGCAGTTCCTAAAGTTCTAGCTAAGTGGGAAGGGCTGTGAAGTACCAGACAGGAGGTTGTGGTGAGGTCAGAGTCAGTCCCTTTTCCCATCCAGGTGATAGGATGAGCGGAAATGGCCTCAAGTTGCACCAGGGGAGGTTTAGATTGAATTTTATGGAATATTTCTTCACTGAAGGGGCTGTCAAGCACTGGAACAGGCTGCCCAGGGAAGTGGTTGAGTCATCGTCCCTGTCATGTGAAGATGTGACACTGAGAGATGTGGATTAGTCTTGGCAGTCTAGGATGATGGTTGAACTTGATGATCTTAGAGGTATTTTCTTACCTAAAATATTCTATGTTTCTGTGAATCAATTGCAGAACGTAAGGTTTGGGCTTTTGGCTTTATTTGCTGACTGGTGTCACACTGGAGGGCATGTGTGCCTTGGAGATGCTATTTGCTAACTGGCAAAGATGAGATAGCATGCCACACAACTGCTGTCCTCTGCTCACTGTTTTTGAAAGAGAAGGATTTAAAAACACATTCTAGCCCTGTGTCACAACAAGGCTGAAACAGAGATTTCATTTCGGATAGCCTTTGTTTCAGTTTATTTAATTTTTTCTCTAATTCATTTTTGCATAGCTGTCCCAATGCCCTGATGTTTGTCATTTGAAGCAAAGAGACAATTTCTCTGAAAAAAAAATGGAGTATAAATGGAGTCCCTTGGAAAGATTAATAGAGGGCATTGGTGTGAGGCTCTGTGCTTTCAGGTTAGATAGTTTTCTGACTGTACTGCATATTTTGGAATGTCATCTGAAGGGACAAACATCAAAGGAGACAGAGTCATAATGAAAGAAGAAATAAAATGGGTTATTTTCTTTATGAGTATGGATGATTTCCCAGAGCCTGATTTGAAGTTAAAAAAACCCAAAAAACAAAACAGTAAAGATTCTCCAACCTGACAGTCATCTCAGGCAAATCAAAACTCAAATATTTCCCAAAATTTGTTTACTTTTGAGGAAAGATAGTTATCAAAGATAAGGGGGTTCTGCTGAGTCTGGCAGCTTTCCTTTAGCAACATGCTGAGCCACTGGGAGTTTCACAGTGCTCCTGCTGCTCTTCTCTGCTTGAGGGAGTCTGGCTACCCTGCTCAAAACCTGGAACCATGGAGGCATGAGATGCAGGAAAGTAGAGCAAGCTGCAGCTGATGCTGGCTAATAAAATTATCCCCTCTTCACATAATCATTTTTATTATGGGTTTCTCAGTGTTCTTTTAAGGGAGGCAAGTACTATTATCCCTGTTCCATAGATGCAGAAGTGAGGATAGTGACAGATGCTGTGATTTGCCTACTGCCATTGAGCTGAAAATGTCTTCATTGGGACAGAGGGAGAAAATGAAAATGAAAATACAGTGGAGGCATCTGTTTGGCTTGTACAGTACAGCTGTTCATTATGCAAATCATGTCACAGCTTAAACAGCTCTCAAGCCGTGATTCATTCACAATGGTGCTGTGACCACTGGGACTGTGGTGACATCAAAGTGTATCTGCACACAGTTTGTGTCTTCACAGTATTAGTAATAATCTTTGGCTCTGGACCCAGTTACAAAAATTGCTCCTTGATTGCTCCATTTTTTTTTTTTTTCCTTCCTGACTGCGATACCCATAGGACATTGTTACAACTGCAATGGACAGGAAAATGCAGCTTCATAAGCTTGCTCTGTTTCAATAAATGAATTTATATGAGTAAGGAAAACTTTCTCTTGGATAGATAGGGACAGTGAGAGACTTTTCTGCCTTCTGTTCAGCAAGTAGATGGGAATATGCCACTCCTTACTCTAACATTTTTCAGAAGGTACTCAAATTAATCTCTGGTAGATGAAAATACATTAGGTAGCCAAGGAGGTGTCAGCACCTTCTTCTTTATATTAGAAAGCTCTCTGTAATAGTATTTATTTGCTCTTTTCTGCTCTTGTAGTGTCATGGTAGTGGACTAGTTGGGATCTGGTCACTTATCAGAGACTTTGAAAAACCATGAAAAAATTCTTTGTGTTTTAACAGTCTCAGACAATCAGAAGATCATTAGATAAAGCAAAACCAGTAGTCTGAGGTGTAAAAAGAGGCAGAAAGAATAACTACTAAGAGCCTGTTTTCCCTCTGCTATCATCAAGTAATTGTATCTTTTGCACCTTGGGGGAGCACAGTTGAAAGGGAATAGAGAGGATTTACCAGTCGTTGTGGTACTGGTGACAGCAACCCAAGGAGAGAAGTAGTGATGCAGAGGATGCACAGGAGAGTTCAGTCAGAAATTTGGCCTCACTGTCACTGAAACGAAAACCTTTGGAGGGAATGGAGGTCAGTCTCCTGTGGTCTTCCTGGTGATCAGATCCAGGAGTGTCTAATCTTTAGTCCTGGAGAAATGAAAGTCTAAGAAACCCACTGTGATTTTGTCGATATCGAGACAGCAGCTG
This sequence comes from Illadopsis cleaveri, assembly GCA_013399915.1. Classification (NCBI taxonomy): domain Eukaryota; kingdom Metazoa; phylum Chordata; class Aves; order Passeriformes; family Timaliidae; genus Illadopsis; species Illadopsis cleaveri. Next base: position 162,318 of record VXBB01024467.1, on the reverse strand, counting down.
TGATTGTTTTGAGAAGAGCAGGGAGGGGAAAGAAATTGCAGTAACAAGTGGCTTAAAATGTCTTTTTCAGTTAAGATCTGGAAATACAGTAGAATGAACTGAAATGTGAGTTGGTTTGGTTTGGGTTTTTGTTTGGTTTTTCCAGCCTCTCAGCTGGAGCAGTGCGAGTGGAAGATCAATAGAGAGGCAGTTGCAGAACTGTGTTAGTTACCAGTTCAGAGCCCAGACTTGCTCAGACCCACAAAGAGCAAAAGAGAGGAAGAAAATGTGTGTGTTGTGGATGAGAACAAAATAAGAGCTTGGGGAATGAGAGGAAACTGATTTCAACAGCAATGTTCATTTGAAAAATCTCATTTCTAAGACAATTTTTGAAGTCCAGGGCTAAGAGAATGATCTCTGTACACACACTGGAGACCAACAGAAAATATAGCAACCACCCTTTTTACATTAAAGAAATGTAATGCTTTTTTTTTTTTTTTTGAAAGCATAGCATGTTTTTTCATCCCTTTATGTATGTGGCTGGTTTCTTAACATCAGTTTATGATACTGAATGGGTTGGGTTTTTTGGGTTTTTTTGTTGCTAGGTTAGTTGTGTTTCGTTGGATCTTTTTGCCTTCTCAGTTATTACTGTTTAGAAATATTAGATGTGTTCCCTAAGCTTTCTAAAAATAAAATAATTTTTTAAAAATCTCGTGCTGGAAGTCTGGAAAGAGAGAAGCATAACATTTTCAATCCCCCTGAAAGTTTTGGCCATTTACACTCCAGATTTTTAATTCTTTAGCCTTTTAACCATCAGTCCTGCCTGTTGTGTTTGTTTAGCACTGTGTTTCCACTTACTACACTTTTCCTTTAAGGAAGAAACTGTTTGCTACCATTATGTCTTGTTCACAATCATATTGCATGAATGCTAAATTTTGACCCCTGAAAATGACACATTTTATAACTGACTTATTCTTCTTTGATCAGATAAAAGATGATAGTGATTATAAAATTTTGCCTAAAACTTGCAATAAAGGAATTGCACAGCTCTTGGTGCTCCTTGAGAGAGAGAGCTGGCTAATGAGAAGTCCAAACAGAGGTTCAGATTTCTAGTTTGGAATTTATGTTGCAGAAGTATCTGTAGAGTCTGCCTGTAAGAAGCAGTAGGATCCACTGTGTAGCTTGAGTAAAATTATTTTTTTATTGGAAGGGAATGCAGTTGTATAATGGTGAGCTTATAATAACACACATAAATTTGTTTTAATTTATAGAAAATGCTTTCAAATAGTTGCTGTTCTGTGGAAACCGATGTTCTCCCATGAAACATTTTGGAAAAATGAAAGACATGTTCCATCTGTATTTATTTGTACCGTCCATTTTCTTGACTCTTACACCAGTCCAAATTATGCTCAGCATTTAAGGGCAGAATTCATGTACTTAGGGGTACCTGTTATCAACTTGAACTATTCATTTGTGCCTGGGGAACTAGAAATACAAAATATCACAGTATGTGTATTTGCCTTAGCCTGATGTGAGAGACAAATATGCAATCAGCTAAGCAAATATCAAAGTTAGGGAAACTGTTATCCACAACTGAACTAATTATTTTATTTACTTGAACAAAAGATGGGACGTGTGAATAGGTCCTTGTTTTTTGCCTTTTCTTTTTTGTTTGCGTGTTAATAATTTTCTTCAGGCATGTAACTCTTGGTTCTTTTTATGGCACTGGCATAGTTCTCTGACCTCATTGCTCATTTTTCTGGCCCTTAATAGTGTTCATGTTGAAAAGAGAACACAGAATTGGTTTTATGTTGAAAAATGTTGTCCTGAGCTGCACACTGCAATTTTTTGAAATGAAGCATTTGACTTGGGCTTTTCAGAAGGGTCATGCTATGATTTTTTTCCTTTTTAACTAACTGTTAAATTCTTGTTTGTTCTTATGGTACCCTGTGCTTTAGCTGAGCATAAATGCTAGTTTAAAAAATATAGAAAGTTTGCCAAATGTAATATCAGCCTTCTAGAGCTTTCTCACTTCTCCCTGGATGGTCTGTAGCCACAAACAGATACACTCAATTTTATGTTTTTCAAATTTGCCAATATACTGCAGAATAAATTGCTGCTTACCCAACTCCTTCCAGCACTGGCTCACCTTGGAGCAATTGCCTCTTCCCTGCCAGCTGCTGCTTGCCAACTTTTCCCCTCCTGTGTGGAGGGAGAGCATTGCTGGAGCTGCTTCCATGTGTGCTGGCCCCTCCCTCTACCCCCAAATGGAAGCAAGGTAGAGGAAGGAAAAAAAAAAAGAAAAAAAAAAAAAAAAAAAAAAAAAAAAAAAAAAAAAAAAAAAAAAAAAAAAAAAAAAAAAAAAAAAAAAAAAAAAAAAAGCTGAAATGTGTCTGCTGGTTGAAACTCCCTGATTCTCTTAACATTTTGCCAGACAGGGCGACCAGTCAGCTGCACTGGGTTATGTGTTTCAAAATGGGGACCTGAAGGCTGTTGTTGGGATGCTGGCTCTGCTCCTGGGCTGAAATGCAGAGAGCTTATTTTCAGTTTCCTGCATGGCTTTGAACTGTCTTGTTAGCACACAGGCTCAGAGTACTGGCATCCAGTGTTTGGTTTTAGCGATGGAACTGCCAAAATTTCATTACTATGGGCCAAGAGGAAACCAAGCTGTCTCAGAAAAGTCACAGAAGTATGGAAAATGAGTGCACAGGTTTTGCTTTGGGCAGAAATGCAGTGGCTGGAGGTCTCTGAATTAATATGGGGGAGTTTTTGATACACTGACCAACCCATCCCTAACCACTCAGGAATAAAATATAATTTCATTAGTTAATTTGTCCAAAGAAGAAAACTCAGTGTTTCATCCTTATCCTAGTAGGTTTCCTTTAACAAAATCATGCTGAAAGATCACTATTGTTATAAATGAGATTAAGACATGGTTTTTCAGCCAGAGAGAGACCATTTGGCTGAACAGTCAGTTATTATAATTAAAGGTCCTTTCTTTCTTTAAGGCTTGGCTCAGTCTTGGGCTTAGACCACTAAGGCTATAGTAATAATTTTAAATGAACACGGCATTTCTTTGGTCCATGAAGGTGTGATAAAATGATGGAGACTCAAGATTTTGTGCTCTGAGAAGAGTTTGGTGAGCTTTACCCTTGAGAAAGTATACAGAGAAATGTATGTGATGTCTATGTCTACTTCTCATATTCAGGAAAGGAAAAGTAAGGTGGATAAAGGTTTTGCATTGGATAAAGGACTGATACTACATTGGCAGAGTGGACAAGACAAAGAACTAAATTAGGTTGTAAAGCACAGTAGTCAGGATGGAAAACAGTTAAGAAGTTGGAATGTAAAACACATTTGGGTGTGAACAGGGAGAGAAATATCAGGTGCAGGTGGCCTGGGAAATTAATTGGAGAAACTGGAAAGAGGTGTAGCACTTGTAAATGAAAATTATGGGGTTATCCCCCACACACTCTGTAGTGGTAGTCATGATTTGTTAACAGAACTTGAAGGTCCAGAAAAGGTTCAGAAAATATAAAAACCACAGCAAAGGAAATAACCAACCAAATGAATGACATGCAATAAATAAATAAATAAACAAATAAATACATAAAAGCAATTGGTGTACTTGTTTTGTTCAGCCCAGAAAAGAAACTGAGGGGAGACCTCATTGTGATATTCAATGAGGAGGGACAGGTTCTGCTTCTCTTCACTCTCTGATCAGGGACGACACTCAACAAAACAGCCTGAAATTGATTGGAAAAGGTTTAGGTTGGATAATCAGGAAGAAGCTTTTTCCCCAGAGGATGGTTGGGCACTGAGCAGGTTCCCCAGGGAGCGGTGTCAGCACCAAGCCTGACAGAGCTCCAGAAGTGTTTGGACAATGTTCTTGGGCACATAGTGTCATTCCTGGGGTGTCCTGTGCAGAGCCAGGAGTTGGACTTGATGGTCCTGATGAGTCTTTTCCAACTCAGCATATTCTATGATTCTGTGATACAAAAGACAGTTTTGAGTCACGTGAATCTTATCTTGGAAGAGTATGGAAAAACATCTACTAGCTTTGTGTCATCCCAAAGATGAATCTGGATAACTTTAGTTAGAAACCCTTGTGTAATTATGCATAGGTAAAATAGAAGGAGATCTTTCATAACAGAAGAGTTTATCTTTCACAACTTAAATTAGAAGGTAAAAGGTGCTAATAGTAATAGGGACTAAATACTTTCTGATGTGATTTCTTCACTACCTAATACAGAACTATAAAAAGTAAAGCTATTTTAGAATTTGATTCAGTATGACCTTCATCTCATCTTAAAATTTATCCCTAAAAATAACCATTTATATCAAGTGTTAGCAAGCTGATTTGCTTTATGTTGCATAGGAGCATGAACATAGATCTGATTAAAGTTTTAAATTTTAAAAGTTGACTTTTGTGAAATTAAGTAAACTGGTGAAGTGTGTTGTACTGATGCAGTATTTTTAATAAAGGACTGATTAAATTTATTTCTGTCAAACTAGAAAAAAAAATTGAATTTTTTTCCTCAAGAAAAAGAGTGGGGGAAAAAGATGTGGAGCATCTATATATCTAACTGCGGATCAACCCACTGAAGTGCTATTATGAGCTTGCAGAAATTAAAAAAAAATGATAGTAATCATCCTATAAAGTAGTCTCTTGAAAGTCCAGACATGGAAGATTGCTGAGACTCACCAAAAACTAAGCTGGCTTAAATCTTGCAAGGGAAATGAAGAGCAAATCTAGCTTTTTAATTTTATTTCCCTAGTAGTGCAAGTAAAGACATAAAAGGAAATTTGTATGTGTGTGAAAGAAGAGGGAACAGTTTACAGATGGAAGATTATGGTTCATAAATGTCTGGCTCCAGAAGCACGTTAGCATTTGCCTCAGTTTTCTGTATTGGAGATCAGGTAGGACATAGGGGCATGCACCGGGTGGTGAATGAGATAAAGACCTGGAGAAGCAAAAGATTCTTCAAGGGTTTCAGAGGTAAAACTCCCAAGAGCCAACTTCTTTTATTTTCTCTTCTACAGAGAAAACTTGCGTTTCTATCTCTGACCACTATAAAAATGGCATGAGACATTTCAGATTCATTAAGACCATTAAACTATGGATCAAATTTTATTTCCTGCTGTTGTACAACTGGAGTTTAGCAAATAAAATATTTACATTTAAGAAGAGGGAACAAAGCAGATCCAGGTAGCTGCAGACGTATTCATCTGCCCTCTACGGACTGCAAAGTAGAGCACATTTTGAATAAGAGAATAATTTAAGAACAGGAGTTAAATATTAAGTTTCACTAAACACAGCATGTGTTTACTGAAAGGAGACTGATGTCCTAAACTAGCTAATTTAAAAACTGATTTTGTAGATGTGACTAATCTGGCACTAATCAAACTGTAATTTATTAAAGTATTTGTTGTGGGACTTGATGAGAAATTATTCGTTCAAGCAGGAAAAAAGACGGATTAATGAAAAAGTTAGTTCTAATGTGGACAGGGAGTTTAAAGAGGGCTCAAAATGAGCAGTGTTTTGAAGAAAAATAATAGGTTGCAGGAACTTCTTAAGTCTGCACCTGGGATGTATTTTTATTCGTGGTCATGGGATGAAAATAATAGTGTGTGAAGCTGGGAGTCATAGCTCAAAATATTGTTTACTGCAAAAGAGGAACCATACCTTTTTTAATTGAGATATATTAAGCCAAAGATTTATTGTTAGTATAACTTAAATCTTTATGGTCTAATCTAAGGATTGCTATTAGTGTGGATGTAATTATTGCAGAAAAAGATTATATCTTTGCAGGTGTTACAATAACATTAGCAACAATGCCAACACCACCACTACAGTTAAAATTGTTCTACATACAATTAGATTAAACTGCTTTTCTTGATGTTATGCTGACTCTTCCCCAGGACTTCTTAGCCCTCAGGTTGGTGAGGCTAAGGCTGGTGGTTTCACATTGTGTAGATGGTGGGGATGGTTATGGTGACCTGTCATCATTTGAGGTCCTTATCCAGGGGGATGTTCGTGTTGCTGGTTTCTTTTTCCTTGCTCTAGGATGAAACTGGGATTGTTTTTTTGTTGTTGTTGTTTTTGTTTTTTTGTTTTTGGTTTTTTTAAATGTTTGCTAGCGTGTTTTGATGCCTTTCTGTCTCCTTATTGGTCTGCAGTCTTGTTATAGCCAAACTTTCTAGAGATGAAACCTTACAGGTATATTGGAAATTATTTCTGCTTTTTTTTTCTTTCTTACCCCTAAGTCCAGTTTTGTCCAGGTCCATGTCTGAGTTTCTTTATCTGATCTTGGGACAGTTGTTTATAGCAAGTGTTTGTGTCTCTGTTGTCAAGCTGGTGTCCCCATCTCATATCTTCTATGTCTGTAGTCCTCTGCACTGTATCCTGTGTCTCCACTTCTCAAGGCCTTTGCTAACATGCCAGCCCTGCATTACTTTATAAGATATTATCACAATAGAGTCATAAAACCTGGGTGGCTCCATACAGTGACAAAGAAAAGTAAATCAAATCAGCCACAGCTGGTTGGTCAATTAGAAAAAATGCTGTTGCAGCTAAAGCAAATATGACAAAGCTGTGGACAGGCGAAGGGATGCTCAGAAAGGGCAAACCTCGACAAGTCTTAGTCCAGAGCCCTGGCAAACTCACTACAAAGCCCATGGCCCATCATTAGAAATGGAAATACTTTCAGTATTGCTTTGGATGCAGCTTAAAGTATCATCAACACAGCTGATGTTTGGCACATTATACTGGAAGAGCTGGAGGATATGGGCAGGTTGTTATAATAATGTGAGAAGACCTGCTTGTTCAGAGTGGTAGATTGCACTCATCTGGACTAATAATAATATACTTGCTTCTATAATCTGGGATCTTGCCAGTTTCTTTGGAAAGAACAGATGAAGGGAAGGGCTTGTGCATAAAAAGTTATTAACAGCAAAAAAAGCCACCTGTAAAAGGCATATGTGATTCTGGGATATGTTGCATATGCCAGCTTCAGTCAGGCTAGGAAAAATAAACGCTTGCTCACCAATAGAGCTTTATCCAGAATTGTTTGCTTTGTTCTGAATGCTTGTGTTTGGGAAAGACTTGTTCAGATTCAGGAGTACCTGGGTGTGAGTTAATTGTGTCAGTGCAGATAGAGTTACTCTGGCAAGCTTGACTTGCACAAACACAGATCCAGAGGTCTAGGAAGAACAGCATGGAAATGCCTGTGCTGCCTTGGGCTGCCCACTTGACTGGGACTGTAAAATCAGGTTGGGGGTAGTGTGGGATTTAGAGTGGGAGGCTCAAGCTCTGCTCAAAAGGTCCCTTAAACTGCAGCCATGATTTCTGCCTGATTCTCTTTCTGAGGCTCAACATGTAATTGAAATGATGGATGGATGGATGGTTGATGAAGTCATTAATTCTCTGATTGCCTGCCATTTTAAAATTTTTCTTTCATTTTTTACTCCCAAGCAGAGATTGACTGTGAAATCAACTGTAAGACTGAAATAATTCCTATGCTCTATTTTTGCTGCAAGAAGCTGCTTGCTGTAGTGTGTCTCAACTGGTCTTCAATTGTCTCTTCATGCTTTTTTAACACTCTGATTTACTGTTTAACTATCATTAACCACTTCTCTCTTTCGTGTTTTGGTGCTCTTTATGTGATTACTCACACTCTTTTCTTCATGTTGTTCCAACTTCCCATTTAAACTGTTCTAAACTATCTTTCTCTCTCTTTACCTTTTCTCTCTTAAGTTTCCTGTAGCAACCCACACCTCAAAAATCTCCTTTCTTTCACTTTTGTCTTTGTCTTTGCATGGCTGTAAATACCCCTGCCATTTGTTTAAATGCTACCACCTTGCTGGGTTTAGGGGCTGTCATACAGGATTTTAGAGATGCTTTCCTCTCATGGCACATGATTGACTTGTTATGGTTGGTGTAGCCAGAAGGCTCGTTACAAAAATCAAAATATCGAGGAGTCCATTTTGTGTATAGTATAACACTTTTTATTTCATTGCTATTTGTTCTGGCAGTTCTTTGAATCAAAGGTTGAACAGAAAACGTTATCAAAGAATCTAATAAAAAGGAAGAACTGTCACTTCTGAATTTTGAAAAAGTAAACCAGAAAAGACACAGTTATTTTCAGTAGGATATATTGTTTGCAGAAGCAAGTCTGGGGAGTTTTTATCTTAATCTAACTTTGCAAGAAAAAGATGGACTGAAGATTGGACTCATATTTGCTGGTAGATGGCATTTTCTGGCCTTTTGAAAAAAATAACTACTATTTTGTGAGTACTATGTATGGGCTGTTTTTAATTTTGTGAGAGCACCCACCTTTGCTGTTTATCATGTGCAAAACAGTTAAATGTTTTTCTGTGGTCGTACTGGTTACACCATATTCAAGGTGTTGGTGTGGTGTGAGGCAAGGTCTCCATTTGTACAACATGGCTTTTCACTTGTAGGTATAGGAAAGGCACTTCAGAAAGCAGCCTGGGTCTCTGCAGAGAGACAAAATATCTGTATCTCTGCAGGTTTAGAGTTTGCATTAGACATTTGGCAAGTGTTTTGGCTGTAGAGGAGTCTTGAGTCTTAGGAAAACATGCTATATTAAGGCTCTGTGGGGTTTTGTTTATAGGGCTTCTGGAATGTTTCAGACTCCAGAACCTAACTATTTTGCCCATCTGTTTTGCTGAAAAGAATGTCAGTCAGATTTAAATTTGAGTTCCTTTCAAACTTAATATGAGGCAGCTTCCCTAGTAACAGCGATCCATGACTCCCAGTGACTGGAGAGCCTCTGGGATGTGTGTGACCACATCCCAGGTTCCTGGGGTGGGCAGTGAGGATGTAGGAGGCAGCCCCAGAACTGTGACCATCTCTTGTATTTTGTGGCATCCTGTAGAGTGAAACCAATAGTGCTGCCTTTGCTTCAGCTTCTGACACCCCACAGACAGTCACTTGAGATACGAGTGTGTTTGTATCCCCTGCTATACGTGCTTGCATGAAATCAATAACTCCCTCCTTCAACAAAGAATTCTGGAAATTTGATTGGAAGAGATGAAGTGAGAAGACAATTACAGTGAAACTGGAGTTGTTAGGGGGATGTGCAGTGTTACTGGTGGGGAAGCTCCCCCAAGGAAAGGGACAAGTTTGATTGTTCAATGATATGGCAACGGCGTCTGAATCATAGAATGGTTTCTATTGGAAGGGACCTTGAGGATCATTTAATTCCAACCCTGCCATGGGCAGGGACACTTTTTTACTAGATTAGTTGCTCAGCGCTCCACCAACCTAGCCTTGAGCACTTCCAGGGATGAGGCTTCCACAACTTCCTTGGGTAACCTATTCCAGTGCCTCACCACAGCCCACAGTAAAGAATTTTTTCCTGATATCTAATCTAACCCTATTCTCAATTTAAATTCATTCCTCTTTGTTCTGTCACTACATGCTCTTGTAAAAAGTCTCTCATCATCTTTCTTGGGAGCTCCCTTCAGGTACTGGAAACCTGTAATTAGGTCACCCCAAGTCTTCTCTTTTTCAGGCTGCACAAACAATTCTCTCAGTCTTTCCTCATAAAAGGTGCTCATTTAATTATGGAAAAACAATTTGAAGTAAGCTGAGCTAAAAGGCAGGTTGCATATTTAGTTTTCAATTGCTTATTTAATGTATTTATTTATTTATCTATTTTTTATTTTATTATTTTTCTGTGAAACATGAGAGGCTTTGAGTGGAAACGTAACAGAAGAAAGGAAAAAACAAATCCAAGCTCTCTGGCAACTCATGTGCTCCACTCTGGGCTCTGTTTGAGTTTGCTGGAAACAATAGTGGTCCTTTCTTCTTCATGGGAAACAATACTTTCTTTTGGAGTAAATGAAACTGGTACCAATGACAGCTCGTTCAGACATTTGAATGCCAGGCCTCTTGCAGTCTTCAAATGAACTTTATTTCAGCACACCTATTAAGTTGTCTCATCTGACTTCTAGAATGATATTAAAGCCAGATACTTAAAAGTCTCCATGTTTGGGATTCCTCTCCTGTTTTCCATGTCAGTTATAATTATGTTGCATTTGAGCAAGAGGTTGCCAGCAGAGAATACTGAGGAGTGCCAAATTAAATTTCAAATACATTTTGTTCTTTGTTCATGTTGAGAAATATTTCCTCTCCATGGTTGCTGTGCTCAGCAAATGAAATCAGGCTGCCATTAAACTCTCTGTAAATATCAGTCTGGCTGAGTTTTAAACACCGTCTCAGTGGCACTATTACATCTCCTCTGAAGGCTGGTGTAACATGACCGCCATGGCTCCTGGTTTGAAGATAAGAAAAACAAAACAAAAAATTGGAGAAATCTTCCTTTCATGCAAGCAATTTCTAGTCCACGATCTTGGTACCTGGCTGCCTACTGGAGATGTGTCTCTAGGAAAGGGAGAGGTTGCTGATTTTTAACATATGTATTGGAGGTCCTGTGTTCTGATAAACCGTGTGAAAATGAGACAATGGAAATTATAGAAACAGGAGAGGGAAAGCTCAAAATGACTTTTGGTGACTAGTTAGCAATTGATGCTTCAATCCCAAGCAAATGTAGTTAATACCTTTTTGTATTTGAATATTTGCTTCCCAAATCCAGATTTTGGATTTGTTAGCATGCTGTGGATAGCCTCTAGCAGTGTGCGCAAGTCCTTTCTCTGTGCCTACTTTGCATTTCAAACAATTAGCTTAATTTATATTATGAAGAGACACTAATTGGAGGGGAAGGGAGAAGTATGTAGCAACATGCCAATGACAATTAAGATAACACATAACAAATCACCTATATAAGTTTTTGTGAAAGAAGCTCTTTTCAGATGTCAGTTAAGCCTAATAAGAACTTCAACCCTTGGAAGGTGGGCAGTAGAGTATTCCCTACTTGCATGAATTGGTAAACTGAAATATGAAGTGTCTGTTTTGCTGATTTATACACAGCCAGAGGTCAGAAAAGAAGAGGGGAGTTCCAGACCTGTCAGGATTCTTGATTCTCTAGTAGGTTTCTAGAAGACAAGCAATAGTTACAGAACTTCCCATGGCAAAACTCCTCCAATAACATCACTGATATAGATCAGGGATTTGGTACACAGGCTGGAAAATAGTTAAAAATCTTCATATTCTCTCCGGAGTGGAGATAATTGCCCATTCTGGCAATAGCTAATTATGTTTGACCTGCTTGTGTCTTGTGGTCCTGAAGCAGAGCCTCCCAAAAATGCTTCAGTTGGAGTCCCACTTTTTACAGTCTCACTAACCATTTTTTTTCCTCTCTGTCACTGATCTGCAGAATGCAACAGCAACAGCAGCAACGTCGAATGTTCACGGCTGCCCTCCTGGCACTCGTTTTCCTTCTGGCAGCCGTGAGTACCACTGAGGCTGGCAAGAAAGAGAAACCAGGTAAGGTCTAGTCTGATTCAGAGGTAATCCCCAAGAAAGACTGCGTGTGTGTCAGAATGTCAAATGCTTCTGGTTTTGTTATCAAATCAGGTCATTTGTTAACCTTTTGACATCAGGGTAGGATTATTGGCTGTGATGTGTTGTTCTGTGTTAAATAGAGAAAGAAAAAGGGATTTCCATGTCAAGTGACATCTTGACAGCCCCAGAGACTGGAGTCCTTGATTTATCACACAGGTGATATTGCAAAGCAGCTTAAAATGTGCTCTGTGAATAGCTTCATGCTTGACTTAGGGGAAACCAAACAGGAGTGATGAAAGAGCAGTTATGTCCCTTGTTCAGTGTTATATATGACAGGGCTACACTGATGCTGTGTGATGTGGAAATCCTCTGACAAAGAACTCTACTAAATCACTGGTGCACAGACAGCCAGACATCCAGCAGTACTTGCTTTCTGTCAGTGATGAACTCAGACCTCATTATAGGAGAAACTGGCCTGGGGTGGAAAATTCATATCGGTCAAACTCAGTTTTGACATTTTTTAAAGAACGTAATTTTTTGTGTTTTTCTTAAGGCCTTATTATTTTCAGGCAACCTATACAGCAGATAATATGAACTGTGAGTCTGTCAGAATTAATGTTCCCAGTAAAAAAAAAAAAGGAACTTTTAAACCATTTTGGCTTTGTGGAAATAATAGAAAATGGTAGCATACACATGGAAGACCAAGAAGAAAAATAATTTCATGTCAGTATGTTTACAGTTACTTCTGATGTTTTAGGGGCCTAAGTAATTATTTTTGTGAATCTTTGGGCTTGATAACACTGCTGTCTTTTCTCATAAGACTTGGGTTTAAGGATCTAAATAAAATTGTGATCCTTGATTTTTCCCTGAGCCACAAACCCACCTGAATTAACAGCACTTTGAATACACTTCTCCCTGTAGCTCCTTTGCCTTTGAAATTTTGTTCATATTCTGAATGTAAAATGTGATATGGTGTAGCAAATCAAAAGTTTGCATCCCACAGCTGCTTCCTGGAGGTGCTCAAATCCTCTAACACAATGTCAGCACATATATTTCTCATTGTTTAGTGTATAGTGCTTCAGCTGGAGCTGAGGATATTTGCATGCCAGCAGCTACTGGAGACAGAGGCGTGTCCTTTCTGAGTGAGAGCCTGTTTTGGTCAGTGATCCCTGTGGGCTTTTGGATTTCTGAAGATGAGAATCCACTTGAGAATACATAAATGGACTAGTAAACGTAGCAGTGGGACTGGGTTTGAATGATCATCCTGCTTTGGACTCAAAGGGGATGACCTGTACTGCAGAACTGTGAAGATGTCAGACCTTTTGCCTTTAAGGCAATTGTGTTACAAATGTCTTCCTTACTCACCCTTCCAGGTGCTGTGACTTTGGTGAAGTTTAGGCAACTTCTCCATAAGCTCTGGGTACTGACCACTTCTCTTGCTTGGTTCCTTGTCTTCATCCAGAGAAAAAAGCAAAGAAGTCTGACTGTGGGGAATGGCAGTGGAGTGTCTGTGTGCCCACCAGTGGTGACTGCGGCCTGGGGACACGTGAGGGCACTCGCACTGGAGCTGAGTGCAAACAAACCACCAAGACACAGAAGTGTAAGATTCCCTGCAACTGGAAGAAGCAATTTGGAGGTCAGCATCACTCTCTTAAGGGATTTACTCTGGTTTTTAATTTGAATATGGAGCAGGAAGCTTGTATTTTCTGCTTAGTGGTGCAGATATCTTGATGAAGGTGTTAGTCCTGTATTTCAGGTTCATCAGAGGTAGAACATGCAAGGAGTCAGAAGGCAGCTTCCTCAGAGCTCCTCTGCAGAAAGTTCCTATAACCTACTTAGTATAAACTCTACCTTTCTGCATGCTGAAATCTGCTCTCTGTGGTGTTCAGCCCTGTTTAGGGCAGTAGTGCAAGGTCACAGCTGTGAACCTCTGCAGTGGCTATCACAGGCTTTATAATGTGTGACATGGAGCGTGGGGGGCAGGCTACCCGTGTGTGCAGTGAAAGAAGTGAGTGAAGACCAGTGTATTTCATTTTTATCATTCAGTTCAGAAAGTTCGTGTGTAGCAGTTCAGGAAGACAACGTCAGATCTGTCCTGGACAAGATGTCTGTCCAAAACTCAAATTTGATTACTCTTGCAAACTTGACTTTTTTTCTAGTGAACAGCTTGCATGATTTTGAAGTTACTGTGACCTTACCAACATAATCAGTGCAGCAGTTTCAGACTTGAGAAGTTTATGGGTGCACAAACCTTCTAGAAACCGTTTAAGCTTTATTTGGTAACACACAAATGGCATCACACTCACACAAATGGAGAAACCACCATATAGAATGTAAATGACATTTCAAACTGTTCAAACTGTTGTTTCTTCCTTTTTTTTTTTTTTTTTTTTGTTGTTTCTGTTCATATTCATGGCTGAATGTCTTTCTCTTAATATGCTAAAAAATGCAATATCCATGCAAAAGCAAGAGGATTAAATTTTAAAGCACTGGTGGGTGGGCAGGGGGGAACTGCAATTACCACTGTAAATAATCTTTAAAGTTTTCTTGGGATTATTTTCTTCAGTTGCACATCTTTTTGTCTGTAAGCACCAACTGCCTGTACATCTTATTAGACTCACAACATTTTTGTTTTTGCACTCAGCCATTGTGTTTTAAATTTTGCCTTTCTTTTCCTTGCTGCAGCGGAGTGCAAATACCAGTTCCAGGCCTGGGGAGAATGTGACCTGAACACGGCCTTGAAGACTCGGACTGGGAACCTAAAGAGAGCCCTTCATAATGCTGACTGCCAGAAGACTGTCACAATCTCAAAGCCCTGTGGGAAGCTTACCAAACCCAAACCTCAAGGTAAATTCCATTTGCTGAAAGCTGTGTGGTAGTTCATTTAAATCACTGAGTTTGTGTTGTCCTGCATGCTTCAGTGGGAGCTGAGCCGCACAGGATATTGCACTTTCATGGCCTTTCCTCAGCTCTGCACTGCTCTTGTCTGTGAATGCTCAGGCAGGGAATGTTCCTGAGCGGGATAGTCAGGGCTGTCTCACACTTGAAAAGTAAGCTGAAGATTAGAGGTCCAATTTTAACTTTAGACCACCTGTACTGTTACTAGTTTGCTTACAAAACTAGACTTCCAGAGTAAAGATTCTTTTCATAACTCACTTTGTTGATGGGAACAAAATAATAATAATAACATGAAAAAATATCCCTTCATAAAGGCATCTTTTATATAGCTTTTGTTTGGTGTTGAATAATGGCTAGTTGAAAAAAGGACTGCCTTCCTTCTGGACAAGTAGGATTGAAAGGATATTCTTCTCATTGCAACTGAAATATGGAAATATTGTGCACCTGTTGGGGCTGTTTATTTGTTATTCAAACATATCAGGAAGAACAGTACAGAATGTATATGTCTTATTTAAGTGTGACTGACAGTATAATTCCTGATATGCAGAAAGACATATACCCTGCATAAGGTGGCCCTTAGAAACACTTACTTTCTTTTTAATAATTTGAGCCTTTTAATGTACTCTTTTGTTGGAGTAGCAGGTGTTATGTGTATAGGATGATTTATAGTGGGAGCTAAAACTGTGAGATCTTGTTTGAGATACAAAAATAATGTGTTTTAAGTAGATTATAAAAGCTGTGCTACCCTGACATTTGTTCCTTTTTTACCAGCAGGGTTTGACACATTCCAGGCTCTGAATACTTGGATAACAATACAAATAAATGTTATTAGGTGTGACAGGTGCACCTGGGACAAGCAATATTCAAACTGTGGGCTGTGGTGCACTGTTAATCGGAGGAGTACCTGCAGGTGGCCTGCTCTGCTTGAGCAACCAGAGAAGTTGCAGGCACTTTGTGTGTGTGTTTGTGTGTGTGCATCCATCCATCCATGTACTAGTTTTCCTTGCACACTATCCACACTATCCAGTTATCAGACAAGTCTAGAACCTGTGCAGTGACAGGCTGTGGAGCAGCAAAATTACAGCTAGTGTTGCAGTGAGGGTAACTGCGACAAACCTTTAGGTCCCCTGACTTCAGGGCAGAGGGTGGCAAGAAAATAATTAGGAGTGGGAATGATGGCTGGCACTAGCAAAAGAACACTTCAATAACAGATAAAAGAAAATAGGGATGGTGCCCCAAAACCGTGCAGAATATCCAGGAGAACTCCGTGGGGGTAACCAACCAAAGACCTGGAACTGAGGAAAACATGACAATATATAGGGTAGGTCTGAGGGTAAGGGTCCAATCAGAAACTTGAACTGGGAACATAACCATATTTGTACAACATAACTGACCAATCACAAAAACATAACCTTATATGGAACAACTTTATTAACATGTAAACTCCCATGAACCTTTACTACTCACCACACCTAGAAAGGAGCTTTCTGTGGCCTAGGTTTATAGTTGCTTCAGCTTGGCCAACTTCCACAAACTAGATTTTCAGAGACCACCTGAGTTGGTTCAGCTGGTGACAATAAACATCATTTAGGGATTTAAGTGATTCTATGGGAATGCAGGAAGGGCTTTGAGATATGTGATTTTATTCTTTAGCAGTTTGGGGGGCAGGACTTCTTTTTCATGCTTTCAGAATTTGG